>CM035414.1:119751656-120239156 GCA_020310875.1 Ceratopteris richardii
TTGATCTAGTTGTTTCCACAATCAACCTATTTCTCTTGTCTGCTACCCCATTTTTCTCAGGGGTGTACCTTGTTGTAATTTCCCTTTTGATTCCTCTATCGTGCAAGAATGCATCAAATTCATTTGAGAAGTACTCACCTCCTCCATCTGACCTTAATCTGTTTAGGCTTCTTCCTGTTTGATTTTCCACAAGTGCAAGATACTTCTTAAAGCAATCGAACACTTCATCTTTGTGCTTCATAAAATACAATATAGTCCACCTACTGAAATCATCAATGAAAGCCACATAATACCTTGAGCTAGAAATTGAAGGGCCCTTGCTTGGTCCCCACACATCTGTGTGGACAAGTTCCAAGTAATCCTCATGCATGTAGCCTTTCTTTGAGAAGGGTAACTTATGTGATTTACCAAACTGACATGCACCACATTTATAGATCATGTGTTGCTTGGATACATTAGGTATCCCAAGCACACACTAATCTCTATATATTTGCTTCAAGGTTCTCTCACCAATATGCCCTAATCTCTTATGCCAAATCTCACGTTTTGACAATGTTTGATCCTTGTAATTATAAAGTGCAATATCCCTTGTATCTTCAAGTTCAATTGTAAATAATGTACCCGTCTTTTCTCCCTTGGCAATTCTCATAAATCCATGTTGGGGATCCTCCACAAATGCTCCATATTTGTTGAACCTAACCTGCAAACCCTTTTCCACAATCTATCCAACACTTATCAAATTATTGGTGATTGTAGGTACATATCGAACCCTACTCAACAGATTTCTATTCCCATAAAAAATTTTAACATTTCCTACCTTGACCACTGAATGCTTGGTGTTGGCAGCAGTCAAGGCACCGAAGGACTCACAAGACAAGGAAGCCAAAGAAGGGAGCCAGAGCGGAGAGAAGGCACAAGCAGACTTAGTAGTCACCGAAGATCTGGCAAGTAGGCCATTCAAATTTTTCCAAAACAACATCTTCATAACAGTGATTCTCATCACTACAAATCATTGTAAATACCATTTTACCTTTTTGTAACTCCATTTTGTGCAAGCCGAGGAGTCCTCGAGCTTGGGGAGTATTAGAAGTATCATCGTACCAATTTTCATGATTCTTAGACTCTGTTTGAGCCTCCAATTAGGCCCTAGAACCTAATTTTTAACTAGGCCGGACACTAGGTCTGGACAGGGCCAAAAGCTAGTCAAAAACTATAAATAGAGCTAGAGAGCTCATTTTTGAGGTTAGCTTGTAATATACTTGAACTTGTATGAGCATTTTGGAAGTATCTAAGAGAACTCCATTGCCTTTCTCTTTGTCTTGCCGTGTGCGCGCGTGTGTGTGTATGTGTGTGCATGTTGGTGTGCTTCTCACTCACTCACTTGTGCCTTCACTTGCTCGAGGTCATCATACCATCCTCACGTCTTCCCAGATTGACAGTAAAGGAGGTGCTACTCATCACTGAGCTACACCAAATTTTGGCATCGTTGCCGAGGATCGAGCTTTGAGGACGAGCGTGTGATGGTAAGATGTAGAGTTGAGGCGTTGCACATAGAGTTGAGGCGTTGGAGTCATAGGTTGGTGTAGCTCAGTGATGAGTAGCACCTCCTTTAATGTCAATCCGGGAAGACGTGAGGATGGTATGAAGACCTCGAGCAAGTGAAGGCACAAGGGCGTGAGTGAGAAGCACACTAACATGCACACACATACACACACACGCGCACACACAGTAAGACAAAGAGTGAGAAGCAATGGAGTTCTTAGATTACTTTCAAAAAGCTCATACCAGTTCAAAACTATTACAAGCTAACCTCAAAAATGAGCTCTCTAGCTCTATTTATAGTTTTTGACTAGGTTTTGGCCCTGTCCAGACCTAGTGTCTGGCCTAGTTAAAAATTAGGTTCCAGGGCCAATTCGAGGGCTTAAACGGAGCCTAAAAAGTACGAAAATTGATATGTAGGTACTTCTAAGGCTCCTCAAGCTCAAAGACTCCTTGGCTTGCACAAAATGGAGCTAGAAAAATATGAAATGGTATTTACAATGATTGTTAGTGATAAGAATCACTGTTATAAAGATGTTAATTTGGAAAAATTTGAAGGGCCTATCTGCCAGATTTGCGTCGACTGCTTTGTCTACTCAATCCTTCACCTCGCTCTGACTCTCTCCGCTGGCTTCCTTGTCTAGTGAGTCCTTGGGTGCCCATACTGCTCTCAACACCCCCCCTTCTCTCGCGTCTGTCGTCCCTGACAGACCCTTGTTGCTGGGAGTGTTGGATGTAATATTCCACAACCTGAGTGGCAAGCTGATGTTCTTGTATGCGTAGTCCTCTGGCCAAGTCTGTCATCATACGATCCCAATCAATTGGTCCTGGAATGTCTGGATGTGGCAGACGTAACTGATCAACATGGATCGCTTGTTCTACTGCGAATAGATGTAGCAAATGTGTGGGTCTGGGAATGAAAATTTCTGAGTGATATTCCCAGAATCCCGTAGAGAACATTTCCTCAAATGTCTGCTTGAAGCATGCGGGTAAGTACTTTATTCGTGCATGCTAGGCAAAGATTATAGTGACTGAGGGAGTCTGGCTCATGTCGTAGACTAAATCCTTGTTACCTTGAGAGAATCCAGGGGCAGAGATATATGGAGCTTGTACCTTCCGAAAGGTTTTGAAGACAATGGTCATGAGCTCGAATATTTTCATACACATTTTCGCTGCTATGTCGGGTACATTATTTAGACGTGTAGACCAGTGCAGAATTGTTGATATCATGTAGGCTACGGTTGGGGTCCCTCGAGGTGGAGCAAAATATGGATAGTTAACCCAAGCCGAGCATTCTTTATTGTTGCGTACCTTGATCACAAATGTTTGCCATGATCTACGACGTACCACTGGGCAATAACATGGATTATACTTGATATACAGTGGCATGGTTGCCCAAGTGCTCATCATCTCCGGGTAATCAGTTAGTAGACGTGCACGCCAATTAAGTTGGAAGATCGAGCCAGCACGTGCATTAGTCGGTAAATCCTCTAGCTCAAATTGAGTGGCGAATGTGGGCTCCCTCCCTGTATGTCTTTTCACTTCTGCATTATAATCATGTAGCAAGACAAAATAAGGCATGTATTGCGACTCTGATGTTGTGATTAACCGTTGGTGGGATAGGTTCTGAAAGTAAGAAGACCGAAGGACAGTTTCTTCCAGATTTGTGAGAGATTGCATTTGCACTACAACGCGATCATCATGTGTCTTACCCACTTTCTCGACCCTTTTGACCCAATCTAGAACTTGAATTTCTAAAGTGTCTTGTCCTTCCTCTGTAGTCCGACCACCGGGTGTTGGCATCGGCTCGTACGGCTCTTCATAGCTGTCGTCGACGGGGATTTCCACCACTGTTTCAGGTTCTGGTTCTTCAGTTGGCGAGGGCGGCCTTTCATATGGTAAGAGACGTGCTTGGAGTTCGATCACCTGTTTTCGGAGGGTCTCTAATTCTTCTGTAGAGGGTTGCAAGATTATTGCTTCCTGTTGAGCTGTGGGGGCACTGGCTATCTGCTTCCTTAGATCCGCACATTCAGTCTCTAACTTTTCATATTACTCCAAGAAATTCGCATGCTCCTCGAGTAAGATGCGAATGTCTTCCGATGGGACTGCTCTATACTTGGTAGGGCTAATGGTTGCTCCTGTAGTTCCTTCCATAGAGGCTTCAAAGTTGTCTTGGTTTTGTTGCTGAAGCCTCTTGTTCTCTTCTAGTGCTGCTGCCATATGCTTCCTTAATAGCCCAAGGTTGCGTCTGAGTGTAGCATTAGATATCATTTGCGCTTGGAGCACTGTTTCTAGTTCCTTGACTGCTTGATCATCTACAGTCGATGTCTTTGATTCCAATTCGGAGTGAGCCTGCTGTAAGGTGGTATGCTCGGTTAGGAGTGTTTGGTAATCAGCTTCAAGAGTGTTGACTCTAGCTTGCAGACGCTGAGATTCTGCCTGGAGGGCAGCAGTGCGTTCTTCCAATTGATGGTATTCTTGTTGTAGTTGATGTGCACACTGAAGTAATGTATTGAACGTGCTATTGATATTATGAGGTGCAAGGGGAAGACTTTGAAATGCAGGGAAGGTGGGATTGGGGAGGGAGGTAGTGAATGTTGTGTGTGCCAATGATGCGGTGAGTGGTGAGGTGGGGGGTAGTGGAGGGGGAGAGGGTGGAATTGTGGGGAGAGGTGCTGTGGTGGGTGAAATGTCCATTGGGTCAGACAGAGTGGTGTGTATAGGTGCTACCATGTAGGTGGGTATGGTAGGTGAAGTGAGTGTGGTATTCGTGTAAATTGATGTCGTTGCGAACATCGGGGAAATGTGCCTTTGAAACATTGGAGAGTGGATGAACTGCTCCACAAAGGACGGGTATTGGGGTGGTGAGGTCAGGTTGAAAGAGGTGTAGGGGCCAGATGGGAAGTGAGGGTCATGGAATGGAGGTACCCGTATTGGGGGATAGGCTGGGAAACACAAGGTGCCTTCTGTGGGTGCCGGGTTTCCAACCGCGCTTGGAATTATGGGATGGCCAGTTATGGGTTCGGAGGATAGAAGGGTTGAAGTGTACAAGGGATTGGTGATGAAAGAGAAGAGGGTGTCTTGTGAGGTGGGTTCTCGAAATGAGAATGATGTGAATGAGGATGGTTTATAAGTGAAGGTGGAGGTGATGACTGTCGTTTCTTCCATGGTGAGAGGTGGTGGTGGGGGTGGAGAAGGTGGTGATGGGGGATGCTGGGGTGAGATGGGTGATGTCTGAACAAAGGTTTCAGCAGAGAGGTCAATGGTGGTGGTGGGGGTAGCTGTGGTTTCAATGGGTACTTCTTGTTCTGTGACGGGTATCCTAATAGTCTTATCTGCGCGTGGTAATGTGTCAACTCTGCGTTTGTCATACCCCACGGACTGGCGGACTGCTGTGTGGACAGCCTCCGGAACTCCTAAAGATTCTGACACTAATTTGAGGGTGTCAATGAAATGTTGATCCACCCCATCATCTGATAGCATTTCTTGCATCAAAGCTTGACCTGACACAAGAGAGAGTTGATGCCTTTCTTGTACTGCTTTGATTGTGTCGTATAACCTTTGTAGTTGAGCTGTATATGCTGGTGCACCTACAAGTTCTGGCACTTCTTGTTGCTCATCTTGATGCTCTTGATCATAATCCTCCTCATCTTCCTCCTGTTCTTCATCTTCATCATCCTCTTCATCCACTTCAACTGTGGTGACAGGTACTTGGGAGGTTGTTGCCTGTGTTTGCACATTCTCCACTTGTTGTGCCTCTTCTGCCTCTAGCTCTACATCTTGTAATAATTGTTCGAAATCTTCATTCGTAAGTTCTTCCAAAGGTGCACCACTAGGAAATTCAAGATCAGTTGGGATGGGAGGGAATATCAAGGTAGAACCATCGGTGCTGCGTCTTGGAAGTCGGAGTGTGAATGGTCGGACTCTTCGGGGTGGAGGGGTGACTTCTGGTGTTAGGGTGGCTCCACGTGGTTGAGTGCAAGGGACTTGGACAGTACCTCTCATCTTCTTAGAAGGGGGTCCAGTGGATGTCCTGCCTCTAAACTGCTCTACATGATTCCACATTAGGGCCCGTTGAATAGGGATGTCATAAGCCAAACACCTATAAATTATTCTCGTCAAAGCACAGCATCCATATAAAACCTGTTTCCGTGGCCATCGTTTGTGAGCTAGGTGTATCTGATCAATTATCCAGTGGGGTAAGTTGATGGTGAGGCTCTGTGTCTCTGCCAGATACAAACTAAACGAAATCTTTTTGGGCGGCATGGTGAATCTATCTTGGGCAGGAAAAGCAAAGTGTTGCATGCACATGCGAAGGTGTATTGCAATATTAGGTGTCATGGACACCATGTCCTTGAGTTTGGTGAGACTTCGATTCTTCATGTAATCCGGTACTAGGGTTTCCTTCTCTGTAGGAATATGCATTCCGCGCATATCTAGAGCCTCTCTCACCAAGTTGTTTGATAGCTTGAACCTCTTGAGCTCATTCCTCTTTGTCAGAGATGGAATCACAAATGAGCTTGCACCTTTTGGGTTCTTGTTTGGAGTCAAGGTGTTGATGAGATAGTAGCATCGCATGAAGTCAGGCTTTGGGAGCCGTGCACTGAAATATGCATCCAATCCTGCCTTCTCCCATATCGAACGTAGACCTTCTGCATTCTGTAACTTCTCGTATTCTCTTGTAAAGAAATGGTATTTACCTTACTTCCCATTGAAGTCCAAATCTGATTCCCATAGGTATGTTCCCTCTCCCAAGGGTCCTGCCACTTCACTAAACCAGTGGGAAGTTTTTCCTACGGGCATGGTATGGCCACTGGGAGGGTCCGCTATAGGTATGATTTTGATGGCCTGCAATTCTTCTGGTCTTTCATTTGTCTCAGGCAAAACGGGTAAACTGTCTAAGTCCACCACTTGCTGGCTCGTTTCTGTTTGAGAGCTAGTTCCTGCTGCCTCAGCCATGTTGAAAACTTCGCAGCTGGTTCTGTGAGAATATATGAATAAATGTTAACATTGCAATGGACACAAAAATGACACTGTGTCCCCTGTTACAACATTAACATGAGTTCGGGAGAGGTTAGGGGGTTAGTAAGTGCTCGGTGCTTGTGTGTGTAGTTAGGAATTGGGTAGACCTAAGAGCTAAGCGGAATGATGTGGTGTGAGAGTGAAATAGTTAGTAGGTGGACATGGATTTACAATTGGGGTCCGGGGGTTTATTACAAGTTTTAGGTTGCCAAATGCAATGGATAGGTTTTGATTTTGACTTTGTGGAGGCTCTGGAGAGTGTGATAGGGTATTTACTTGAAAAATGGGGCTTTTTAGGGACCCATTTACGAGTGATTCTACTTGTGCCCATAGAAGAATATGTGTTAGTGCGTGATGTGTAAGACTGGGCCTCAGATGTTCGCGTGAGTGAAATATGTTGTACAGGGTTTGGCCTTGGTGTAGCTATTTGAGCCCACAAGCAAGCCTTAGGCACCCAGACTTGTCGTGATTGTGGGCTGGCCTTAATTGACTTCTTGGGTACCCAAATAGACTTCACTTTCGTAGAAGAATTTATGAAGGACTTCTTATTAGTGTCGTGTTGTTGATTACTAATAAGAGGTTTTGGCCGTGGTGTTGGCCTGGTCGGAACAGGGTGTTCGCCTTTTCGCCTCCATACTTGTTTCATCGGCTGAAACAATCTGCTTTGCTCCTTTTTTTGGCCTCTAGTATAGGTAGTGTTCTGCTTCTTCTGTATTTGATCTGCCGTTGGCTGCTGCATCCTTCTGGCCTTTGGAAAAGAAGGGAGTACCGTCTTATCCTTGACTCCGTTGTTGAGACAATCCTCTTTCTGCATCATACATTTTTGGACAAGAATAGCATTTTCAACTTCATGTGCACCCCTGGAAGGACCAGGAGGTCATGCCTTACCTAGTTCCTTGAGTGCCTCATTTTCCAATTCAACTCTAATTCGGCTATGATTTATCCATACCTGAAGAAGTCCACTTCTTAGGTTTAGGTTGACTGCATGATCATAGATCCAGTCCTGGCCCAAGACAAGAGGCTCAGTGAGGTCCTCATCTTGACACACTAGTACTTTGACTGTCATTACTTCGTCTTGAATATAGAGGGGAAGTTCCACCTCGCCCATGCAAGGGGTTTCCACACCTCCCAATCCTATGAGATATGCTTCAATAGGATTGACGGTTAATTTCAACTTTTGACAGTAAGACAATTTAACAGCACTAGTGGCTGCACCTGAGTCAATCAAGGCTCTTACAGTCCTTGCACCCTTTCCTTGTCCTATATCTAAGGTCATAAAAGGACGTCGATCAATTATCCTATGGGAGCTGATACCTGAAACTTCACACCTAGCCACGTGATATCCTTGATCTGCATATGCATCTGGCACAAGTTGCTCTCTACCTTGTCTTCTTAATTTCATTCTCCGTATGCGCTCTAAGGCTTCTGCTTGGGCTTCTTCTCGAATTCGCTTTTCTTCTTCTTTGCGTTTCTTAGCAGTATTGAGTCCACTTAGCATTTCCTCTGTGAGAGGTTCCTGATAACACTTGACCCTGCATCCGCTTATGTAGCTCGGAAGAATATCACCTTCTAAGGTGGCTAGCTGTACCGCCCCACTCGTTGAGATTCTATTAATGATCATGGGTCTGTAGCCTCTCTTCTCCAGTTTCCTCGCATGTTGTTTCAACGTGTATACTAGTACTAGGTCACCTGCCTTCAAACCTTTATCCTTAACGTGGGCATCAAAGTATGCCTTCTGTCGTTTCTTAGCTGCATATATCCCTGCAGCCGCTCTCAGTCTTGTTTCTCCTAATCGTTCAAGGTCAAAAAGTCTTGAGGAGAGTTCATGACCCGTCCATTCATGCTCTTGTGCTACTTTCAATGTAGGTATTAAGAAGTCCAATGGTAGCACTGCATTTTGGCCAAACACCATCTGAAAGGGGGTGGCTTGGAGTACCGTTTTGTAGGCCACTCGATATGCCCAAACAGCATGGTGTAGCTGTTTGTCCCAATCAGAGCGTTTATTGTTCACTAATTTCGTCAGTACATTGCATAAGATCTTATTGGTGCTCTCAGCCTGGCCATTTGCTTGAGGGTGATAGGGGGCAGACTTCTTATGTACTACCAAGAATTCTTGGAGTAGATTTTCAATAACTTCATTCAAGAAGTGAGTGCCCCTATCACTTACTAGCTCTATAGGTAGCCCGTATCTTGTGAATACATTCTCAAACAAGAATTTAGCAGTTGTCTGAGCATCATTCTTTGTCGTGGCTTTTACCTCTACCCACTTTGTTAGATAGTCTGTCGCAACAATGATATATTCTGCATGAGAGCCCTTAGCTCGGGGATTAATAGGACCTACGAAGTCTATTCCCCACTTAGAGAATGCACGTCCACCCATCATAGGTTTCAGTGGCATCTCATCTTTACGTATAGGATACTGAGTTCTCTGACAGACATCACATCGTTTCACATAGGTATGTGCATCCATGTGAAGGGTTGGCCACCAGAAGCCCGCAAATAGTATTGCCTTGATCACCCGATCTGGTCCAAAGTGTCCTCCTGCTACTCCTTGGTGAGCAGTTTCCAAGATCTTGAGATATTCACTTTCATGGACACATAGTCTCAGGTAACCATCTTTACCACGCTTGTATAGATTATCACCAATGAGTGAGTAATCCTGGGCTTCTTGTTCTAAAATCCTTTTCCTAGCAAGCGTCATGTCTTGAGGGAATGTTTTCGTCCTCAGAAAGGATACTAGTGGTTCACTCCAATCTGGCACTATGGAAACTTGATAAAGAGTGGCATGTTCCACAGGTGGTTTAGTACAACAGATTGGGCATTCCTTGCACAACTTTTGGACATCAGCCTCCATAGTAGGCCAATGCACCCCGAGTCTCCTTAGTGTCTGCAGGGTTCGTTGCTTTGAGTAGTGTTGCTCTAATGCACCTACATGTGCTAATTGCAACCATTTAGCGTACTCCTCCTCTTCCACACAACAAGCCAAGATCCCTTGATCTGTGTGCTTGTACATACTTCCTGCCATGATGTGATATTTTTGGGCTTTTACTACCTCTCTATTTTGTGTGTTTATTACTGGATGGTTAGGCCCGTATGTCAATATTGGCACTAGTGGCTTAGCCCAGTGTGGCACCACTTCCAAATTAAACAAGTAAGCATCAGGAAGGTCATCTGACACTCCTTGTGGAGCTTCTCCAGATGTGAGCCTAGAGAGATGGTCTGCTCTCAAGTGAGTCTTCCCTTTCCTTACCACAACCTCGAAGTCGTATTCCATTAGTAAGAGAAACCATCTTACTAATCTACCTATGTTGCAAGGTTTGTTTACCAAGTACAACAATGCCTGATGATCAGTAAAAAATTTAAACTTATTTGCAAGCAAGTAATGTCTAAACTTTTTAACCGCATATACCATGCCTAAGCCTTCTCTCTCAGTAGTGGTGTAATTTCGTTCAGCTGCATTCAATTGTCTACTAGCATAGGCAATTGGGAGATCCATATTACCTTCGCCAGTAGGTTGTGCGAGTACACATCCAATAGTGTAATTGGATGCATCCACATGAACATGAAATGGCTTGTTCCAATCTGGTGTGGTCAAGATTGGTGCTGAACATAATCTTCGTTTAAGCTCCTGGAAGGAAATCTCACATTCATCAGTCCACTCAAAGTTGGTCAGAAGTCCGTACATGGGCTTTGCAATGACAGCATACATGTGAATGAACCGGCGGTAGTAACCACAATGTCCCATGAAAGCTTGTACTTCCTTGACATTCCTTGGCCTAGGTAGCTCTGCTATGGCTCTCACTTTCTCTTCATTAGTGGATATGCCATTCTTTGACACTATGTGTCCTAGAATCTTGCCTTGCCTGACCATAAAGACGCACTTTTCTGGGTTCAGGTAGACTTGATATTCTCTACATTTGTCAAAGATTTGTCTGAGTTCGGGATTATGGGTGTGCCTAATGTTGGAATGAGCACAAAGATCATCAACATAGACTTCTAAGTTCTTCCTCAGGAACTCTTTAAATACATGGCACATCAGCCTCTAGAAGGTAGCTGTTGCGTTGGTAAGCCCAAATGGCATTACTCTAAAGGCAAAAATGCCCCATTCAGTGGCAAAAGCCGTCTTATGCTGATCTTCAAGAGCTATGGCTACTTGATTGTAGCCCGAAAATCCATCAAGGAAGCTATACACTTCCTTGCCTGCTACTCTTTCTAAGAGATGTTCTGTGATAGGAAGCGGATATTTATCTCGAATTGTGGCTGCATTAACCTTCTTCAAGTTAATGCACACACGTAGCTTTCCGTTTTTCTTGGGCACCACTACAATGGGGGATACCCACTCAGTGTCCTCAATTTCATAGATAAATCCAGCTTCAACCAGCCTATCTATCTCTTCTTTGATCTTGGCAGCATAGTTATCATTGTATGTGTATGGCTTTTGCTTAGAGGGTTTGGCATCTGATGTCATGGGGATAGTGTGTGAGCATATGTCAGGGTCCACTCCTTTCAAATCCTTGTAACTCCAAGCGAATACATCTCTGTATTCTCTTAGCAAGGCTATTAGCTCTTGTTCTTCCTCTTCTGTCAGGTCATGGCCTATGTATGTGCATCTCTCCTCTCCTTCTTCCAGAGCTACCACAATTTTCTTGGTGGTTTCTTTGTTATCATAGGCCTCCCCTGATTGTGCCTCTCGTTTAGGCATCCTGATCATGACTCTCCTATCATCTATCTCATATTTCTTAAAATTTTCTGGGACCTCAAACAAAGATTCTTCCTCTTCTGGTGTGACTACTCTCTTCTTTCTTTTCTTTCCTTCTTGCTTAGGAGTTACATGTGTGGCTAGCCTTACATCATTTGTGAGCTCTCCATGCCTCTGGGGTTGAAATTCTACTTCATAGAAGTATTCTTCATCTGATGCAAAAGGTGGGTCCATAATGATTGACTCTAGATCGGAGTCACTTGCATCCTCAAATGCATCAGGGCTAGGTTCACACTCTTCTAACACTACCTCTCCAAAGATTGGCTCTATGGAGAAAATTGAAATGTCATAGCCCTCCTCATCACAGTGGGGTGTCCATTGTTCCTCATTGATGGCTACATCCATTGTTGCTAGGATTTCTGCCCAGTCGTGGGGTTCAAATTCTTCATCAGGAAACACTACAGGTGCATAGGCTGGGTCTTGAATGGATCTATTTGTTTCATTTACACCTATTTCTCTGGCCTTTTCTCTTTTCTCCTCTTCTACTGCCACTTTGCACATCCATAAATGGGTATCTTCATGCATCCATGAGGATCCTGATCCTATGGAATGCACAGATTCCGTACCATCTTTGGCTCTATGGAGGGGATTCCATTGGATAGGGGGGACATCTCTATGATAGTAATCTTTGAGATTCACTTTGGTCGTAACACCTAAGTGTTGCAGGTACAAAGAATTGGTTCCCCAATCCTGTACCACTTGCAACTGTCGCATAAAGGGTCTTCCCAAAATCATCTCATAGGCATGATTTTTGCTAAAATCACATATAGCAAATGTATGCCCGAACTCGACACCACACGTGGTGAGAGTTATTCCTTCTAGCAATCCTAAGGGTCTTTCTATGTGACCATCGGCCATCTGCAATTTCATCCTCGTGGGCCTGAGTGCTAGCTTGCCCCAACGCTTCCATAGGGAAGTGGTAGCAATTGCAACACCTGCACCTGAGTCTAGAATGGCCTTGGTGGTGTATCCTTGATGGGTGATAGGAAGATATGTGTTTCCCTCTTCGCCCTCACTCATGTCTCCTATCTTGTCCAATGGTATTTCTGGCACTGTTCTCTGGGATCCTACCTGGGAACGAGGTTTGGCTATTTCTGGTACTTGTTTGGCTACATGTTTCCATAGCTCTGGCCTCACTTTGAGTAGCTCTTCTAAGGTGAGGTTACATTGTACTTTAGTGTTTTTCACTACCTCTGTGTTCCTAGGTATGACTGAGTCCTCATTTCGTACCATGACCGTGGGTGCTCTCATACAAGTAGACTTAGCTTCCCATGGGCCTGTGAAGTGGGGTAATTCTTGTAGAGAGTTAGACTCAAAGTCTAATCTTTCCTGAGATTGGGTGCTCTCCTGCTCCTCATAAATGGATGGGATGTCTTGTGGGAATTGGTCGTGTGCATCATCCACAAGTTCAATAGGAGGAGGGACTTCACTCTCTTTAGCCCATTTGTCTTCTTGAATCTCGCGTAGGAATTCTGGTGTGAACCGATTCATAGAAGATGATGTGTCTGGCTCCGTAGAGTTAGGCACATAGGCTTCAGGCACATAGGCTTCCGGGGCAGGAAGACTTGCTCTTTCACTTGCCTTGTCCTTGTGTTGAGAGGCGGGTTCCTTTTCTGATTGTGCAATCAGCTTCTCTATTCTTTCTAACAGTCCATCAAAGTGCAACTGTGTCTTCGCTGAACTAGAGATGTTAAATAGGCGACTGGCTTCAAACATGGTCTGAGCCAACTCCACCATCTTAGCACAAATTTTGGTTCGTTCTAGCTCTAGTTCTGCTCTAGGGTAACATTGTTCATGATCAGTTACGTTTGGCCCTTCTTGGATTCTAGCCTGATATGCTTTAAGCATCATATTAAGGTCCTCGGGAGTGGGATCTGCTAGGACTGATCCTACTCTTGGGGGTGGTGGAATTGTGTGAGGTGGGTTGGAAGGTGGCGGGTCGGATGGAGTTGGGAATGGTGGAGGTGGAGTAGTGTGAGAGGGAGTTTGAGATGTGAGTTCAGTTATCCTGGCCTTTGTTTCTCTGAGGCTTTCCTCGAGTTCACTCATCTTTTTTGCCCATTGCCTTTTCATTCTTTCACGACTATCTCTCCAAGCTCTAGTCCTTTTCTTTGTCATGCTCTCTGTTTCACTAACTTCTGGGCTCTTTTCGTGGCCTACCCCTTGGTTTTGCTGCAATGCTTGAGCTTGAGCTCTAGTGATTACTTGTACTGGTGCAGTGGAAGTCACACTCCCTGTGGAGTCTACAACTAACCCAATAACGTTGATAGGAGTGATTTTTGGCATATTATTGGGGTTCTTTGGGAAATCGCATAAGAGATGCTCCTTTCTACAGTCTTGGCAAAAGCCCTGGATTGTCACTGACTGGGCTTGTGTAGGTGGAGGCACGGGACAATCACGAATGAGGTGATCTCCCTGACATCTGTAGCATGGTCCTCTAGGGAATGGGGGTCTTACTTGCCTAGGTTGAGGTCTAGGGTTGGGTTTTGCATACATGACGTTTGTGTAATCTGACTCCCAACTAGGTTCATTTGGCTCTTCACTGTAATAGGACTCACCATGTTCTGGAGATTGCATATAGTAGGCCTGGGGGCTGTCAATATACGTCGAATCAAAGCTATGGTCACTCGGGTCACTTTCAGAAAGCAATGGTGTTACAGGGACTATAGCTCTATTCAGGTTCTCTTCTGCAGCTGCATATTTTACTGGGATCACATTAGCTGGGGTAGGGGGTTGTTGTGCTAACACAGGCTGAGGCCTTTGTTGGTTTTGGTATTGTGGTTGATAGGTTTGTTGAGGCCTAGCATATTGCTGCGGTGGGTACTGATTATGGTATCTTCCTTGTTGAGGGTATGGTTGTGGGTACGTCTGCCTAACGGTTTGCTTATTGTAGGGGCAATCTTGCGCGGTGTGATTGGTGTACCTCCGTTCTATGGTGCAGTACTGGCTACTAGGATTTACTTGGGGTTGAGCCATAATGGGACATACATTCGCCATGTGGTCGCCACCACAAGTATAGCATCTTTTCACAGGGGCAAACCTTGGGATCTGTTTGCTAGTAACACCTAATTTCTGAGCTACTTTCTCTGCAAGTTCCTCAATTGATGTGGATTGCGTGGAAGAGAGGCTAGAGGCACTATCTGAATCTTTGTATATCTTGGAAAGCTCTAACTCCTCCCCTAGGTTATCCTCGATGTCAATGCACATGCGTACACACTCTTCTATGGTCCTAGGGTCCTTCAAGTACACATAAGATCTCAATTTGGTACTTAGCAATCCATCCAAGAATAAAGCCACTTGCTTAGCTGGCGTGGGTAGCTCCGAAATAGGGCATCTTTCTAAGTATTGCCTAAATCTTCTTCCTGCAAGTCTCACGGTTTCTTGAGGGGTTTGCTTGAAACTGTGAATCAGCGAGGAGGTATTATGTCTTATGCCACTCTTAGAGAATTCAATAATGAAAGCCTCTAGGAGTTGGTCTATACTCCTGAACTGCCTCTCGTTTAGTGGCTGAAACCATGTCAGGGCAGTGTTCCTAAGGGTTAGACCAAAGGCATTGTACTGCGTGAACAGATCTTCAACTTGTTCAGCTCTCAAGACTTGCCTGAACTCAGCCACATGATCGTAGGGATCTCCAGTGCCATCGAAGTAGTTTTTCATGGACTTAACTAGTTGGGTCGGTCTCAAAGTCCTTGTGTGCTCTCTAGGTCGTGGTAGAGGGAACTCATCCGCATGTCTTTGATTCCTGGGAGCTCTAAGTACCTCAGGTTCTACTCTATTTGTTTCCGTCCTCGTTCTTTCTCTGCCCCCTGGGTTGGCAAATCTTACTTCTGGCCTATCTCTACTTCTGTCTCTTTGAGTTCCATGAGCTTGGGATGTTCCAGCTCCAGGGTGACCATAGGACACATTCGATCTTGGTTGGGGGAAAACGAATTCACCCTTCCAAGTGTAAGCATGTCTATCATGTTCTGTAACCACAAAGACCTTCTCTGAAGCGTGATCTAGGTAGGTCACTCTGCCTGGGCTATCAGGATCTTTGAACTCATAGATCATGATTGTTCCTATGCCATTTGGCCGATCAGATTATACCTCCAAAAGGCTTCGTCAGTCTCTCGGTTCAGAAGCAGATCTATACTCTTGTTGTCTTGGGGAACCCACTCGGGATTGAGGATTCTAGTAAGAACAGATTTCCCTCGAGGGGTTCTAGGTTCTTCGCCCATGTTTCCTTATTCTAGGTCATCTATGTCCGTCTCAGGGATCACATTCCCGAATTCGTCTGTCCTATCTGGGTGACTGGTGACTACGTATATGGTTCCTTCTTTGTCCAAGTATGCCCCGTTTTCAAACTTGACAGCTGGGTGTTCTAGTCCAATGGATTGGTCAGGGTTTTTAATCTGGACTACAGATCTTCCTAGACCGTCCTCATAGATGCTAGCACCTAATCGGTTGGTCCTAAGGTATTCCAGCTGCGTCTTGTACGGGCCTTCTACCCTGTGCAAGTATGGCACTCCTGAACTTCCCGTAGGTCGGTCCATGCCTTGAGACATCTCTGACTCACTGGTCTCAGAGCTAGGGTAGTATGAGTGGTGGCTCAACTGCTGGGCCCAAGACCTAGCAGTGTGGTTGACACTAGCCTCTGAAGACCTAAGACTTTGTCTATCTCTCCCTAGATGTCGCCCTGATCTAAGGTTCATAAGCCTAATTGAATAGCCCAAATTCGCCCAAGTACAACCTCGTTGCTGAGCTCTTTTGTATCAGTTACTTGATTCTTTTTAGTGGTTACCGTGTTTATGCTCTTGTCAAAAATCACGTCGTCAGGAATATTTGATTTAATTTTCGCACTGTAAGTTGATCGTTCCACGTTAGGTTCTTTTCCTTTAAGGTCACCGCATCAAGAAGAGATTATATTTAATCTTAAACTTGAGTGCATAGGTAGTCTTCAACTTGATTGATGCCTATCACCGCCCTAGCTTACTCCTACCTCTAGTCGTTCTTAGCCTAAGCTAGGAATTGACAATGGAAGTTGAGAATTTCCAACCTTTTGTTTCCTTCTTGGTTGCCCTGGTGCGCCCAGGACGCGTGTTCCCAAGCTTGCACTTACTCTTGCTTAGAATGCCCTCAAGTGCTCTTGCTGGACTTGTAAAAGTCCCACAGTTAGCTCAAGACTTAGATTCAAATGACACCATAGAACACTTTCATGCATGTAACTCACAGACCAAATTATCCTTTGCTTTTATGGAAAACAATCCCAAGGATCCCTCAGTTTTCCTACCTCGTGGTATGGTCAACTTCAAAATACTCCAACAAAACAAGAATCACAGCAAACGGATTTCGTATGAGAAAGTTATGTCAGTTCAGGCTTCAGGGATTAAAACAGGGTTCAAACAGGCCAACAGACAAATAGGTTTTCCTCGGGTTATTTGTCTATAGCCTCCTTATGTGCTCTAGAGTCCATGATCCATGATTAGCCAAAATCCTCAAATTAAAAACCCTAAAAAATTGGCCTAAATTGGCTGTCAATCGCGATCGACTGGGCTGTCAATCGCGATGGACAGGTGTCAATCGTGATGGACTGGGGTCAATCGCGATGGACAGGGCTGTCGGTCGCAATTGATGGGTGTCAATCGCGATGGACAAGGTATCAGTCACGATGGACAGGGTATCAGTCGCGATGGACTGGTGTCAATCGCGATGGACCGGTGTCAATCGCGATGGACTGGTGTCAATCGCGATGGACTGGTGTCAATCGCGATTTTTTTTCTGTCGGTCGCGATGGACAGGGGTGTCCGTCGCGATGGACAGGGTATCAGTCGCGATGGACTGGTGTCAATCGCGATGGACTGGTGTCAATCGCGATGGACTGGTGTCAATCGCGATGGACTGGTGTCAATCGTGATTTTTTTTCTGTCGGTCGCGATGGACAGGGGTGTCCGTCGCGATGGACACGTGTCCGTCGGGGTCTGTCAGTCGCGATGGACAGGGGTGTCCGTCGCGATGGACACGTGTCCGTCGGGGTCTGTCAGTCGCGATGGACAGGGGTGTCCGTCGCGATGGACACGTGTCCGTCGGGGTCTGTCAGTCGCGATGGACTGGCTGTCCGTCGCGATGGACAGTGTCAATCGCGATTGACTGGCTATCAATCGCGATGGACAGTGTCAATCGCGATTGACTGGCTATCAATCGTGATGGACTGAAATTTTGCAATTTTTTCAAAAATTTTTGTGGATCTATGCTGTGCAAGGCCTCTAGACTACTGTGGTGCACTCAGTTTTACCAAAGGATGAAAATTTATGTCAATCGCGATCGACAGAAGCTGGCGACTGCGAGACAATTCTGCACATTTCCGTACCTGCGCAACGTGCTGGAGGGGATGATGCTGCTGGAACCTGCAAGAAACTCAACAAACATGCAAACACAAGGCACACAAAATCGCTCTCTCGCTCTCTCTCACAAGTGGAATGAGGGAAATGAGGTGTGGAAGGTGATATGATCAAATAAGAAAAGTGAAGGAATTACCTACAATGCCAACGTCCCAAATCTACGTCTTACCATCACACGCTCGTCCTCAAAGCTCGATCCCCGGCAACGGCGCCAAAATTTGGTGTAGCTCAGTGATGAGTAGCACCTCCTTTAATGTCAATCCGGGAAGACGTGAGGATGGTATGAAGACCTCGAGCAAGTGAAGGCACAAGGGCGTGAGTGAGAAGCACACTAACATGCACACACATACACACACACGCGCACACACAGTAAGACAAACAGTGAGAAGCAATGGAGTTCTTAGATTACTTTCAAAAAGCTCATACCAGTTCAAAACTATTACAAGCTAACCTCACAAATGAGCTCTCTAGCTCTATTTATAGTTTTTGACTAGGTTTTGGCCCTGTCCAGACCTAGTGTCCGACCTAATTAAAAATTAGGTTCCAGGGCCAATTCGAGGGCTTAAATGGAGCCTAAAAAATACGAAAATTGATATGTAGGTACTTCTAAGGCTCCTCAAGCTCAAGGACTCCTTGGCTTGCACAAAATGGAGCTACAAAAATATGAAATGGTATTTACAATGATTGTTAGTGATAAGAATCACTGTTATAAAGATGTTAATTTGGAAAAATTTGAAGGGCCTATCTACCAGATTTGCGTCGACTGCTTTGTCTACTCAATCCTTCACCTCGCTCTGACTCTCTCCGCTGGCTTCCTTGTCTAGTCAGTCCTTGGGTGCCCATACTGCTCTCAACAGTATTTCCTTCACTTTTATCTATTTTCTTTTGTTTTCTTCACCATCTTCATTACCACCATTATCATCACCATCTTCCACCTCCATCTCCATCATGGCAAAAATTTCAGCTTTTTGGTCATATCACCACACCCGCACCATTTCCCTCATTTCACTTGTGAGAGAGAGCAAGAGAGCGTTTGTGTGCTAGTGCTTTTCTGTGTTTTTTGAGATTTTCTACAAGAATCAACATCCCTAGTAGCTGCACCAGCCCCAGCAGGTAAAAAATCTGACTGTGCAGGTCCCGAGGGGTTGACCTCTGTCAATCGCGACCGATAGAAAAAATGATCCTTTTGCTAAACAAAGTACATAATCATGATCTACATGCCTAGAGCTTCCTAAATATGTGTTTAAAATTTTAAAACTCCTTTGTTTTCTGTCAATCGTGATCGACACGTCAATCGCGATCAACAAACCACGACGGACACTTGCCGATCGACCTATCAATCGCGATCGACACGTCAATCGCGATCGACACGTCAATCGCGATCGATATAGTCAACGACCGACTGACCACGACCGACAGAACCTACGCGTAACATGTGTCAATCGCGATCGAGCCATCAATCGCGATCGACCAGTCAATCGCGACTGACAGCCCCGACGGACCTGTCAATCGCGACCGACCCAGTCAACGATTGTTTGACCACGACCGACTGAACACTCGCGACAGACCTGTCAATCCCGATCGACACGTCAATCGCGACCGATAGAGTCAACGATCCTTTAACCACGACTGACTGAATTTTTGGGCCACGTGTCAATTGCGATTGACCCATCAATCGCGACTCACAGCCACGACGGACCTGTCAATCGCGACCGACACGTCGATCGCAATTGACCTATCAATCTCGATTGATAGAGCTTTCGATCCCGATTGACGGGCAAATCCGGCCATTTTTTGGGGAAAAAAGACACTAGGGTTTATCATTGCATTGTGAGGCCGCGACACAAGTAATTCGAGAATTCCTGTTTGCCTGTTAGCCTGTTTGAATCCTGTTTTAGCCCCAGAACCCTGAATTGGCATAACTTTCTCATACGAAATCCGTTTGCTGTGATTTTTGTTTTGTTGGAAAGTTCGTGGGGAGTACAACCAAAACTTCCACTGGTTATGGTAAAGTTAATATCAAGATTATTAGATAGGGTATTTTGAAGTTGATTATATCCTAGGGTAGGAAACTAAGGGTCCCTTGGGATTGTTTTCCATAAAGGCAAAAGGCAATTGGGTCTCTGAATTACATGCATGAAAGTGATCTGTCTGTCAATTGAATCTAAGTCTTGAACTAACTTTGGTACTTTTGCAGGTCCTTTGAGAGCATTGAAGGGTATTCAAAGCAAGAGTAAGTGCAAGCTTGGGAACACGCTTCCTGGGCACACCAGGGCAACAACACAAGGAAAGAAACTCAAGGTTGGAAATTTTCAACACCCTCTGTCAATCCCTAGCTTAGGCTAGGTATGGATAGAGGATGGTGATCAATTAGGGATACGTTAAGCACGATCAAGTCTAAGAACCCTAATCACTCAAGTGCAAGTGTTAGGAGATTACAATTGCGAGACAACCTAAGGGAAAAGAATTTAAATCGAGCGACCACACTCAAAGTACGATCAACTTAAGTGTTCCTTGCGACAAAGATTGATTGGACAAGAAGTGGCATGCTAAGAGAAGTAAAAAAGAACAAGTGATTAATACAAAAGAACTCAGCAACGAGGTTGTACTTGGGAAAATTGGGAGTATTCACTAGGGCATATGAACCTTAGATCAGGATGACACCTAGGGAGAGATAGAAAAAGTCTTAGATATTCAGAGGCTAGTGTCAATCACACTGCTAGGTCTTGGGCCCAATAGTTGAGCCATCATTCCTACTACCCTAGCTCTGAAACTAGCGAGTCTGAGATGTCTCAAGGTATGGAGAGACCCACGGGAAGTTCAGGTGTGCCATACCTACACAGGGTAGAAGGCCCTTACAAGACACAACTCGAATACCCTAGGACTAACCGATTAGGTGCTAGCATCTATGAGGACGGCCTAGGAAGATCTGTGGTCCAGATTAAAAACCCTGACCAACCCATTGGAATTGAGCATCCTGTTGTCAAGTTTGAAAATGGAGCATACATGGACAAAGAAGGAACCATATACGTGGTCACCAGCCACCAAGATAGGACAGATGAATTTGGTAATGTGATCCCAGAAACGGATATAGGTGACCTAGAGCAAGGAAACATGGGTGAAGAACCTAAAACCCCCCGAGGCAAATCTATGCTTACTAGAATTATCACGCCAGAGTGGATTCCCTAGGACAATAAGAGCATAGATCTGCTTCTCAATCAAGAAACCGATGAAGCCTTCTGGAGGTATAAGCCTAATCAACCGAATGAGGTAGGAATGTTCACGATCTATGAGTTCAAAGATCCTGATTGCCCAGGCAAGGTGACCTATCTAGACAATACTTTAGAGAGGATCTTTGTGGTCACCGAGCATGGTAGACATGCCTACACTTGGAAGGGGGAATTTATTTTTTCCCAACCAAGATCTAATGTCTCTTTTGGCCACCAAGGGGCTGGAACATCCCAAGCTCATGGCGCTCAAAGGGATAGAAGTAGAGATAGGCCAGAAGTGAGCTTTGCCAACCCAATAGGCAGAGAACGAATGCGAACAGAGACAAATATAGAAGAAACAGAGAGAACTAGAGTTCCAAGGAACCTAAGAAATGCTGAGGATTTTCCTTTGCCAAGGCCTAGGGAACACACCAGGACTTTGAGACCTACACAGCTAGTTAAGTCCATGAAGAATTACTTCGATGGCACTGGAGACCCTTATGATCATGTGGCCGAATTTAGACAAGTCTTGAGAGCTGAACAAGTGGAGGATCTATTCACACAGTACAATGCCTTTGGTCTAACCCTTAGGAACACCGCTCTTACGTGGTTTCAACCACTAAATGAGAGGCACTTCAGAAACATAGACCAACTTCTAGAGGCATTCATTATTGAATTCTCTAAGAGTGGCATAAGGCATAATACTTCCTCGCTGATTCATAGCTTCAAGCAAACCCCTCAAGAGACGGTTAGACTTGCAGGAAGAAGGTTTAGGCAATATCTAGAGAGATGCCCTGTTTCTGAGTTACCCACACCAGCCAAACAAGTGGCTTTATTCCTAGATGGATTGCTCAGTACCAAACTACGATCATATGTGTATTTGAAGGACCCTAGAACTATAGAAGAGTACGTACGCATGTGCATAGACATTGAAGATAATCTAGGGGAGGAATTAGAACTATCAAAAATCTACAAGGATTCAGATAGTTCTACTAGCCTTAGTTCCACGCAATCCACCTCTATTGAGGAACTAGCTGAGAAGGTAGCTCAGAAGCTAGGCGTATCAAGCAAACAAATACCAAGGTTTGGCCTAGGGAGGTGATGCTATACTTGTGGAGGTGACCATTTTGCGAGTGTATGTCCCATTATGGCTCAACCCCAAGTGAATCCTAGTAGCTAGTACTGCACAATAGAGCGAAGATACACCAACCACACCGCACAAGATTGCCCCTATAACAAACAAGCTGTCAGACAAAATCACCCTCAGCCTCCTCCACAACAAGGAAGATATCAGAACCCATACCCACCACAGCAGTTTGCTAGACCTCAACAAGCCTACCCACCACAATATCAAGCACAGCAGAGACCTCAACCAGTGTTAGCACAACAACCACCTGCTCCAGCTAATGTGATTTCCGTAAAATATGCAGCTGCAGAAGAGAACCTGAATAGAGCCATAGTGCTAGTGACACCATTACTTTCAGAAAGTGATCCCAATGACCATAGCTTTGATTCTACACATATTGATAACCCCCAGGCTTACTACATGCAATCTCCTCAACATGGTGAATCCTACTATAGTGAAGAACCGAGTGAACCAAGTTGGGATCCAGAGTATGCAAACATCATGTACACAAATCCCAACACTAGACCTCAACCCAGGCAAGTAAGACCCTCATTCCCTAGAGCACCATGCTATAGATGTCAAGGAGATCACCTCATTCATGATTGCCCAATGCTTGCACCCACACAACCCCAATCAGTAACAATACAGGGCTTTTGTCAAGATTGTGGAAAGGAGCATCTCGTACGAGATTGCCCAAAGAATCCCAATAATATGCCAAAAATCTCTCCAATTAATGTTATTGGGTTAGTAGTAGACGCTACAGGAAGTGTAACTTCCACTGCACCAGTACAGGTGGTCACTAGAGCTCAGGCTTTGCAGTACAACCAAGGTTTAGGTCAAAAAAAGAGTGCAGAGGTTAGTGAAATTGAGAGCATAGCCAAGAAACGGTCGAGAGCCTAGAGGGATAGACGAGAGAGAATGAAAAGACAATGGTCCAAAAAGATGAGTGACTTAGAAGAAAGCATAAGAGAAACAAAAGCCAAAATTGTGGAACTCACCTCTCAAACAAACTTTCACATACCACCACCACCTTCATCTCCATCACCATCCAATCCACCATCTTTCAACCCACCTCAGACCATCCCACCACCCCCTAGAGTAGGATCAGTGCTAGCTGACCCCACTCCTGAAGACATAGACATGATGCTTAAGGCATATCAGGCCAGAATCCAAGAAGGGCCAAATGTGACGGATCATGACAAGTGCTACCCTAGAGCTGACCTAGAGATAGAAAGAACCAAGCTTTGCGCAAAAATGGTCACATTGGCTCAGACCATGTTTGAAGCCAGTCGCCTCTTCAACTACTCTGGCTCAGCTAAGACACAATTGCACTTGGATGGACTATTAGAGAAGTTAGAGAGCATAATTGCAAGATCTGCCAAGGAAGAAAAAAACCAAGGGAGAGATGAGGCAAGTAAAAGAATAAGCATTTCCGCCCAGGAAGCTTATGTACCCAATTCCACTGAACCAGACACCTCCTTTTCTATGAATAGATATTCCCCAGAATTCTTGCGAGAGATTCAAGAAGAAAAATGGGCAAAAGGGAGCGAAGTCCATCCTCCCATTGAACTGGTGGATGACGCACATGACCACTTCCCGCAAGATATTCCCTCCATTTATGGAGAGCAAGAGAGTGCACAAAGTCAAGAGAGGTTAGACTTTGAGTCTAACTCCCTACAAGAATTACCCCACTTCACAGGCCCATGGGAAGCCAAGTCTACTTGTATGAGAGCACCCATGGTCATGGTAAGAAACGAAGACTCAGTCATACCTAGGAATACGGAGGTAGTGAAAAACACTAAAGTGCAGTGCAATCTCACTTTAGAAGAGCTACTCAAAGTTAGGCCAGAGTTATGGAAACCAATTCCTTGTATTTACAACACTTAGGTGTTACGACCAAAGTCAATCTCAAGGATTACTCTCATAGAGATGTACCGCCTATTCAATGGAATCCCATCCATAAAGCCAAGGATGACACGGAGTCTATGCACTCCATAGGATCAGGATCCTCATGGATGCATGAAGACACTCACTTATGGATGTGTAAAGTGGCAGTGGAAGACGAGAAGAGAGAAAAGACCAGAGAGATAGGTGCTAAGGAAACCCATAGATCAATTCAAGACCCAGCCTATGCACCTGTAGTATTTCCTGACGAAGAGTTTGAACCTCATGGTTGGGCAGAAATTTTAGCAACAATGGATGTAGCCATCAATGAGGAACAATGGACACCCCACTGTGATGAGGATGGCTATGACATTTCAGTCTTCTCAATAGATCCAATCATGGGAGATGCAGTTTTAGAAGAATGCGAACCTAGCCCTGATGCATTTGAGGATGCAAATGACTCCGATCTAGAGTCCATCATTATGGACCCACCTTTTGCATCAAATGAAGAATACTTCTATGAAGTAGAATTTCAATCCCAGAGACACGAAGAGCTTACAAATGATGTAAGGTTAGCCACACAAGTAACCCCTAAGGATGAAGGAAAGAGAAGGAAGAAGAGAGAGGACACACGAGAAGAGGAAGAGTCTTTGTTTGAGGTCCCTGAAAACTTTAAAAAGTATGAGATAGACGATAGAAGAGTCATGGTAAGGATTCCAAAACGTGAGGCACAATCAGGAGAGGCCTACGATAACAAAGAAACCACCAAGAAAATAGTTGTAGCCATGGAAGAAGGAGAAGAGAGATGCACTTACATAGGGCATGACCTGACAGAAGAAGAGGAGTATGAGTTGATAGCCTTGTTAAGAGAGTACCGAGATGTCTTTGCTTGGAGCTACAAGGACTTGAAAGGTGTAGACCCAGACATATGCTCACACACAATTCCCATGACCTCAGACGCGAAACCCTCTAAACAGAAGCCATACACGTATAACGATAATTATGCTGCTAAGATCAAAGAGGAGATAGATAGACTGGTAGAAGCTGGATTCATCTATGAAATTGAGCACACTGAGTGGGTATCCCCCATTGTAGTGGTGCCCAAGAAGAAAGGAAAGCTACGTGTGTGCATTAACTTGAAGAAGGTTAATGTAGCCACTATTCGAGATAACTATCCGCTTCCTATCACGGAACATCTCTTAGAAAGTGTAGCAGGCAAGGAAGTATACACTTTCCTTGACGGATTTTCTCGCTACAATCAGGTAGCCATTGCTCCCGAGGACCAGCATAAGACTGCTTTTGCCACAGAATGGGGCATATTTGCCTTTAGGATAATGCCATTTGGGCTTACCAATGCCCCTGCAACCTTCCAGAGATTGATGTGCCATGTATTTAAAGAATTCTTGAGGAAGAACTTAGAGGTCTATGTGGATGATCTTTGTGCTCATTCCAACATCAGACAAGCACATATACCTGAGCTCAGGCAAATCTTTGACAAATGTAGAGAGTATTAAGTCTGCCTGAACCTAGAAAAGTGTGTTTTCATGGTCAGGCAAGGCAAGATTCTAGGACACATAGTGTCAAAGAATGGCATATCCACTGATGAAGAGAAAGTAAGAGCCATAGCAGAGTTGCCTAGGCCAAAGAATGTCAAGGAAGTACAAACTTTCATGGGGCATTGTGGCTATTACCCACGCTTTATACACATGTACGCCATCATTGCCAAGCCACTGTACGGACTTTTGACCAACTTTGAGTGGACTGATGAATGTGAAAACTCTTTCAACGAGCTCAAAAGGAGATTGTGTTCAGCACGAATATTGACCACACTAGATTGGAATAAGCCCTTGCATGTTCATGTAGATGCATCCAATTATGCTATTGGATGTGTACTCGCACAACCTACTGGTGAAGGTAATATGGATCTTCCAATTGCCTATGCTAGTAGACAGTTGAATGCAGCTGAACAAAATTATACCACCACTGAACGAGAGGGATTACACATGGTATATGCAGTTAAAAAGTTTAGGCACTATTTGCTTGCAAATAAGTTTAATTTTTTTACTGATCATCAAGCATTGTTGTACTTGGTAAACAAGCCATGCAATACAGGTAGATTAGTAAGATGGTTTCTCTTACTAATGGAATACGACTTTGAAGTGGTGGTGAGGAAAGGGAAGACTCACTTGAGAGAAGACCATCTCTCTAGGCTCACATCTGGAGAAGCCCCACAAGGAGTATCAGATGACCTTCCTGATGCTTAATTGTTTAATTTGGAAGTTGTACCTCAGTGGGCTAAGTCATTAGTGCCAGTATTGACATACGGGCCTAACCACCCAGTCATAAACACTCAAGATAGAGAGGTAGTAAAAGCCTAGAAGTACCACATCATGGCAGGAAGCATGTACAAACATACAGATCAAGGGATATTGGCTTGTTGTGTGGAAGAGGACGAGTACGCAAAATGGTTGCAATCAGCACATGTAGGTGCATTAGAGCAACACCATTCGAGGTAAAGAACTTTACAGACACTAAGGAGATTCGGAAAGCATTGGCCTACTATGGAAGCTGATGTGCATAAGATGTGTAAAGAATGACCAATCTGTTGCACTAAACCACCCGTGGAGCATGCCACTCTTTATCAAGTATCCATAGTGCCAGATTGGAGTGAATCACTAGTAGCCTTCCCGAGGACGAAAACATTCCCACAAGATATGACCTTGGCCAGACAAAGAAGTCTAGAACAAGAAGCCCTAGATTACTCACTCATTGGTGGTAATCTATACAAGCGTGGTAAAGATGGTTACCTCAGAATCTATGTCCATGAGAGTGAATATTTAAAGATCTTGGAAACTGCTCACCAGGGTGTAGCAGGAGGACATTTTGGATCAGATCGGGTGATTAGAGCAATCCTATTTGTAGGGTTGTGGTGGCCTACCCTTCACGTGGATGCACATACCTATGTGAAACGGTGTGATGTCTGTCAGCGAACTCAGTATCCTATATGCAAAGATGATATGCCTTTGAAAGCGATGATGGGTGGACGTGCATTCTCTAAGTGGGGAATAGACTTTGTTGGTCCTATTAATCCCCTAGCTAAGGGTTCCCATGCTGAATATATCATTGTGGCCACCGACTATCTAACCAAGTGGGTAGAAGTGAAAGCTACCACGAAGAACGATGCTCAAACGATGGCTAAGTTCTTATTTGAGAATGTATTCACAAGCTATGGGCTACCTATAGAGCTAGTCAGTGATAGAGGGACTCACTTCTTGAATGAAGTTATCGAAAATCTTCTCCAAGAGTTCTTGGTTATACACAAGAAGTCTGCCCCCTACCATCCACAAGCTAATGGGCAAGCAGAAAGCACAAATAAGATTATATGCAATGTGTTGACTAAATTGGTGAATAATAAACGCTCTAATTGGGACAAACAGCTACACCATGTTGTTTGGGCATACCGAGTTGCCTATAAAATGGTACTCCAAGCCACACCTTTTCAGATGGTATTTGGCCAAAATGCGGTGCTACCTTTGGGCTTGATTCCTACATTGAGAATAGCACAAGAGCATGAGTGGATGGGCCATGAGCTCTCCTCTAGGATCTTGGACCTTGAGCAATTAGGAGAGACAAGACTGAGGGCAGCCGCAGGAATATATGCAGCTAAGAAACGACAGAAGGCGTACTTTGATGCCCATGTTAAGGATAAAGGATTGAAGGCAGGAGACTTAGTTTTGGTGTATACCCTGAAACAACATGCAAGAAAATTAGAGAAGAGAGGCTATGGACCTATGATCATAAATAGGATCTTGACTAGTGGAGCTGTCCAATTAGCCACACTCGAAGGCGATATTCTCCCTAACTACATAAGCGGATGCACAGTCAAGTTATATCAGGAACCTCTCACTGAGGAAATGCTCAATCGACTCAACACGGCCAAGAAACGTAAAGAAGAGGAAAAACGAGTTCGAGAAGAAGCTCAGGAAGAAGCGTTGGAATGCATCCGAAGAATGAAGTTGAGAAGACAGGGTAGAGATCTGCATAGAACAAATGACTACGCATGCCCAGAATATCATATGGCTATGTGTGAAGTTGCAGGTAGTAGCTCTCATAGAATAGTTGACCGATGTCCTTTTGTAACCTTGGAGATAGGACAAGGAAAGAGTGCAAGGACTGTACGGGCCTTGATTGACTCAGGTGCAGCCACTAGTGCCGTTAAAATTTCTTACTGTCGAGAGTTGAAATTAAAGGTCAATCCTATAGAAGCATATCTCATAGGATTGGGGGGCATGGAAACCCCTTGCATGGGCAAGGTGGAACTTCCCCTCTACATTGAAGATGTTCTAATGACAGTTGAAGTACTAGTGTGTCAAGATGAGGATCTCACTGAACCTCTTGTCTTGGGTCAAGACTGGATCTATGATCATGCAGTCAACCTAAACCTAAGAAGTGGACTTCTTTAGGTATGGGTAAATCAGAGTCGAATTACAGTTGAATTAGACAATGGAGCACTCAAGGAACTAGGAAAGGCACAAGCTCCTGGTCCTTCCAGGAGTACACTTGAAGATGACCATGCTATTCTTGTCCAAAACTATGTGATGCAGAGGGATGATTATCTCAACAAAGACGGCAAGGATACGACGGAACTCCCTTCTTTTCCAAAGGCCATCGAGAGGTGGCAACCAAAGGTGGATCAAAAACAGAAGAAGCAGATGACCTATAATGGAAGCCAAAAGAACTCGCGAAGCAAGGTGTCTCAGCCATCGAAACAAGTGTGGGTGCGGAGAGGCGAGCAGTCTATTACGGTCAAGCCACAACAACTAGCTCAACTTCCTATTAGTGATCAACGACCAGACACTAATAAGAAGACCTCCAAGAATTCTTCTATAAAAGTAAAATCTATCTGGGTACCCAAGAAGTCGATGAAGGTTGACCCACAGTCCAGACAGATTTGGGTGCCTAAGGCTTGCTTGCGGGTTCAAGTAGCTACACACAGATCACTCCATACACGACATGGGTCACTCACTCGAACCGTCGAAGCCCCCTTTTATTTGATACATGCAAATACATATTTGCCCATGAACACGAGCAAAATCACTTGTAAATGGGTTCCTAAAAAGCCTCATTTACAAGTAGACACTATTATACAGCCCTCCAGAGTTTCCACAAAATCAAAACCAAAACCTAAAGTCATTCACTGTGTTTGGTCCCCCAAAGCTTGTAATAAACCCCACGATCCCATTTGTACATCCATCTCCACCAACTAACTACATCATTCTCACACTGCATCTTTTCACTTAGCTCATAGGACTAACAACACACAAACATCGAGTACTCACTGATCGACTAACTCATCATTCACCTCATGTTAAGGTTGTAAGGGGGACAAAAATTGTTCTACCTTGTCCTTTACAATGTTAATGCATGATTCTATATTCTCACAGAACTAGCAAGCAAGATGTAACATGGCAGAAACCGGAGGCACCAGCTCCCAGGCAGGGTCTAGCGCCCAGATTATGGACATTGAAACCCTCCTTCTGGAACCACAACTCACTGAGAGACCTCAAGAACTTAGAGTTGTGCATGTGCTTCCTATTCAGGACCTGCTTCAGGGGCACACTTCTCAAGTGGGGAAACATGCACATTGGTTCAGTGATGTCGCAGGGCCATTGGGAGACGGCACCTACTTTTGGGAGGTAGAACTTGAGTTTAATGGCAAATGGGGACGGTATCATTTCTTTACCCGCAAATTTGAGCAGTATCAAAATGCAGAAGTAATGCGATTAGTATGGACCAAAGCGGGCTTAGATGGCTATTTCAAGGCACATTTACCTAAGCCAGATTTCCTACGCTGCTCTTATTTTATCAGTACCATCACCCCTAGCAGGGCCAAAGGAGGAGATAGTACTTTTGTGCTTCCTTCACTGATGCTAGGCCATGAACTCAAAAGATTCAAACTGACCCTCAACCTAGTACAAGAAGCATTGAAGATGCAAGGTATGCATATTCCCACTGAGAAAGAAACAATGATTCCAGGCAGGATGAAGCACAAGGATCTCAACAAATTGAACGACATGGTAGCAATGACACCAATCATCGCTCTCCACCTACGAACGATCATGCAGCACTTCGCTTTCCCCACCCAAGAACGCTTCACAATGCCACCTAAAAAGATCTGGTTCAGCTTGTACTTGGCACAGACAGAGAATCTCACCATCAATCTGCCACACTAGATCATCAATCAAATCCATCTAGCCCATCAACGATGGAATAAGAAATAGAAGAATGTGCTTCATGGGTGCTGTGCTCTGACAAAAATAATTTACAGGTGCTTAGCGTACGACGTGCCCATTCAAAGAGCACTAGTATGGTCCAGGGCCCAAGAATTCCAAAGACGGGGGAGCCAGGGGAGTTCAATTACCATGTGCCCAAGCAAGGGGAGCCAGCACCACACCAGAGGTGACCCCTCCACAAACGCGACGTGTCTGACCATTTACCATTCGCCTACCCAGACCAAGTGCAGACGGACCCAATCTGATGTTCCCTCCGATTCCCTCGGACTTGGAGTTCCCACAAGGTTACACCCTAGCCGATTTGACAGATGAAGAAATTGTCCGCATGATCAATGAGTCTAACCTGGAGACAGAAGCAGAGTAGACCCAAGGACCACAACCCACTACTACAACTTCAGCCCCGACCCAGCCGGAAGTAGTATAAGTAGAAGAGGATGATGAAGAGACAGAAGAAGAAGAAGCAAACGAGGAGTATGATCAAGAATATGACGAACTTTCAGAACTAGCAAGTGCCCCAGCATACTCGGCCCAAATAAAAAGATTGTATGAAACCATGAAGCGAGTCCAAGAACAACACAAACTGTTGCTCGAGACAAGAAAGGTGCTCATGAGCCAAATGTTAACCGAGGAAGGTGTGGATGACATGTTTATTGAATCAATGAACCTGTACGCAGATGCGGTAGGCTTAGATGAAGCCATTCATGCAGCCATGGCTTATATTCATCACTTTGAGAAACGAGTGCCTACCCGCCCCATGCGATCCGGCAAGCAAATTCACATCAATGTATCAGAACCAGGAGATAACACACAAACAGAAGAACATCAGGCGGAACCACTCTCACCAGACACTGCGCCTCTCACTACACAATTCACTTCTCCACATGACACTACCACCCCCACTTCCACCATCACCATAGTTGTCATGGGAATTCCTCTCTCTCTAGGCATCGGATTCGGAGGAGTTACCATGCCCACTTTCACAACACTCTTCACGACCATCACATCCACCCCACCCACTGTCCCCATCTACACGGTCACACACACAGTTGACACCATGGAAACATCACCAGCCACAGCACCGCTCCCTCCCCCCACGCAGCCTCAATCTCCCATACCCCCTCCACCCACCTCACCACTTGTTTCAACCTCATTCACAACTCCCTTTCCCTTTCCCATTCCCCCTGCATCTTCCCCTTTCCCTGCATTCTTTAATGTAAATAATATGTTTTCAACGTTACATCAGTGTGTGTATCAACTTCAGAGTGAGTATCAGGCTCTCAAAGACTGTCATCGTCAACTGACTACGAATCACCAACAACTACAGAGGCGGCTTATAACCATAGAAGATGAAAATGCTGACCTCAATCAACGCTATACCACACTCGAGCAGGCCCATCAAACCCTCCTGGAGGCACCCCAACCATCACAATTGCCAGGTGTCAAACAACTCGAAGCTTACTTGAAGTCTACCAAACAAATAATCTAAGAGTTCGGCGTAATTTGACTCTACTCAGAAAGCACATGGCTACCGCCCTTGAAGAAAACAAGCGTCTGCAGAAGCAAAACAAAGAAAACCTAGAAGCTGCAATGGAAGGCTCTCCCCACGAGATCGATCCAGAATAATTCAAAGCAGTCCCCTCAGAAACAATGAAGACAATCTTGGAAAGCTATGCCGATCTATTAGAAGCACATGATGATTTGGAAAAGGAACGGGATGCACTACGCTGCCAGCTCAGGGAACAGGAGGAACAACCCAAGGTCATAGAGACAACCTCGACTTCAGAGGAGGTAAAGGCATTAACAGAGCAGGTGGCAGAATTGCAGAAGAAGTTACTAGAATATGAAAGACAGCCCTCTCCAGTTGTAGAACCAGAGCCAGATGAATTGGTACCCATTGAGGTGGATGAGTCGTATGAGGAACCATATGTTCCTATGCCGATGCCAAGAGGTCAGCAAACCTCGGAAGGAATGGACACCCTGGAAGTCGAAGCACCCGAATGGCTTCAGACACTCAAGAAGACAGCTAAAACCCATGAAGATCGAGTGGCAGTCCAAATCCAATCAATGGCTAAATTGGAAGACACTATCATAAAGTCAGAATATTTCCGTAGTATGTCTCATCACAGATGGAGAGGCACCAACGATGATCAGTATGTGCCATATTGTGTACTCTTGGCAGATTATAACGAAGAGATTAAACAACGATGTGGCAAGGCTCCAACCTTTGCCACATAATTCGGCCCTGACGATATCCCAGAGAGTGCTAAAAAAGGATCCATTCATCAACCCACATGGTGGATACGACTTTTAGAAACTTACTCTGAAATGGTTCGTACCTGGAACAACATGGCGTTGTTTAATACAACCCTTGTTATGTTCCAGTCCTCCGAAGACGCACGTGGCCCGAGTTTACCATTGCTGTAAAGAACGTCAAAGGCTGTGCAAAGTGGTCAAATTATGTCTATCTAGCACCTCCACAAGGACCTCCCACAGTTGCTTATATGATTTCTACAATCCGTCACTGGAGCCTTCGACTACGGAACACACCTCATGTGATGGCACAAATGTGCACAAAAATCTTTGAATTAATGGTGATCACATTCAGGACATTCAAGAACATCAAGGACCCCCACTTCTCAGGAGTTGGCTTCACTATAGGCAACCAAGATCTGGTATATGACATGAGCACTACCCCCTCAATAAAGGTAGTATATGCCTGGCACGCAAGAATAAAATACCTCCTAGCATGCTTCAAGCAGACCTTTGAGGATATGTTCATCACAGGGTTTTGGGAATATCACTCAGAAATATTTGTACCCAAGCCCTCACATCTCCTCCAACTATTCGCTGTGGAGAGGACCATCCACTCAGATCAATTGCAGGTGCCCCATCCAGACGTCCTAGGTCCAGTGGATTGGGATGCATTGTTAACAGACCTAGCACGGGGGCTGCGATTAGAAGAACACCACCTTGCTTCCGATGTGGTTCAATATTATGTCCAACGCTCAGCTAGACAAGGGTCTGTCAGAGACGACAGACGCGAGAGAGGGGGGGTGTTGGCAGTAGTCAAGGCACCGAAGGACTCGCAAGACAAGGAAGGCAAAGAAGGGAGCTAGAGCAGAGAGAAGGCACAAGTAGACTTAGTAGTCACCGAAGATCTGGCAAGTAGGCCAGTCAAATTTTTCCAAAACAACATCTTCATAACAGTGATTCTCATCACTACAAATCATTGTAAATACCATTTTACCTTTTTTTAACTCCATTTTGTGCAAGCCGAGGAGTCCTCGAGCTTGAGGAGTATTAGAAGTATCATCGTACCAATTTTCATGATTTTTGGACTCCGTTTGAACCTCCAATTAGACCCTAGAACCTAATTTTTAACTAGGCCGGACACTAGGTCTGGACAGGGCCAAAAGCTAGTCAAAAACTATAAATAGAGCTAGAGAGCTCATTTTTGAGGTTAGCTTGTAATAGACTTGAACTTGTATGAGCATTTTGGAAGTAATCTAAGAGAACTCCATTGCCTTTCTCTTTGTCTTGCCGTGTGTGTGTGTGTATGTGTGTGCATGTTGGTGTGCTTCTCACTCACTCACTTGTGCCTTCACTTGCTCGAGGTCATCATACCATCCTCACGTCTTCCCAGATTGACATTAAAGGAGGTGCTACTCATCACTAAGCTACACTTGGTGTCATCACTTGTTTGCACTTGGTGCTTTCCCTTGAGTTCCTGAAGGTCAGAGAGAAGAGCTACATTGCCTACCACATGGTTATGCTAAATGACATTTTATAATCATTTATCTTTGATCTCAATACATAAGGGTAATCATTGAGTTGCTAAGCCCACGACCTAGTAGTGTGATTAACACTAGCTTTAGAAGATCTGATGCTTTTTATATCCCATCCTAGGTGTCTACCTAACCTAAGGTTCATATGGTTTATAGATTAACCCAATTTCCCGAGTACAACCTGTTGGTTCTTTAGTAACAAACACTTGTTCTTTTTAGGTTCTTGTAAATGTAAGTTATTGTTTTAATATAACGTCGTACGGAGCACTTAAATTTGTCATAATTGATGTTCTCCTCATGCAATTTATGTTCTTTTCCACTTAGGTTATCCTTGATCTAGTTTAAGTTAGCCTTGAACTTGAGAATTTAAAGAGTCTTGAGTACTTTCATGCTTACCATAGACCTAGGTTAATCCAATTTGCTAATAGAGCTTAGCCTAAACTAAAAGATTGATTGTAGAAGTTTTTAAACTTCCAACCTTGAGCTTGATGCATTTATGGATCATTCCAACACTGAGGATCCTTGCTCCCAAGTGTGCCACATACTATGGCTTACTTTATCCTTGCCCAAGAGCTCCAATTACCTGCAAAAACATTCTCTATTGTGATGGACTGAGGCTACCTATCACAATGGATAGAAATGTCCATTGTGGCCTATGTATTGTGATGCACATCTGTTTGTCCCAATGAGCATATGTGTCCGTCAGGGTCTCTCCATCTTCTGTCAATGATAGACACAAAAATCGATTATTTTCTAAAGAATTTTATCTTTTTAAAATTTGCATAAGGTCTACTCTATTGTGATGTACTCTTTTTTACAAGTTGCTCTACTTTTCTATCTCTTGTGATGGATAGAGAGCTTCACCTTGGGTGCATGCAAAAAGATTTCATACCTATTGTCACCACTGTTGTTGCTGTTGATGCTAGTACCTACCAAAAATCTCAAAAAACATGCAAAAACACTACACAAAAGATCTCTCTCTCTCTCTCTCTCTCTCTCTCTCTCACACACACACACAACTGAAATGAAGGGAATGCAATGGAAGTGTGGATATGACCAAGGAGGTGAATTTTTCATGAAGAGGGAAATAGAGGTAGGGGGTGAGTAGGGATGATGATGAAAGAGCTAAAAAGGGTAAAAAAGCAAGAAATTTACCTATGACTCCAACATCAAAACTCTACATCTTACCATCACATGCTCGTGCGAAGCTCACTCCCCAAAAATGGTACCAAATTTGGTGTCACTCTAGCACAATGGTGAGTACCAACATGATGAGATCAACCTCATAATTGTCAATCCATGGAGATGTGAGGGTGGTACAATGAGGGACCCCCAAAAATGTTCAAATTATGAGCTTAAATTTCCTTCTTCAAAATTCTATGAAAACCTCATGAAGCCATATAAATGCACTAGAGGAGTCCTCTAGATGCATAAATCCCAATTATTGTAACATAATCCTTGTAAGATAGTAGGAACTTAGTGTTTTTCAATAAAAGTGCCAGTCTCGTGTGAAAGGACTAATTTTAGGGCACATCTATATAAGTTACTTGGTGATTCTTGTAAAGGACTTTTTGCCATTGGGAGAATTGAAGTAGAATTTTCAAATTTTCCTCTTTCCTGCTGACTATCTTCTTCTCCGAGAGCTTTGTGTGTGTTTGATGCTTGAAATGTGTGTAGGACTATTATCTACTCCTTTCCATCGCTTTTGAACTATTGTAGTGCGTGTGTGAGCCTTGTGGAGTTGTGGAGAAGGTGTTGGTGTTTCCCACCATTCACTATTTTGCTCATAACTTGAAGTAAGCTTATATGAGTCGACTGCAATTAGAAGCATCTCATTGAGAGCTTTGAAATGAACCCGCTATTCACCATATTTGGAGTTTTGAGCTGAGAGAAAAGTTCAAATTTGTGCTTACTATTGTAACTCCTATCGCGACATGCATTTTCAGAGAACTAGTGATTTGGAGAGGTAGTTGTGTCAAGTCACATGCATTGTAGCATTGATACTTCATTTACTATCATGTATGCACATGTCTTCATACACTTGGTACATATAATCTCTCGGATTGATAATTCAACGTGTATTCATCCACCATTATATGCACTTGTGGGGCGATTGAGGTACAGTCTCATCGACACAAGTCCCTAAGACTTCATGACTTAGGTACAAATGTTTTTGGCACCGTTGCTAGGGATTAGCCCAATCAAGGTGCCTTCATGATGATTATAGCTATGGAGTGAATGAGTCATACTTGTAGTGGTGAATTCAATCAGTGGCAAATCGTCAAACATTTCAGCACTTGTTACTTAATGAGTTGATAGGTTTAGGTTTAGGAGTAAGGGAGTGAGGAAGAGTTAGGGTTTAGGGAAGAGGGATGTAGTGCTAGGATAGATAAGTTTCTACCAAGAAATTCAAAGAGAAAAGAAGAAAAAAAAACTGTTTTAGTTCAGTTTAGTTCAGGCACTTGGTCACTAAGGCCATAGTGCCCAAAAAATACTCATATTCCAGTCACTTGTCTTGAAAAGTATCGAGGAGAGTAGCAAATGGTATCGTAGAAGTGGTATCATGGAGAGAGAACACGTAGCTGACATTGTGAGCACAAAGCTTAGACAAGATACTCTTGAAGGTGAGCTCATCAACCCTATAACGTCAAAAAATCAGAAGACCACTCATAAACATGACTGAACACATATGCAGTATCGTGGGGTAGGACAGAAGGGTTAGAGTGAGATCTTGTGTGGTACACTTGGTCAAGAGTGAAGAGGGGAGAGAGACAAACACATGGAAAAAAAATGTTTTAAGTTTTGGCTACTTTTGGCTGCACTATCATGATCGGTTGAGTTTTGGTATCACGATACCAAAATTCCCTAGTTTTGCAATACTTGCCTGGTATCGTATCATGCATACTCCCTTGAGGTATCGTGATACCAACAAGGTATCGTGTATCATGGGGTTGAGGTATCGTGATATCAACAAGGTATCGTGTATCATGGGGTTGAGGTATCGCGATCACGCTTTTACTTGGCATTGTATTATCTAGATCGTAGTATCGTAGAGCAAGGAAAGACTAGTATTGTATCATGCACATCTTGGTATTGTATCACAACCCACCAAGCTGGTATCATATCACAACCCATCAAGCTGGTATCATATCATGGGAAGTGAGGTATTGTCGTGCAAGAGGTATCGTATCATGTAAAACTTGCTATTGTACCGTGCGTGAAATTTTGTGGTACGTATCGTCTGGATCGCAATATCGTATCGTAAGTGAGACCGGTATCGTATCGTGACATGACTAAGGTATCGTATCATGAGGAATGAGGTATCCTCGGGTAAGAGGTATCGTATTGTGAGCAGATCTTGTATTGTATCATCTTGTTCAATAGAATCGTATCGTGAGAAATAAAAGTATCATATCGTTTGAGTGGTATCACATCGGGCCCACCTAGTATCATATTGCCCATCACTAGTATCATCGAGAGCAATCTAGACAACCTAAAAGTAAAACTCTGGGAAATCTAAGAGAAAGCTAAAGGAAAGAAGAGGGAAGGAATAGACTTAAGAGGTAATGACTTGAGGTCAAGAGGAGCACTAAGTAGTCGGAGAAGTGTCATTTCATTGGTCAGAAGTGAAGCCCAAGCAAGCCATCACTCGATCTACTCAAATACATCAAGTGACTTAGAAGAGGAACTACCCATGTCCTTAGAGGACATGCATGGTTCAGTTCCAAGGGAGGGCTTTATGTCCACCATAGAGGGAGAATACCGGACCTCTTTGCAGTATGTATCCACTAATTGGTAGGGAATCCCTATTTACCTTGATGGCATAAATAGGTCAGTAGCAAGAATGGTAAACTCTAGGGATTCAGAAATAGTTCCAAGACCCGTTGTCAATTATGACGGAGGAGTGTACATGGACAAGTTAGTTCAAATATATGTAGTGTATGAAAATCCTGACCAAATCAACGAAAGAGGGGAACTAGAAGGACAAGGAACTTCAAGAAGACCTCATGATGGAGACATTGTGACTACCCCAAGGGGCAAGTCCATAGTGACTCAAGTCTTGAAAAGGAGAACTAATACCTCAAGATGACTATCTGTTGGATGTATATTTGATCCATGGTTCAGAACTACTTTTACAAACTGACTCACATACATGAGGAGAAGAAGTAAGCCTAGTAACTATCTATGAGCTGAAGGATCCAGAGGATGAATATAGATTCACATACCTAGACCAAAATCAAAGGAGGTATTGGTCGGTAGATGAAGTTGATAGGTCTCAATTGAAGTACATTGGGTTGCCTATATTCCCTCCTCAAGAGACCACAACTACCTCGCAAAAAACTTTTGGATCTCACCTAGGAATGGAGAATATTATCTCAGGTCAAACAAGTCAACGAAGCATCCCTAACCAAACACATGTTCAATTCACTATGTCGGGATTATAGTCACATAGCCAAGCCAATCCAGTGATAGGAAATATGAATAGACCACCCATTAGGCCAACGCCACAACCAGGTGTAGAACTGAGAATGCATCCAGTTAGGCTAGTAATTCCTATAATGATCAGATCCCTAGAGCTAGTGAGAAGGCTGAGACCAATCCGATTTGCAAAATGCATGAGGAATCATCATGACGACATAGGAGAGTCCTATGACCATATCACTAAATTCAAGCAAGTGTTGTCAACAGAACAAGTTGATGACTTTTTTGTGCAATACGAATCCTTTGGGCTAACCCTCACATGGAACAACCTTAACCTCGTTCCAACTTTTGGATCTAAATCACTTTGGAAATATTGAACAATTCTATTGGGAGATTTACCAAGCAAGGGATCAAGCACAACTCGTCATCTTTGATTGATAGTTTCAAACAAGCCTGAAATGAGACAGTAAAAACAACAGACTAAAGATTTAATCAATATGTTGACAGATGCCTAATCACAGAGAGACCCTCACAACAAAAGATGATATCCTTATTCTTAGATGGGTTGACTAATGGGACACTGAGAACCTTAGTCTACGTAAAACAACTACAGACATTGAGTGAGTGCCTTCACGAATGTATTGACCTAGAGGACAACTTAGCAGATGACCTCAAAAATACACAAAGCTCCACTAAATCAGAAGACACTAGGAGTAGATGACATGTAGTTCAAGTAATGTGGAGGAATTAGCAGAATTGGTAGCCAAGAAATTGGGAGTGCACGGACAAAGAAACTATCAGAACCCACCCATGAGAATGCCAATGCTGAGAAGATGCAACCTATGCGGTGGAGACCATCCATCCCATACTTGTACAAGAGGAGGTTTAGGCATGCAACAACCTTACCCATACAATAGGCAGCCACCCCAAGGACCCAACCTGTACTACTGCATTGAGCAGAAGTTTACCAACCACACTATTGAGAATTGCCCATTTAACAGGCAACTCAGACCAATAACTCAACCCCAATACAGACCTTATGGATATCCTCTTAGAGAGCAAGGTAGAGAGATTCCTAGATACAACCCCTATTTGGGACCAAAAAGAGCACCGAGGCCATATGAGCAAGGAGGATATGGGAAACCACAACCAGTGTTAGGACAACAACCACCCCATCCATAGAATGTAGTGCCTGTCAAATACACTCAACCAGAGGAATACATGGAAAGAGCCATAGTACCCGCCGCACCTTTGGTTAGTGCAAAAATGAAAAATCAAGGTTATGATCAGACCCACGAAGAATTTTATCTTATGATGCCACTATGATAGAGTACGACCAAACCTATGAACAATAGTATTATGGTTATGAAGGATATTACAATTCTTATGGAGAAAAATATGTGAACGTGATGTATACTGCATCTAAAACACCAGCCCCGATGAGACCACCTATTAGACTACGTGCACCAAAAGGACCATGCTATAGATGCGGTGGAGATCACTTCATAAGGGAATGTACATTGCCTTACAACCCAACACCTCCTAGAACATGGGAAGGGTATTGTAGTGATTGTGGCAAGGAGCATCTGTTTAGAGACTGCCTAAAAAACCCCAATAAGGTTCCTAACACTACCCATATTAATGTAATAGAAGTGATCAAATCATCTGGAAGCGATAAAGAATACATAGTGCCATTAAAAGCCATAATTTGAGCCCAAACCAAAGGACAAGTAGTAAAAGAACGAGAGTCTGAACCTGGAATGGATAAAAACTTAGAGCCTAAGATACAGATAGTCGAGGATTCAGAAGACCTACAAGAAACTTACCAAACAAAGAAGAAACAAAGTTGGAAGACTAGAAGAGAAAAACTCAAGAATAGATGGCTGAAGAAGAAAAATGAAGAAAATAAGAAAGTTGTAAAGGAAAGAAATAAACCCCATGAGCTAGAAGTGCAAGGAAACGTTCATCAGAAGACTGAAACATAGAAGCCAAAAGCAAACCAAGATTAATTCTAGGAGATCGAATGCTAGAAGACTTGGATATGTGGTTGAAGGCTTATCAATCTAGAATCATGACCGGACCAAGCATAGAGCGACATGAGAAACTCTATCCATAAGGAGAGCTAGAGAAGGAGATATTGGCAATATGCCGAAAACTCATAGAATAACAATATGATCGAGAAAAGAATTTGCCAATGAAAAAGGATGATCAAAATGAGAAAAAGAAAGGAAAGAAACCTATTACCAAGCTAGTGTAAGAAGAAGCATTGTTTGAAGTTCCAAAGAACTTCAAGAAATACGAGTTAGAAGATAGAAAAGTCATGATATGTATGCCTAACAAAGAAGCACTTGTGGGAGAAGCCTATGATAATAAAGAGAAAACCAAGAAAATTATCGTAACTATAGAAGATGGCAAAGAAAGGTGTACATACATAGAAGATGATTTAAGTGAAGAAGAAGAACATGAGTTGATAAATTTGTTGAGAGAATATCAAGATGTCTTCATCTGAAGCTATGAGGAATTGAAAGGAGTAGATCCAGATATCTACTCTCACATGATTCCCATGTCCTCATAAGTCAAGCCTATCAAACAGAATCCTTACACTTACAATGATAATTACACAACCAAAATCAAAGAAGAATCGATCGCTTTCTAGAAACAAGATTTATCTATGAAATTGAGCATACCAAATGGGCATGCCCCATCGTCGTAGTGCCCAAAAAGAATGGAAAACTATGTGTGTGTGCTTATTAACTTGAGAAAGGTTAATGCAGCCACCATAAGAGATAGCTATCCTCTTCCTATTATGGAGCATCTTTTGGAGCGTGTAACAAGGAAGGAAGTTTATAGATTCTTTGAGAAATTATTGGGCTACAATCAAGTGGCTATTGCCCCTGAAGAACAACATTAGATGACTTTTTCCATAGAGTGGGGAATCTTTGCATTTTTTGTGATGTCTTTTGGGCTCACCAATGCTTTTGCTACATTTCAAAGGCTTATGTGTCATGTGTTTAAGGAATTTTGTCAAAAGAATTTATAGGTCTACATATATGACTGTAGAGGGGGTAACCGGGTCTATACTTCCAGTACTCCTTCTACTCAAGGGAGGTTCTCCTTAGGGAAGTATACCCTGTAACATCATTGTGTGAGGTACTACTTGAGAAGATAAACCAAGAAATAGTTAGAGTGTTACAAAGATGCTGATTGCGCTAGTACACAATAGATAAAATTGTTAACAGTACAAAAGGTTTGATCACTCGAAAGATGAACTAGGACATCTCAACACAGAGAAAGTTTACAAACACAAAGAAGGTATACAAGTGTGGTATACAATGCTATGAAATCCAGCTTACAAGTGACTATCCCAGTATCCAATCTCACTATCGTGCCGACTGCCCTCAACGCTGAAGCTCTCACTCTGTATATTCTCCAACAGAGAAGCATCTTCTACAGTGGGCAAAATCACATCAGTGAGCAGAGAATAATCAAGGAGAAGCCTGATTAGAGCACTCTCAAAATACCACAGTAACACAAGTAGAACCAAATTGACAAAAGCTAGAATCACAGAGAGGCGACAGTGAGTGTATCCCTCAGCTTCCTAAATCTCTGTATATCGTTTTGAATGGACCCTTCACTAACATATCTCTGACCGTCTTTCTGTACCTCTTAAACTAGTGCAAACTTCTACTTAAATATAGCTCCAAGCCAAGAGACTGGCTTCCACTGGATTCCATCATTTAAGGCACCATCACTATTCATTGCACACACGCGGCCAAGAGAGTGGCTTCCACCGAATCCCATCATTTACTCCACCATCACTGCACACACGCCGAACTAGTTGTGAAGAGAGATGGTGGATGCAATCCAAAGATGAGTAGGTGCTGCTACAACCAGCTTCACACCAGCCTCTTGATATAAGGCAGAAGTTTGATTACCTCTTGAGGACTCACCACCTTTGCTAATCTTTGCTTCATGAGTGAAGAGTTGGTCCATGAGTGTGTTGAGGTCGGGTACATGCATATCCATGTATAAATCCATGGCTATTGTGAATGACTCCCACTTGTCGTCTGCTTTGATTCCATTCATGATTTGTCTTATGATTTGCTCCTCTTCAATTACCTCTCCAATGCTTCCAAGTTGGTCGGAAATCTTCTTCATCTTTGTGACATAATCAGTCACATTTTGCTTCGGGCTTTTCTTCATTGTTGTGAACTCCATCCACAATTGGTTCTTCCTTGCTCAAGTGTTGGAAGAGAAGAAAGAAGCAAGTGCATTCCAGGTTTCTCTTGATGTCTTGCATCCCTTGACATGAGGTAAAAGAAAATCAGAGATTGAGTTTAGAATATAGGACCTTGCAAGTGCATCCTTCGAACACCAATTCGAAAGTCCTTCCACTTCTTCATGTGATGGTTGCCCTTTGTTCCTCATGGTTCGCATTGCTTCATCTCCGGATATGAATCCATATAGATTCCTCCCTTGAAGGTAAGCCTCCATCCTTAGAGACCATGCTGGGTAGTTGTTTCGATCCTGTGTACTTGAGCCGAGACGACTCAAGGACTTGTGCCAAAGAGACTATACCTCAATTGCCACACAAGTGCATATAGTGGGTACTTTAACACACATTTAAATGTCAATCCTAAGGAACGACTTACCAAGTGTATGAAGACGTGTGCACACGTGATGGAATATGAAGTGGTTTAGCTAGCATGCATGAGGAAAGACTACTACCTCTCACACTCTCTGAAATACTGAAAGTGTTTGCCGCAAGCCTTTTACAGCAGTTTTGGTATTTTGAGGTTTTCTCCCAACCCAGAACTCCGAATATAGGCAATAGTGTACTCGTTTCGAAGCTCTCGACGAGACGCATCCAACGGTGGTGGTTTCACTCAATTCTGACCACTCTGCTTCAAGTTATGGCAAAAACAGTGAATGACGGGAATCACAAATACCCGCGCCACAGCTTCTCCTAGCTTACGCACGCACTACAGCAGCTCAAAACCAAGGGGAAGGGGTAGACAACAGTCCTACACATGCATTACAAGCATAACACACACATACAAGAGCAAAATGAAGATCAAAATCAGCAAGAAAGAGGCAAACTCGAAAATTTGAAGAGCTCCTTCTTCACAATGGCAAGAGATCTCTTACAAAGAGTCACCAAGTGACTTATATACATGAGCCCTAAGTTTGGTCCTTTCACACAAGAGACCGGCACTTTATTCACTAAGAGACTAATTTCCTACTATTGTACATGGGTAATCTCTACTCTTCTGTGGGGATGCATCTAGAGGACTCCTCTAGTGCATTTACAATGTAGATATATTACAAAAATGAATATGATACAAAAGTTTGGTGTCCAAATCGGAAAAATTTTGGGGCCCGTCTTTTTCTCTGCTTTGTACTTCTTTAGCTCTGCAACACTCTCTCCCTCTTCGTCTCTGTCGTCCCTTGACAGACTTTGCTTCTTGTTATCCGTTTACTTCTTCTCTCCGCACGCTTCCCTTGGTCAGTGTTGTCTGTCGTTAAACAGACATGCAGATTTGATGGCCTTCTTGATTCAAGCTCTACTACTCGAGAGCCTGTTGCACTTGTCTTGCCTGTTGACTTGGGTTGCCACGCACGCCACCAGTGACTAGGAACGTGCTGTTCTTAGTCACCCTCTTAAACTTTTCAGCCTCTACCCCTTTATAACTTTTGGTCCTCTGATTTGTCCTGGTTGCACACATCTGACCCTGTTGTATTGCTTTGAGGCTGTTTGCTTTTTTCCACCGTGCATGACCTGGATGTTTTGCCTTTTTGCCTGATGCGTGCCCCTGCGGGGCTCTGTGCAGAGATGGGTGTTGCGCCCCTGCGAGGCTTCTTGCAGAGATATATCTTCAGATATTGCTTTTTAGTGAAGTTGCTTCTTTCGTTGTCTTCTTCTTTTCTTCTTCTTACTCGATTCTCCCTCAACACTGCCCCCCTCCTGGACTCTGTCGTCCCCGACAGGCTTTGATAAGCGACGGGCATATGTTTGATAAACTCTTTGCTCTGTATCATTTAGCTGATTTGCTTCACGTATCATGAGTTGTTTCCATTGTTCTGCCTTCACACCGTCATTTGGTGGCTGTCGGTGATCTGCGAAGAAGCTGAGTTCATATGCCACTAATCTGGCATTTAAATTAGATGACATCTTCAAAAAAAATTCTGAATCCGTCTCAAAAAATCCTGTAAAGAAAGCTTCTTCGAAAGTCTGCATATATACACTTGGCAAGAACATAATTCTAGAATAGTAAGCCATTATGGTTGGGCGGCTAGGCATAACTGAGAGATCAAAAATGAGGATCTCCGTGCCCTGATTAATACCGATGAAGTTCAAAAAGGTGTAAGCCGCGTGCTTGAATACTTTCAAAATTGTGAGGATCATGCTAAGTATTTTGTTTGTCATTTTTACAGCTAAGTTAGGTACTGTCGCGTAATTCTGTAACCAAAATTCTATGGTTTTGACCATATAATCCTCCGTTGGCAAATAGTTATGTGGCGGGCTCGGAAGCATAGGATAATTGAGCCACTGCTTATTGATAGTTCCGCTTCTTTGCAAATCCAAAAATTCCCTGGTATCCCTTCTGCGTGGTATTGGACAAAATGAAGGGTTTACCTGGAATGCATATGGCGCTGCTTGCCAATGCACTCGTAGTGTGGGATGTTTCTCTAAAAATTTTCGTCGCCACACAGGTTGCGCAGCTTCAAACTCTGCTTGTGTGTATTCGAATGTGTCATGTTTGAAGTTAAGCTTCTCATCTGGATTCTTGTGTGTAATCTTCATTATATAACGTCTTGTCTTTTCTTTCAAGAGTCCATAGGGAATATTGAAGGACTTCATGATTTTGTCCAGGTCTTTACCTTTGATCTTGGCCTCTTTCATGACTTTTACCACTTCGTTTTCAAAATTTTCTGTCAATCGGGACACCACTAGTGCCCGTTCCTTTTGACTTATTTCTGCAGTATATGGCATAGGATGATCATCATGTATATCCGCCACCTGCTCACGTATTGGAGAATTATAGATCGGGTGAGATAGAGGGCTTACCTCTACCTCGTCAGTAGGATGTTCCTTATCTGGCACTACTGGTGTCCCGATCAGTGCTTTCTCTTTCATCTGAGTCTTCAACCGTTCTATACATTCCTCTTTTCCTTTTATCTCTTGCATGGCTTCCCTTAGTGTTTCTTTTGTGGCCAGCAATTCTTTACCAATGTCGGCTACATGATCCATGTTTTCACTGTAGCTTTGCACGAGCTTTCCCTGTGCTATATTTAACTGCTTTTTTAGCTCACATATTTCCTGAGTGTACTTCCGTTCTGATTCTTCTCGTACTTCTTCCTCTTGTCGCAGCACATCTGCATATTGTGCTATCTGCTCTCTTAATTCTTTTTCTTTGGTGTCTGAGGATTCCTGTTGCTCGATCGGTTGATCATATAATAATGACTTCATTAGTTCCTTATTCCTGCCTCGTAATGTATCATTCTCTTCCATGTATAATTTGAGCTGTGTCTGTAGCAAAGTACTCCTAGCTCTCATTCTCTCTTTGTCTGCCTCGCTTGCATCATGTAATTTTTGTAAATTCACGAGCTGTGCCTGGAGTTGGTGGTGTTGATTCACTACGGATTCATATTGTGTTTTTGTTTCGAGCAACTCATTGCTTTTGATCATGAGCGCCTTTTGTGCTTCGATGAGTTGTGAGGACAGCTGTTCGCTTATGAGCTGGAATTGACTTTTTTCTCTCATGGCCTTATCATAATCTGCCTCTATGTCCATCATTTGTTGTTGTGTATCCATGGCTGTCTGAATCATCTGCTTCACTACAGGCTTTAGCTGAGTAACATCCACATTTAGCCATGTTTTTGGTATACTCGGTTCTTCTCCGGTATTGACGTCTTTGCCCTGAGTCACATGTAATGTAATGTCATGGGGCTGCCTAATTTGAAGTTGGATCCTTGGCTCAGCCCCCATGTTTGCTTTATCTTCTTGAGGTGTATCATCGGGCACTTCGATCACAATTTGCTCTTTGATTTGTAATTCCTCCGGCTCCTTACCTACTGGAGTTAGTTCTTCCTCTTTAATAGGTTGTTGTACATGTGTAGCACTGGTTGTATCCTCCTTTATGCTTATTTTTGTAGTGTCATTTAATCGAATGACATGCTCCGGTTCCCTAGATCCTTCGACTCTCTTTTCCTTTTCTTCCTGATTTTGTGGCGTCACTTCCACTTGATCGACTTCATTCCATTCATCTTCTTGTGTTTCTGTCCGTATATCAGTATTTAAAGTATCTTTTTCAGGGCTGGAGTCCGTATTTGTACTGGAATCATCGATCCCTAGTTCTTTGTATCTTCCAGCTTGTTTTGGTGTTTGCTCTGGATTCCGTTGTGGCTTCTCTTGACTAGCCTGTCTATAATGATGACCTTGAATGTTCAAATTTACCTGCCCTTGCATATATTGATGTGTTTCTTCGAGAGCAGCGGACAGATCCCTCTTTGTAATAGGCACTTGTGCTGTCGTGATTTTCGGTAAGAGATGAGTTCTCTTTGATTGTGGTGTAGCTTGGGCTTCCTCGTCCCGTAAACGCTTCGTACCCCTCATGGGTTTCTGTGTGCTCGTTCCAGCTTCTTCAACCATAGCTACTGATTTCTTCTTCTTAGGGACCGTAGCTGATTTTGCATACTTGGCTAGCCCTTCTGAGGTTGGCATCTCCCGTAAGCAGTTTTTCATCTCAAGAGCTTCATATATCAACAAGGTCAATGCAGAACTGCCATTCAGAAACTTCTTTTGTCCCCACTTCTTCTGGGCTTCAAATAACCTTTCTTGGACATACCCTGTTAAATTGATTTTGTTTTCAATTTGCCTCATGGCATGTGATAATAGTTGGACTACTATCTTCTGTGGAGCTGTGTATCTGTGCATGCTAGGGAAACAAAAGTGCTGATGCACCAATCGTACAGCATCTTCTATGTCAATTCTGTTTATTTCCAAGAATGACCGTTTCTTGGGATCATGGCACTCCTCTTTGACACTCGTAATTCCTGTTTGATTCCATCCAAAAGCTTTATTGATCAACTCATGTGTAAATTGGATAGTTTTCCAAACTCTGACTTTATCCAAGACACGCGCTTCTGGTACTGATATTTTTGTTGCGGCTGGTTGCATAGTATTCATTACCTGTGCACACCTCTGAAAATCTGGAACATAGATAGGCAGTTTGAGAAATGCCTCTATGCCCGCTTGTGTCCATACATCCTCAATATGAGGTAGTCCTTGTATGATCGTTTTGAAGTCCTATGACATGATAGGGAAATAATGATCTGTATCCATTATCCTGATAGTTGCCATGAAGATGAGTTCCGCCACTGGTTGATCATCCCGGAACCAGTGACCCCTTGCTTTTGTTACTGATTCTAATGGAAGAAGCTGCACCTCTTCTTGCTGCGTGGATTCTGAATCAGTAGACGCCATCTGCACTCAATATAGAGTATGAATTAGTGGCCATATATTCTCATAAATCCTCCTTTATTTGTTTGTCATAAGCTCGATATTGCTCCGAGTGAACGGTGTCGTCCCTTTCCCGTGTGTGTGAGAAAGGTAATACCTGGATTTTTCACATTTTTATGTATTTTTATATTTTCATCTGAAAAGGAAAACAGAAAAGTTAGTTTATAGCCGAAGCGATTATTATTATTTTTTGGAGTATTTTTCTTAATATATGTACAAGTGCTCTCCTATTTCCCCTTGAGGAACATGTGCTTGACTATCCTGAAATAGAAGAAGGATGTGCCGAATGCTTGGCCTTGTAATGTGGCCCTATCATGCATACTTTGGGTATTGACAATTCCATATGTGTGCAATTGGAAGTATTTGGGTGATGCAAGCTGTCTGTTTTGTCTTTCGGTATCCAAATCTGCTTCATTGTGCTGGGCCTCGTTGTATGTTGCTCACTTCCACTGAAAGTGGCTCTTTTCTTCTTGTATGTCTGCTCTATCTGCTTTGTAAATCTCGGAATGGCTCGGGGTGCCATTACAGACTCCTTCTTTCTCCAATAACTCTTTCTTTGTGGCTGTTTTGCCTGCGGACCATAGTGGTTCTTCTTGTGCTGGGGATCATCCTCTCTGTTTGGTTTCTTTGTAGTGCATGACTTAGGAATCCAAATTTGCGAACGATCCTGTTGCGCGGCTACTACTTTCTTTGGGATCCATATTGTAGCAATTCGTCGATGATTTTGTTGTTCAGACCAAGTTGGTTTCTCCTTTGATTGTTTGTTCTGATGTCGGTTGTGTTTCTGTCGTCGAAGATACTCCTCCACTTGATCTTTCTTTATCCACGCTTGATTAGAGTATGGAATAGGGTATATTTTAATGGGTACAGATTTTGAATTACTCAGAGGACTAGTCTCTCTTATGCATGGTGTTTCGGTGAGGTGGGTTTCAGATAGATTGATACTCTCTTGGCTTGCTAGACTAGAACATGGTGTGCAAGCAGAATTCGAAGTGTTCGCACATATAGTGCTCGATGAAGGTGTTTCTATAGTGCTAGTATTCATACGTTCAGGATTCTGTTCATTAGAATAGACTGTTTGCTCCATGCTCACATATTTAATTGGTCGTTCGTCTAGCAGACTGAATACTTCACGATGTCCTATCCTGGCTGAGATGTATCCTAACGTCAATTGAATGGTCACCTCGTATTCGTAAATCCAGTCTTGACCTAACACTACCTCTTCAAGTAAATCTTGGTCATGACACACTAATAGCTTTTGTTCCATAGTGTTGTTGCCAAGATGCAACGGTAAGGTGATCTCACCTATGCATTGAGTAATTGTTCCTCCTATTCCGATCAATTGGGCCATCGATGGGCGTACTGTCTCCTTGAGTTTTTGGGTCAACGAAAGCTTGATGCAGCTTACAGCGGCTCCGGTGTCAATGAGAGCATTCACCAAGTGGTACTCCGTCTTTCCTGCTCCCAAATTTAAATAAGGTTGTGTTCTCCTCGATGCTAGGCTTTGAGTGGCTCTAAAATTAGCCATTGGGATGAGTTCTTCTCCTGGTCGATATCTCTCATCTCGCTCTCTCATCCACTCTTTCCGTTTCTTTATTCTTTCCAATGCTTCCTGTCTCGCTTCCTCTCGTATTCTTTCCTCCTCTATGCATCTATTCTTACCCTTGATTAATCGAGACATTGTTTCTTCGGTTAATGGTTCTAGATATTTTTTCACTCGACACCCACTGATGTAGTTTGGTAATACATCTCCATCTAAGGTTGCTAAGCTAATGGCTCCACTTGTAGATATACAATTAATGATTAATGGACCATATCCTCTCTTCTGCAACTTCTTAGCATGTTGTTTCAAGGTGTATACCAAAATTAAATCTCCTTCCTTCAAATTTTTGTCCTTGATATGCGCATCAAAATAGGCTTTCTGTCGTCTTTTAGTAGCATAGATGCCTGCTACTGCTTGTAACCTAGTTTCGTGAAGCTTTTCTATTTGATCCAATTGAGCTGATAGTTCATGTCCTGTCCACTCGTAAGTAGTTGCTACTCTCAGAGTGGGAATCAAGAAATCAATTGGCAAAATAGCATTTTGTCCGTACACTAAGTTAAAAGGAGTAGTGCCTATCGCGGTTTTATAGGCTACTCGAAATGCCCATAAAGCATGATGTAACTGCTTATCCCAATCTGATCTACCATTGTTAACGATTTTGGTGAGAACAGTACACAAGACTTTATTTGAACTTTCTGCTTGTCCATTGGCTTGTGGGTGATAAGGAGCTGACTTCTTATGAATTACCAAGAATTCATTCAGTAAGGCTTCTATAACTTCATTAACAAAGTGCGTACCTCTATCACTCACAATTTCTATAGGTAGTCCAAATCTAGTGAAAACGTTCTCAAAGAGAAACTTGGCTGTGGTTCTTGCGTCATTTTTCTTGGTTGCTTTTGCTTCCACCCATTTGGTCAGGTAGTCTGTGGCTACAATTATATATTCAGCATGGGAACCTTTTGCTGGTGGGCTAATAGGTCCTATAAAGTCTATTCCCCATTTTGTGAAAGCTCTAGCACTCATCATGGGTCTAAGTGGCATCTCATCTCTTCTAATTGGATATTTCGTTCGTTGACAAGTATCACACCGTTGCACATATGTTACGGCATCTTGGTGTAGAGTTGGCCACCACATTCCAGCAAAGAGGATCATTTTTGCTGTTTTGTCTGCAGAGAAGTGTCCTCCTACAGCTCCTGTATGAGCCATCTCTAAAATAGAAAGATATTCATTTTCGTGAATGCACATTTGTAATTGGTTATCTTTCCCTCGTTTAAAGAGTTGTTTTCCTATGATGGCATAATCCTTACTCTGTTCTTCAAGAGCACGCTTCCTTGCTAAAGTAGCTCTGTCAGGGTATTCTTGAGTTTTCAAGAACTTTACTAGAGGCATGCTCCATCTTGGTGCTATTGTAGAATAGCATAAGGTAGAGTTCTCATCTGGGATTTGTTCTTGACAGGTTTGACAGGTTGACACATAGTTATGTGCATCTCTTTGCATGGTTGGCCAGTATATGCCAAATCTCTTTAGTGTTTGCCACGTTCCATTTGCATTCAAATGAGTTTTCCATTGGTTTATGTGTGCTTTCTGAAGCCACATTTCTTGTTCCTCTTCTTCCACGCATCTCATCAATAATCCATTCGAATCCTGGTGGTACAAACTTTCCGCAATGATGTGAAGGTTTTTAGTCCTCCAGAGGTCTTGGGTTTGGGTTGGTGTGATCCCATCTTTAGGTCCATGTGTAAGTATAGGGATCAATTTTTCTGCCCATAGAGGACATACTTCCAGGTTAAAAAGGTAAGTATCTGGCAGATCATCTGGTACTCCTATGGGTGGTTCTCCATGGGTCATTCGAGATAAGTGGTCTGCTCTTATGTGGGTTTTTCCTTTTTTGACTATTACCTCAAAATCAAATTCCATTAGCAATAAAAACCATCGTACTAGTCGTCCTGTATTACAAGGCTTGTTTACTAGGTACAATAGGGCTTGATGATCAATGAAGAATTTGAATTTGTTTGCCAGTAGGTAATGTCTGAATTTTTTGACTGCATATACCATCCCTAGGCCTTCTCTCTCCGTGGTAGTATAATTGCGTTCCGCTTGATTTAACTGTCTACTAGCATAGGCTATAGGGTGGTCTAATTTTCCTGTGTCAGCTGGTTGAGCTAAGATGCAACCAATGGCAAACTTGGAAGCATCCACATGAATGTGAAACGGTTTATTCCAGTTGGGGACTCGAAGGATGGGTGCTGAACTCAATCGATTCTTTAACTCATTAAAAGCTTTTTCGCATTCTTCGGTCCATTTAAACAGAGTCAATAATGCATAAAGAGGTCTAGCGATTATGGCGTACATATGTATGAATCTTCGATAGTATCCACAATGTCCCATAAATGCTTGAACTTCTTTAGCATTTTTTGGTCTTGGTAAATCTAAGATGACTCTAATTTTGTCTTCATCTGTTGAGATTCCATTTTTAGAGACAATATGTCCTAAGATTTTTCCTTGTCTAACCATGAAGACACATTTTTCAGGATTGAGGCATACTCTATATTGTCGACATTTAGCAAAAATCTTTTCTAGTTCAGGGATGTGCTCTGATCGTATAGCTGAATATGTACAAAGATCATCCACGTATACCTCCATACTTTTTCTCAGAAATTCCTTGAACACATGACACATCAATCTTTGGAAGGTAGCTGGGGCATTCGTTAAACCAAAAGGCATGACTCTAAAGGCGTATACTCCCCATTCAGTTGCGAATGCTGTCTTATGTTGGTCCTCAGGAGCAATGGCTACCTGATTATACCCTAAAAAGCCATCCAAAAAGCTATATACTTCCTTCCCTGCTACCCTTTCCAAGAGATGATCAGTGATTGGTAAGGGATAACTATCCCTTATGGTTGCGGCATTCACTTTCTTCAAATTGATGCACACCCTTAATTTTCCATTCTTTTTTGGTACAACCACCAAAGGTGACACCCATTTCGTGTGCTCAATTTCATAGATGAATCCAGCATCTAGTAACTTGTCTATTTCCTCTTTTATCTTGGCTGAATACACATCATTATAAGTATATGGTCTTTGTTTAAAAGGTTTGGCTTCGGATGTCATGGGGATTCTATCCGCACATATAGATGGATCTACTCCTTTCAAATCCTTATAGGTCCAAGCAAAGACATCCCGATATTCTCTTATGAGACGAATTAACTCTTGCTCTTCTTCTAATGAGACATCCTGTCCTATGAAAGTACATCGTTCCTCTCCTCCTTCCATAGTTACAACTATTTTTTTGGTTTGTTCCTTATTATCATATGCTATTCCAGGCTGTGCTTCTCTTTTCGGCATTTGAATAGCAATTTTTCTCTCCTCCACTTCATATTTTTTAAAGTGAGCTGGTACCTCAAATTGGTCTGGGGGTTTGTTTTCTTCATCTTCTGATTCTCTTTCCACTTCTAATTCCCCTTTCTGTGTGAGTTCCTGGTGTTTTCCATCGGCGGTGATATTTATGTTGGTGGTACTATTCCCTAGATCCATTGGTTCGGGCTCCATTTCAATACTCTCGTAGTCCTCCTTCCAATCTTTCTCGATCACTTCTCCTTCCTCAGCCTCCTGAAGGACTACCATATACAGGCTCACATCATAACCCTCCTCATCGATACATTCGTTCATGGTCACTACTTCTTCGTTTACACAGACGTCGAGGGTCGCTAAAATTTCCATCCAACCGTGAGGTTCAAATTCTTCATCCGGAAATACTTGTGGCATGTAAGCTGGATCTTGTACAGACCTCGCTATTCCTTGTTTTTGCTGCCAACCTTTTCTTCTCTCCTCTTCCTTTTTTGCAGCTTGACATATCCACAGATGAGTGTCCTCGTTCATCCAGGATTGATCACTAGAACTTGCACTATGAATTGATTGATCGTCCTCCTCCTTATGGATCTGATTCCATTGTAGAGGTGGAACATCTTGATAAGTGTACGTATGTAGGTTTATTCTAGTGGTGGTTCCTGCGTGTTGTAAGTATACCGCGTCTTTTCCCCAATCTTGTACGACCTTTAGCTGTCTCATGAAAGGCCTTCCCAAGATCATTTCATAATTTCTTGGCCTTTCAAAGTGACAAATTGCTAAAGTATGTTCGAATTCCACTCCACACGCAGTGAAGACTACTCGTTCCAACAATCCTATGGGTCTTTCCGTGTGTCCATCTGCCATTTGTATTTTCATGCGTGTTGGTCTTAATGCTGGTTTTCCCCATTTCTCCCAAATTTCTTTGGTAGCAATGCCAACACCAGCTCCTGAATCTAGTATGGCTTTGGTAGTGTAACCCCTATAGGTGATAGGAAGGCAGGTATTTCCTTCATCTCCCTCACTAAAGTCTCCTACTTTATCCACTGGAATTCTCACTGTGTTTACTTCGTCAGCTATCTCTTTCTTTTCCTCCTTGACTTCCCATTGATTGATTAATTTCTCTTTTAAATGTGGTTTTACCTTTAACAGTTCTTCAAAAGTTAGGGTACATGGGATTTTTACCTCTCTAAGGCGTTGTATGATCTCCGATGTTTGGACTCATGGGTTCGTTTCTCGTTTCCTCATTGAGGGAATGCGATACAATTCTGAATTGTGCTCGTACTCCCCGGTGTAGTTGGGCAGTTCCTTTACATCTTCCTCTCCTTTGTCACTTGCATCCATTGGAAAAATTTCCTCGGAATTTAGTTCAGGTATTGATCCCTCTATTTCATTTTCTGCTTCTAATTCTTTGAAGGGTGGTTCAGTTCCTTCCACCTTCTTCCATTTGTCCTCTTGAACACGTGCCCATAGATCCTTAGTCCATTCTCCTTCTACTTCGGGAACTATGGATCCTTCCTTTCTCTCGACACCACGTTCGTCATTCTGTGGTCTATTTACTTCAAGCTTTTCCTGAGTGTTTACACACTCTTGGAATTCTCCTTCAGAAATTCGGGTGTTGGGTAACGGCGATGCAGGTTTTTCTAAGGTTTGTTGTGCAATTTCTATCAGTTTCTTGCAGATCTCCAGTCTTTCTTTTTCTAAGTCGCCTCTTGGATATTCTCTCTCGTGTTGCTCTATGGTAGGTCCTGCTCTTATTCGTGCCTTATATGCCTGAATCCACATGGCTAATTCTTCAGGCATAGGATCTGCTAACACTGATCCTACCTCTTCTTTTTTGTATTGTTCATTTTTAATTTCTTCCTTCTTTCTCTGTTCCTCTTTTGAATTTTGTTCTCCTTTCATTTTCCTTTTTCTGCCGTAATTTCTTTTCTTTTAGTCTCTCTCTTCGGTGCTTCCATCTCTGGGACCTTTTACTTGCAATACTTTTCTCGGGCTCTTCTAAGTCTTCAACTCTTTGAGGGATGGGTGTGTCCCTCTCCTTGTCACTTTGATTGTTCTCATCTGTTTTATCAGGGGTCTCTCTGGCTTTGGCTCTCGTTATTGCTTTCAATGGTACTGTGTACTCTTTATCACTCCCTGACGATTCAATTACTTCTATTACGTTGATTTGTACATTAGATGTAACCTTATTGGGATTCTTGGGGCAGTCTCTGAAAAGGTGTTCCTTACCACAATCACTACAGTAGCCTTCCCAGACTCGTTGTGGTGGGGGTGGGTTTGGCAATGTGCATTCCCTGATATAGTGATCACCTCCACACCTGTAACATGGTCCTCTGGGTACAGGCGGTCTGTTCATGGGTCGGGGTGGTATGGTTGCTCTAGGAGCGGTATACATCAATGACACATAATCCTGCTCATAACTGTATGAACTATCTGGTGCTTCCATGCCATAGGCGTATGGTTCATACAATTGTCCATATTCCATCATTGAGTTTTCATAATTAGAGTATGTTCCTTGACTAGGATCATAAAACGGGTCATATGGTTCACTACTAGTCAAAGGTGTGGCTGGCACTATAGCTCTCTCTAGGTTTTCTTCAGGTTGGGCAATCTTGACTGGGACAACGTTCTGAGGATGGGGCGGTTGTTGTCCTAGTACTGGCTGTGGTTGTATGTATCCCTGATAAGCATATGGTCGCGGTGCTGGGGCCTGTGGCTGATAAGAGGGATACCTAAACGCTTCACCTCCCTGATGATTCTGAGGGTATCCGTACGGTTTCGTATATTGCTGTGCAGGTCTTGCTTGCCTATTGTAGGGACAATTTTCTGTGCTATGATTTGTGTATTTTTGTTCCACACTGCAATATTGTAGAGGTCCTGGGACAGTGGGTCTATTATAACCATAAACAGGTGGTGGAACTACTCCCCTAGTACACAAGTGGGAAGGATGATCACCTCCGCAATGCATACACCTTCTAAGCATGGGTACTCTCATTGGATTATTGGGGTAGTTCTTTTGTCCTTGAATGTTCAACTTTTTCGCTAACAATTCGGCTATTTCCTCTACGTTGTTTTTAGGTATGGATGCGTTACTGGTCGAATCTTCGGTTTTAGAGCTTCCTTGAGGTATTTTCAGATCCTCTGCTAGGTTATCTTCTAAATCTATGCATTCCTTCATGCATTCTTGCAAGGTCTGAACCCTTTTTACATACACCAATGATCTCAAGGATCCGTTCAATAGTCCTTCCAAAAATAATGACACCATTTTATTTTGTGTTGGCCTCTCTTCCACTGGGCATCTGTCTACATATTGCTTGAATCTTCTGGCAGCCAATCTCACTGACTCGGTAGGGACTTGTTTCAAGCTATGGATTAATGATGAAGAATTGTTTTTAATTCCTGATTTAGTAAATTCCTCAATCATTTCTTGGTATACTTGCTCCATGTTCTGAAAGGTATTAGGGTCCAATGGCTGAAACCATGCCAATGCTGTGTCTGACAGCGTAAGGCCAAAAGACTCATATTGAATCAAAAAGTATTCTACCTGTTCGGCTCTGATTACTTGTTTAAATTCCGCTATATGATTATAAGGTTCACTAGAGCCATCATAGTGATTTCTCATACATTTGGCAACTTGGATTGGCCTTAGTCGTCTTCCTGCTTCGGGTGGTCTAGGCATCACTGGGAAAATAGGTCTTCCGATAGGTATGCGTGGTCCTCTTACTACCGGCGGTCTGACTGGAGCATGAACTCCATGTCTGGGGTCAATAGTCGGTTGAGGTCGGTAGTTCGGGTTATTTGCAGGCATTGCAAATTGCACAGGAGGTCTGACGGGGATGTGAGTTGGTTGTGTTTGTTGTGTTTGTTGTGTTTGTTGTGTTTGGCCCGACTGTTGGTAAGAATCATTATGGGAAGTTCCCAGTGGGTTTCTTGATGTAGTGGCTTGGTCTCTAGGTGGGAACACTGGGATGTTCTGGTATTTCAACTCCGCTCTTTCTACTTCTGTTATGGGCCAGTATCTTCTCTGATTTTTATCCAGATAAGTGATAATGGTGGAAAAATCAGGATCTTGCAACTCATAAATGGTGACTGGATTAGGAGCAGCTTCCCAAATTGAGGAATGTGCTCTAAGGAGATGCTCCATCCCATTGATCAAATATACATCCATTAAGGTGTCATCCTGGGGAATCAGGTCTCCTCTCCATATCCTTGCAACTAAAGATCTTCCTCTAGGCGTGGTTACTTGCTCTTCATTCCCTCCTCCATTTAAGTTTGAAACATTATTTTCTTCACCAATTTCATTAATGTTCTCTGGGTGTTCTGTGACAACATACTGGATATCTCGTTTGTCCATGTACAGTCCTCCTACGTATTTGACTGCTGGTCTAGGCACTATGTAAGCCTCTGATGCTTTCTTTAACCTGGCCACAGATCTGTTTAGACCATCCAGATAAATGGGGATCTCATGGTGATTGGTGTTCACATACTCCAAGGAGGTTCTGTACTCTCCCTCAATGATTGACATCATGCCAAGCATGGGTATCGTGTTCTGCATATCCTCTGAAGCCATGGGAATTTCTTCCTCTGACTCACTGGAGGTCTCGGAATAATGTGAACGATTACTCGGTTCTGCTACACTCCCTATAGAAGAAATTACACTTCTTCGGCTTCCTAGGGTTCTTCCGGATCTCAGGTTCATTCACTTCTAAACTCTGCTCAGTCTTTGCTACCCTTGGGCCTTTGGTACTCTTCACTACAGGTCAAAAATTTCTAGAAGCCTTTGGCTGGAAAAAAAATGACTGAAAAAGAACTTTTCTTTAGAACACGATACTTGCCTTCCAAAACTCCACGATACATGATTTCTGGGTTCAGACGATACCCGATACTTGGGTCAAAACGATACACGATATTAGAAGGAAACGATACTTGTTACTAGGGGGGAAACGATACACGATATTTCAATCCCGACGATATTGATACTTGGAACAGGCGATACTCGATATGTGGGAGGTATCGCGATCTTTGATCTAAGCGATCTCTGGGCCAAACGATACTTGGCTGGAAACGATATACGATACTTGGGATCTACGATACACGATCTCTGAACTGAAACGATCGACGATACACGATATTTGGTAAGTGTCGCGATCTCTGAGAAGCGATACACGATACTTGACCCAAACGATACGCGACCAACAATCGCCGATACTTGAACGAAACAATACGCGATCTTTGGCAAGTATCGCGATCTCTGTGAAACGATACACGATACTTAAGCCAAACGATACACGATCCTTCTCCAAACGATCGCTGGCAAAACGATACACGATACTTATCAGGTATCGCGATCTTTGACCAAACGATACTTCTCAAGTATCGTGATCGACACGAAACGATACACGATCGACGGGAAATATCGCGATACTCGACCACAGGAGCAAAACGATACTTGCTAAGTATCGCGATACTCGACCGCGGGAGTAAAACGATACTTGACCCTTAGACAAATTTTGAAAAATGTTTTTGAAGTTTTGATTTGGACCCCTTCATCTCCTAGTTCCTCTCTCCTCTCCTCACTCACTGTATCAATCAAAGCACTCCTTTTACCCCCTGTGGATCTCAGGCGATACCTGGCGCAGATCGTTTCACTCTTATATTGGACTATTTGAATGATCAAAAAGATCTAGCAACTGAATGGCTCACCTTTGATGCTCTTTCTCACTCTTCTAGCACCCTTTTCTTGCTTCAAGCCGCTCCACAAGCTCAAACACGATACTCGGCAGCTCGCGATACTTGATAGCTCTCCCACGATACTTGCTCAGAAACAAGTGATTTGCAAAATGATTTTTTTTGGCTTTTATAGTTGGTTTTTTTTCTTGCTTACAAAGAGGAAACTTTTCTGAACAAAACTAAACTCTATCCTAATGACTTGGTCTACTCTCTAACCACTCCTACTCTCCTCTTACTACTCCTAAACCTGAAACTTATCACACACACCTCGGGGATGTGAAGTAACAAGTGCTGAAGTGAATGACTACTTGCCAAAGGCAATTTCACCTCTACAAGTACGATTCGATCACACTCGATCTATAACCATCACGAAGGCACCTTGGTTGAATGTTCCCCGGCAACGGCGCCAAAAACGTGTGTACTTGAGCCGAGACGACTCAAGGACTTGTGCCAAAGAGACTATACCTCAATTGCCACACAAGTGCATATAGTGGGTACTTTAACACACATTTAAATTTCAATCCTAAGGAACGACTTACCAAGTGTATGAAGACGTGTGCACACGTGATGGAATATGAAGTGGTTTAGCTAGCATGCATGAGGAAAGACTACTACCTCTCACACTCTCTGAAATACTGAAAGTGTTTGCCGCAAGCCTCTTACAACAGTTTTGGTATTTTGAGGTTTTCTCCCAACCCAGAACTCCGAAATATAGGCAATAGGGTACTCGTTTCGAAGCTCTCGATGAGACACATCCAACGGTGGTGGTTTCACTCAATTCTGACCACTCTGCTTCAAGTTATGGCAAAAACAGTGAATGACGGGAATCACAAATACCCGCGCCACAGCTTCTCCTAGCTTACGCACGCACTACAGCAGCTCAAAACCAAGGGGAAGGAGTAGACAACAGTCCTACACATGCATTACAAGCATAACACACACATACAAGAGCAAAATGAAGATCAAAATCAGCAAGAAAGAGGCAAACTCGAAAATTTGAAGAGCTCCTTCTTCACAATGGCAAGAGATCTCTTACAAAGAGTCACCAAGTGACTTATATACATGAGCCCTAAGTTTGTTCCTTTCACACAAGAGACCGGCACTTTATTCACTAAGAGACTAATTTCCTACTATTGTACATGGGTAATCTCTACTCTTCTGTGGGGATGCATCTAGAGGACTGCTCTAGTGCATTTACAATGTAGATATATTACAAAAATGAATATGATACAAAAGTTTGGTGTCCAAATCGGAAAAATTTTGGGGCCCGTCTTTTTCTCTGCTTTGTACTTCTTTAGCTCTGCAACAGATCCAATTTGTCAATTGTTGATGGAAATCCATCTCCTATGTTGCTTGACTATGCTCTGATACCACTATGAAGAGAGATGGTGGATGCAATCCAAAGATGAGTAGGTGCTGCCCAAAAGTTTAAGTCAAGACAGACTAGTTGCGAACTAAATAGCTCCCAAAACTTGCTATTTTTGGACATACACCTGCTGGAAAAAATGAACAGTGCTCTCAACCTGGTAGGAATTAGAAAAATTCCTTTTGGGCATAGCAAGCAGACTTAGCAAGCTTCCCAATCCAAGTTAACACACTTCAAATGATGGACTGAGCACTGAGAACAAGTTTCATCAATTTCTGGAACATTCCCACAATTCTCGGGGCTCTACAGAGATAGACCAGTAAGCAGTAAAATGCAGATATCTCCAAAAGTATTAATCCAATGACCTTGAAAATTTATATGCACAATGTAAACAGTACAAGCTATGCAACGCAAGTTAAATCACTGAAAAAGATTCAGTAGAAATCCAGATATGACCTTCTAAAGTTACTGCTCTGAGTGAGTATAGCAGAGAACAAAACAGAGAAGTAGATGATGATAAATGTATAGATTCACATATGATTACAACCACATTGGCAATGAATCTTTGCACAATGGGAGTAGAATGATAGAGCTATGGAGTAAGCTCTTCAATCTCTACAAAATGACATGAAGTGGTCACGTACAAGGCTTGCTAATCGCCTCTTCCTTCTTACTCTTTTTATAGCTATTCTTGGAGGGAGTTTTGAATTCGAATTCGAATGGCTCCACCTAAAAGTGATCCCCAAAGTTAGGAGAGATTCCCTTAGCTCAAAAATTCGTGATTTTGGTAGTTGGAGCCACGAATTTTCTTTTACATCATGGATGAGGTAAGCCATCCTTTTCCTTTTTTCTTTTTCCATTTACAAGAGATAAAATGTACTCTTTTACAAGAGGTGTTCACATGACTACTCATGTGACTTACAAATGAGGATAATATCAAATATATCAAGCATGTAGGCTTGGGTAAAATGCACCAACAGCTCCCCCTCAAGACTAACATGCTTGGCCTTCAAATAAGTCTTCAATTGTCCTTGATTTCCTGCAAGCCAATCATCAACTTGAATCTACTTAATTTTGTACCATCATGAGCTTTAGTCAACATGTCGGCACATTGCATATCTGTAGAGACATAGGATAGTTGAATATCCTTGCTCATTAGCTTCTCCCTTACGTAATGGTAGTGGACTTCAATATGCTTGGTTCTAGCATGGTATACCGGATTAGCTGCTAGATGTAGTGAGCTTGTGTTGTCACAAAAAATGTGAGGTGTTGAAGAATGAAGTCCAAGATCTGTGTACAAAGACTTTAACCACATGATTTCTTGAGTTGCATTAGCCAAACCTCTATATTCAGCTTTGGTAGAAGATAATGCCACGGTTGGTTGCTTCTTCGATGACCAAGAAATGATTTTTGAACCTACAAATGATATATACCCTGATGTGCTTCTTCTATCATCTTTAGATCCGGCCCAATTTGCATCTGAGTAGACCTTTAGCTCAATATCTGAAGTATATGAATAGAACAAACCTTCATTCATGGTCCCCTTTAGGTACTTGAGGACTCACTTGGCCGCTTCCATATGTGGTCTTCTCGGCTTATGCATAAACTGACTCAATATGCTAACACTATAGCATATATCCACTCTTGTGAGTGTTGCATAGTTCAAACTTCCAACCAAGCTTTGATAGCTTGTGATGTCTTCAATTGGCTCTCCTTCATAAGCACTAAGCTTATGATTTTGCTCCATAGGTGTACCTGCACACTTGGTATTTTCCATCTTGAACTTGACGAGCATGTCATGGACATACTTCCTTTGTGTGATGTATATACCTGAATCTATGTAGATCAACTCCAATCCAAGAAAATAAGTGAGTGGTCCGAGGTCACTTATTTTGAACTCCTCCTTCATTTGACTCTTTACCTGTTTAATTCCTTCAAGATCATTGCCTCTGATAATAATATCATCAACATACACACATAAATAGATCACTTCAGATCCATTCCTCTTTATGAACAAAGAGGTATCCGCCTTTCTAGCTTTGAATCCTTGGTCCTGCAAATAAGTCACCAATCTAAAATTCCAAGCTCTTGGAGCTTGCTTCAATCCATACAAAGCTTTCTTTAGTTTGCATACATAGTTAGGATGATGTGCATCCTCATATCCAGGAGGTTGTGCCATATACACTTCCTCAAAAATCCATCCATTCAAGAAAGCATTCTTTACATCAAGTTGATAAAGATTCCAATTTCTAGATGCAGCAAGACTAATGAGAACCCTAATTGTAGGCATTTTTGCAACAGGAGAGAAAGTCTCCTCATAATCAATACCATGGGTTTGAGCAAACCCTTTAGCAACTAACCTTGCTTTGTGTCTATTTATACTTCCATCTGGATTCCTCTTGATTTTGTATATCCATCGAGATCCGATTATCTTCATAGATGGCTTGTTAGGTACAAGCTCCCAAGTGTCATTCTCCTTCAAGGCTTCCATTTCTTCATCCATTGTATCTCTCTAAGCTTTCTTGCTTTGTGCTTCTTCGAATGTGGTAGGTTCTTCATTGGTTGAATCCTTTGCAATGTAGATTGAGTGCTTGGTGACCAAAGAAGTATCATAACCAAACCTTTCTGGTTTCTTCTTCTCCCTTGAAGACCTTCTAAGTGGTTGATGTGAGCTCTCCGGTCCATATGTAGCATCTTGCATCTTTGCTTTACCTTTGTTCTTCCATAGCTTTAGTCTTTCCAAGTCTTCTAGGTCAATCTCCGAATCACTTTCTTCAATCTGCTTTGGCTCCTTTGGTTGAAGTGATGGAAAGTCTTCATCCAAGTCATACGGCAACTTCACTTTCCTGTCATCATCAAACCATGATTTGTTTTCATCAAAAATTACATCTCTACTCACAGAAAATCCTTTATTGGTTGGATTGTACAATCTATATCCTTTTTGGTTTTGGTCATAACCAATAAATACGCACTTCTCTGCCTTGGGATCCAATTTCCCTCTTACTTGAGAAGGAATGTGAGCATAGGCTAAGCATCCAAAGATTTTGCAATGCTCTAGACTAGGTCTTCTTCCATTCCACACTTCATATGGAGTGGTTCCATCCAGTGACTTAGATGGAAGTCTATTTATGAGATATGTGGCTGTTGACATAGCCTCTGCCCATAGGTAGTTCGGCAATCCCTTTTCGTTGAGCATGGACCTTGCAGCTTCGACAATAGCTCTGTTCCTCCTCTCTGCTACACCATTGAGTTCGGGTGTATACCTTGTAGTGACTTCCCTTTTAATGCCTCTTTCATACAAGAAGGCATCAAATTTAGAAGAGAAGTATTCTCCTCCACCATCTGATCTGAGTCTTTTCAAAGTCCTACCTGTTTGATTTTCAACAAGAGCAATATACTTTTTAAAGCAATTAAACACTTCATCCTTGTGCTTCATGAAAAACAGAATGGTCCACTTGCTACAATCATCTATGAAAGACACATAATATCTTGAGCCTGATATAGATGGCTCCTTACTTGGATCCCACACATCTGTGTGCACTAGATCCAAAGGATTTTGATACATATATCCTTTCTTATTGAAAGGTTGTCTATGAGCCTTGCCGAGTTGACAAACTTCACACTTATAAATCATGTGCTGCCTTGTGATATTAGGCAAACCAAGTACACTTTGGTCCCTGCAAATCTGTTTGAGTGTCCTCTCACCAATGTGAGCAAGCCTTTTATGCCATATCTCCAACTCTGTTAGAGTTTGAGATCCATAGCTAAACAAAGCTATGTTCTTTGTATCTTCCACTTCAAAAGTGAAAAGCCTTCCTATCTTTTCTCCTTTGGCAATCCTTCGAAAGCCTTGCCTTGGGTCTTCAACATATGCTCCAAATCGATTGAATCTAACCTGCAATCCTTTTTCAACAATCTGTCCAACACTTATTAAATTTTTGGTAATTGTAGGGACATACAAGACTTTGCTTAAGAGATTCATATTCCCATCTGATGTCTTCACATTACCTATCTTCTCCACTGAGTGCTTTGTATCATCTCCTGTCTGCACTTCATGCTTGTTATGAGGATCTTCCAAATCAGAAAGTAAAGCCACATTTCCTGCTACATGGTTCGAGCATCCCGAATCAATGTAAAATATGTGATCATCATCCTTACCCTTCTTCGCTGATAGATTCATAATCAATAATGAATCTTCTTGACTTTGGTCCTCTGCATAGTTATTGTAATCTCTTCTTCCTCTATGGCCACTTTGATAGTTGTTGTTGTTGTTGTAATTGTTGTTGTAGTAGTTGTTGTTGTTGTAGCCTCCATTGTATCTACCTCTATTTGATCCATACCCACCTCCATTGAATCCTCTTCCTCTTGAGTTCCTCGGGTTCCTAAAACATTCTTCAGTAGTATGGTTAGATAAGCCACATATGTTGCAAGGTTGAGATGATTGGAATCTCCCCCTGCCTTGCTTTCCACGTCTGCCTCTTCCTCTAGCTCTTCCTCTACCTGCAAAGTTTGCTTGGAAAGAGCTTCCTTCATCTTCATTCTTCCTATTCTTTGACTTGTCCTTGACCTTAGCTTTATCAGAATATAAGGTAGAAGTTTGATTACATCTTGAGGACTCACCACCTTTGCTAATCTTTGCTTCATGAGTGAAGAGTTGGCCCATGAGTGTGTTGAGGTCGGGTACATGCATATCCATGTATAAATCCATGGCTGTTGTGAATGACTCCCACTTGTCGTCTGCTTTGATTCCATTCATGATTTGTCTTATGATTTGCTCCTCTTCAATTACCTCTCCAATGCTTCCAAGTTGGTCGGAAATCTTCTTCATCTTTGTGACATAATCAGTCACATTTTGCTTCGGGCTTTTCTTCATTGTTGTGAACTCCATCCACAATTGGTTCTTCCTTGCTCAAGTGTTGGAAGAGAAGAAAGAAGCAAGTGCATTCCAGGTTTCTCTTGATGTCTTGCATCCCTTGACATGAGGTAAAAGAAAATCAGAGATTGAGTTTAGAATATAGGACCTTGCAAGTGCATCCTTCAAACACCAATTCGAAAGTCCTTCCACTTCTTCATGTGATGGTTGCCCTTTGTTCCTCATGGTTGGCATTGCTTCATCTCCGGATATGAATCCATATAGATTCCTCCCTTGAAGGTAAGCCTCCATCCTTAGAGACCATGCCGGGTAGTTGTTTCGATCCAATTTGTCAATTGTTGATGGAAATCCATCTCCCATGTTACTTGACTATGCTCTGATACCACTATGAAGAGAGATGGTGGATGCAATCCAAAGATGAGTAGGTGCTGCTACAACCAGCTTCACACCAGCCAACTGAGACTTCAGAGTTGATTAGTAGACCCTTTGAGCTTCCTAAATCTACCAAAATATCAGCCAAGTACTTTGGAACATGTATCCCAAAAGTTTAAGTCAAGATAGACTAGTTGCGAACTGACTAGCTCCCAAAACTTGCTATTTTTGGACATACACATGCTGGAAAAAATGAACAGTGATCTCAACTTGGTAGGAATTAGAAACATTCCTTTTGGGCATAGCAAATAGACTTAGCAAGCTTCCCAATACAAGTTAAAACACTTCAAATGATGGACTGAGCACTGAGAACAAGTTTCATCAATTTCTGGAACATTCCCACAATTCTCGGGGCTCTATAGAGATAGACCAGTAAGCAGTAAAATGCAGATATCTCCAAAAGTATTAACCCAATGACCTTGAAAATTTATATGCGCAAAGTAGACAGTACAAGCTATCCAACGCAAGTTAAATCACTGAAAAAGGTTCAGTAGAACTCCAGATATGACCTTCTGAAGTTAGTGCTCTGAGTGAATATAGCAGAGAACAAAACAGAGAAGTAGATGATGATAAATGTATAGATTCACATATGATTACAACCACATTGGCAATGAATCTTTGCACAATGGGAGTAGAATGATAGAGCTATGGAGTAAGCTCTTCAATCTCTACAAAATGACATGAAGTGGTCACGTACAAGGCTTGCTAATCGCCTCTTCTTTCTTGCTCTTTTTATAGCTATTCTTGGAGGGAGTTTTGAATTCGAATTCAAATGGCTCCACCTAAAAGTGATCCCCAAAGTTAGGAGAGATTCCCTCAGCTCAAAAATTCATGATTTTGGTAGTTGGAGCCACGACTTTGCTTTTACATCATGGATGAGGTAAGCCATTCTTTTCCTTTTTTCTTTTTCCATTTACAAGAGATAAAATGTACTCTTTTACAAGAGGTGTTCACATGACTACTCATGTGACTTACAAATGAGGATAATATCAAATATATCAAGCATGTAGGCTTGGGTAAAATGCACCAACACTAGTCTGACAAAAGTGGAGGGAGAGTTGGCTAATTTTGGGTAGGTGTTCTAATTTTGGTATTGACAGCCAACTGACTCAAAAGCGCTTGAAGACTTCGAAATATGGCCTTGAATGTGAGACTCTTTTTTATCATGAATCAACACTTCATTTAAGAACATTCAGTATCTCCACAAATTTGATAGCCGACTTGATTCTGGCACCAAGGATGAATTTTGAAGGCCAATTTTTGAGGGCTGAATTTTGAGGGACAAATTTTGAGGGACAAATTTTGAGGGACAAAATTTGAGGGACAAATTTTGAGGGATAAAGTTTGAGGGACAAAATTTGAGGAACAAAATTTGAGGGACAAATTTTGAGGGACAAATTTTGAGGGACAAAATTTGAGGGACAAATTTTGAGGGACAAATTTTGAGGGACAAAATTTGAGGGACAAATTTTGAGGGACAAAATTTGAGGGACAAATTTTGAGGGACAAAATTTGAGGGACAAAATTTGAGAGACAAATTTTGAGGGCTAAATTTTCAGGGATAAATTTTGAGGGGGGGGGACAAATTTTGAGGGACAAATTTTGAGCGACAAAATTTGAGGGACAAATTTTGAGGGACAAATTTTGAGGGACAAAATTTGAGGGACAAATTTTGAGGGACAAAATTTGAGGGACAAATTTTGAGGGACAAATTTTGAGGGACAAAATTTGAGGGACAAAATTTGAGGGACAACTTTTGAGGGAAAAATTTTGAGGGACAAAATTTGAGGGACAAATTTTGAGGGACAAATTTTGAGGGACAAAATTTGCAGGACAAATTTTGAGGGATAAATTTTGAGGGCTGAATTTTGAGGGACAATTTTTTCCGACCGACAAACATGAAATGAGGGTGAATCTCGAGCGGTGAACTCTCAAGGACGAAAAGAAGTGGCACTGGGATGATTTTTTTTTCGGGCTGGCATACAATCAAGATGAAATCTTGCTCGATTACAGTCCCCCACATCAAGATGTTGCACCGTCTTGATGCAATTCTTCAATATTGGCTAAATTTCTAAGAACAAAATTAGAACTGTCTATGGGCAAAACAAGCTGAAATGAGAACTAGGGTGTATACAATGATTGATTTTTCTCGAAATGTTTCAAGTTAGATAAGCCTTCACCCTAGATAAGCCTTCACCCTCGAAATATTGACCAGAGGCAATTTCTCACCCTATAAGTCCTCTACTTGTACTGCTCCTTGTTGAAATATCCTCATCACTTTGTAGGGTCCTGACCATTTTGATGCCAATTTAGTATGTATAGATGGAATCTAATATACCAACACTAGAGCTGTTTCTTCCACTGTGTACTCAAGTCAAGAAGACTTAAGGACTTGTGCCAAAGAGACTAAATCTCATTTGCCACACAAGTGCGTATAGTGGGGAATTGACACACGCTTATTTGTCAATCCGATGAAATGACCAAATCAAGTGTATGAGGACATCTGCACACATGATGGGAATTGAAGTGGTTCAGCTTATATGCATGAGAAAAGACTAATCCGCCTCTCTAACTCACTGAAGTACTGAAAGTGTCTGTCATGATACCACTTATAGCAGTTTTCACAAAATCGAGGATTTCTCTCATCTGCGAACGTTGAATATGGCCAATAGCGGGTTCATTTTGAAGCTCTCAATGAGATGCATCTATTGGAGTGGTCTCACTCAATTTTGACAACCGTGCTTCAAGTTATGACCAAAATAGTGAATGGTGGGAAACACCCACACTCACTCCTCAACTCCTGCAAGCTCACACACACACTATAGTAGCTCAAAAACAGTGGGGAGGGGTAGACAACAGTCCTACACACACATTCCAAGCATTACACACACATGGAAGATCAAAGAGAAGATGAAAATCTGTAAGAAAGAAGGAATTTCGAAAATCAGGAGCTCTCCTTCTTCACAATGGCAAAAAAGTGTCTACAAAGAGTCACCAAGTGACTTATATACATGTGCCCTAAAAATGTTCCTTTCACTGGCACTTTATTAACTAAAAGGTGAATTTCCTACTAATTTACAAAGAATATGTTACAATGATTTGGGATTATGCATCTAGAGGACTCCTCTAGTGCATTTACATGGCTTGAGGGAATTGTTGATGTATGAAATACCACAAGAAATGAATTAATGTGACACTAGAACACCTCTATGGTCACCATTAACTCATTGCCACTCCAAACTTTGAGAAATGATAGCCTAAAGTGAGAACTTTGCTTCTACAAAAATTCCTAGTCACTGAAATGACATACCTTCAGTATTTTGCTAATTTCTCCTAGCTCAAGTATTATTTCTCCATGAAACCTTATAGGATGAAACTAGAAGAGTAGAGCTTTCCAACAAGCTATCATATGCATCAAACGGATCTCTAGAACTCAAGTTATGGCCTTCACAAGATGACCCTGTATGACCTTCCAAAACTGGAAATTTTTGCCCGTTTTAGTATTTTTGGGTGTCTAAAAATAAAAATTCGATGCCTAGCATCGAATTTCAGTCAAGGTCGATGTCGGGCATCAACTTTGAGCTTTTTTAGGTCCTTTTTTTGCACCAGAAATACTCTCTTTTACACACACATGAAGAAGACCACTTGTATGCTAGAAGTCGATGCCGAGCATCCACTTTATGCTGAAACTCGATGCCAGGCATCGAGTTGCTCCACAAACTTCATGTTTTTAAAAGATTCAACAATAGTTAACACACAGAGAATGTAAATAATGACTTATCAGCCAAGATTCGATGCCAAGCATCCAATTGCTCAAAAAACTTGAACTTTTGAATTCATCACACAGTAGGCAAGCATGGAGATGATGGAGAGAGACTCATACACAGAACTTTACTCAGTTCTTTCTCATAGCTATGAAAACTCAGAAGTTTTACAGATGCTTTCTCACTCAGAGAAGCCCGACTATACACAGTCGTATAAAATGAACTCCTTCTTCTTCTTCTTCTTTCTCTCTCTCGCTCCGCGTCAGTTGATACAAACTAACTTATATAGATTTTCGTATTCTCGTGATTTTAAAAAACTTCTAGAACTAAAGTGAACTAACTTTACAATATGATACACTTGTGAATTTGTCCCTTCACATAGGCATGGTGTTTTCTTCCTAAGATTTGACCTTCAAATATATGTCCAATTAGTGAGTGTTTCTCCAACAGCTCCCCCTCAATCACTAATTGACATTCCCTGTTTCTTCATATCATCTTCTTTTCTTTTACTCCTGCCATGCTTTTGAATCTGATGGTCTTCACACCATCCAAGCTCTTTGTCATTATGTCTGCTAACTGATCTTTAGTAGAAATGTACTCCACTTCAATCTCCTTCTCCATTACCTTTTCTCTGAGAAAATGATACTGTATCTCTATGTGCTTTGTCCTTGCATGAAATACTGGATTTGCTGCAAGATAAAGTGAACTCATATTATCTCCATGTATTGTAGGTGTACCTTGATCAATGCCTAAGCTCTTGAACAATGTCTGCATCCATATGACTTCCTTAGCTGCTTCCACAAGTCCTTTGTACTCTGCTTCAGTTGATGATAATGCTACTGTATGTTGTTTCTTTGAACACCAACTTACAAGCTTATCACCAATATATATCATGTAACCATGAGTTGATCTTCTGTCATCTTGATTACCTGCCCAATCTGAATCACTATAGGCTCTCAACTTCAAATCTAATGTAAAAGGATAATATAATCCTTCCTTTATAGTTCCTTTGATATATCTGAGAACTCTTTAACCTGCAATCCAATGTGGGTCCCTTGGACAATGCATGAATTGTGACAAAACTCCCACTGCATAACTAAGATCAGGTCTTGTTAGTGTAGCATAAATCAAACTACCCACAAGAGATTGATACTTCCTCATATCTTTGTAGTCTGCACCATCATATTTACTGAGCTTGTGATTAACTTCAAGTGGAGTTGAAGCTTCTCTACAATTTTCCATATCAAACTTCTTCAACAAGTTCAGAAGATACCTTTCTTGTGACACATATATGCCATGATCTGTATAAGTAACTTCCATTCCAAGAAAGTATGATAACTTTCCTAGGTCACTGATCTTGAATTCTTTTTCAAGCAATCTCTTTACCTCCTTGATTCCTTCATCTGAAGTACCTGTGATTATAATGTCATCTACATAAATACAAATGTAGATTGTACCTTCCTCTGTTCTTCTGATAAGTAGACTTGGGTCTGCTTTTGAACTTTGATATCCAAGATCATTGAGATACTTCACCAGTCTATAGTTCCAAGCTCTTGGAGCTTGCTTCAATCCATACAATGCTCTTCTCAACCTGCAAACAAAATTTGGATACCTGGAATCTATAAACCCTTGAGGTTGTTCCATGTATACCTCATCTGATATGTATCCATTCAAGAATGCATTTTTTATATCCAATTGACTTAGAGTCCATCCTTTTGAAGCTGCAATAGCAATGATTGTCCTTATAGTTGACATCTTAGCTACGGGACTGAATGTCTCATCATAATCTATGCCATAGGTCTGGGCATAGCCTTTCACCACCAATCTAGCTTTGTATTTGGCTATACTTCCATCTGCAAGCTTCTTCACTTTATAAACCCATTTATTTCCAATTACTTTCTTACCATTTGGTTTAGGAACAAGTTCCCATGTCTTGTTCTCCTCCAGTGCATTGAACTCTTCCTTCATTGCTTCTTCCCATTGCTTCTTACCTTTAGCTTCATCATAGTTCTGAGGTTCTTCATCATCTTTGACCATATATGCATAGTTCTTCTGAGTTATGTAAGAAGTATCATAAGAATACCTTTCTGGTTGTCTTCTAGTCCTACTTGACCTTCTTGGTTCACATTCTTCATATGTTTCTGGATACACTTCTTCATCAAATATAGGAGCTTCTTCATTCCTTCTTGTTAATCCACTTTTGGATGTACTTGCTTGCATATAGTCTTCATCTCTATTTACCTGCACAATTGATTTTCCTTTCTCACATCTTCTTACCTCTTCTTCAAATTCTTCAGCTGTATGACTTTGATCTGCATACCAACTTTTCTGTTCATCAAATGTAACATCTCTAGAAACAAGAAATTGTTTGGTTAAAGGATTCCACAACCTGTAACCCATCTGCTTTTCATCATAACCAATGAACACATATTTTTCTACCTTTGGTTCAAGTTTATGCCTAAGCTGTGATGGCACATAAGCATATGCAATTGATCCAAACACTCTACAATGATCTAGTGTTGGTTTCTTACCCCACCAAGCTTCATATGGAGTCATACCATTGAGAGCTGCACATGGTAATCTATTCACAAGATATGTAGCTGTATTTACAGCTTCAGCCCAAAGATAATTTGGACAATTCTTCTCCTTCAACATAGCTCTAGCAAACTCAACCAAAGTCCTGTTCCTTCTTTCTGCTACACCATTTTGTTGTGGTGTATACCTGCAAGTTATTTCTCTCTTAATACCTGCATTCCAAAGATAATCATTGAACTCTTGGGAGAAGTATTCTCCCCCTCCATCAGACCTCAGTCTTTTAAGCTTTTGACCTGTTACTCTCTCTGCATATGCATGAAAATGCTTGAAGGCTCCAAACACTTCTGATCTTTCCTTCAAAACATATAATGTTATCCATCTTGTAGCATCATCAATGAAAAGAACATAATACCTTGAGCCACTGATAGATCCTTCTTTTGTTGGTCCCCATACATCTGTATGAATGAGCTCAAGTACTCCATCATGTTTGAATCCTTTCTTTTGAAATGGTAACTTGTGTGCTTTACCCATTTGACATGCTTCACATTTATAAACCATATGTTGACTTTGCACATTTGGTAATCCTAGTACAGACTGATTAGCAACCATAGCTTTAATTCCTCTTTCATTGAAATGACCTAATCTCTTATGCCAGAGATCAAGTTCTGTAATCATTGCTTCACCATGTGTGAGCAAAGCTTGACCAATGTTCCCTTGCACTCTTAAAGTAAAGAGTCTACCTTCTTTCTTACCAGAGACAATCTGATTATATCCATTCTCTGGATCTTCCACAAATACTCCTTCATTTGTAAACCTGACTTGAAAACCTTTTTCAACTATTTGTCCCACACTAATCAAGTTTTTAGGTATTGTAGGAACATACAAAACATTGGTTAGCAAATCTGCTCCACTCTTGCATTTCACTTTTCCAATTGAATGTACACTATGTCTTGTATTATCACCAGTTTGAACTGTGTGACTCGAAATACCTTTTTCCAATTCTGACATCAATTCTATGTTTCCTGACAAATGATTAGAACATCCAGAGTCAATGTAAAATACCTTTAGATCTTCTTTATCTGATGTGTTGATTGAGTTCATCATCAATGATGTATGACTTTCATTCTGTGTGTCATTTGCATAGTTGTAGTAGGTGGTGTTGTAGGATTGATTCTGTCCCCAACTTCTTCCTCCACCTCTACCATAGCCTCCTCTTTGACTTTGTCTACCTCTTTGAAAATTACTTTGATATCTTCCACCTCGGCCTCTACTATTGTTGTTTTGATTCTGGTTTAATCCTTGTTGGTTGTGCCAACAGTCATGAGCCAAATGATTACTCAATCCACAGATCCAGCAAGCCTTCTTGTTGTTATTTTGATTACCTCTTCCTCTTCCAAAGCCTCTTGCTCTTCCTCTGCCAGTGCCTTTACCTCTTGCATAATAAACTTGAGAACTCGACTCCTCTTCATCCTTTGCTTTACCTTTATCTCCTTTCTTCTTGTTCTTCATGTACATTGCAGAACTTTGTCCTTTATCTCCATCTCCCTTCAAGTCTTGCTCATATGTGAGCATCAAACCAAGCAACTGGTTCAAATCTGGAACATAATGATTTAATGAAAGTTCTGTTGATAAGACAAAAGGTTTCCACCTTTCATCCCCTCTCAAACCTGCAAGTAATTGAGCAATCAATCTGTGATCTTCAACATCTTCATCTATGGATCCAAGACTATCTGCTAGATCCTTCATCTTAGTGACATAATCACTAATGGTTTGACTTGGCTTCTTCTTGAATGTTGTAAACTCTGACCATAGACTTGCTTTCCGTGCTTTAGTAGTACTTTGGAAATGATACTCCAATGCATTCCATATATCTTCAGATGATTCCAATCCTCTGATGTGTGGTAGCAAATGATCAGAGATTGTATTGTAGATGTATGCTTTTGCACTTGCATCCTTCTTCTGCCAATGCTTTAAAGCATCAAGTTCCTCTTTCTTTGGTCGGCTTTCATCTTCAAATACTGGCTTCTCTTCTTCACCTGTTACATATACCATGAGATCCTTACTCATAAGTAAGGCTTCCATTCTCATTACCCATGCGGGGTAATTATCTCTGTCCAGTTTGTCAATGGAGATATGATCTGCCATAGTTCTTTTCTTCTACTGCAACCTGTGAGCTTAAAGGATAAAGGATAATACCTTTTGAAGTTCTTTGTGTATGAGGATACTTTTGAAGTAACCTTTTGATGCCTTGTGTCTTCAAATGCTTCACCTTTCAAACTTTAATGGAAAACTTTACAAAACTTCTCGTACCTTTGTTGTCTTCTGCTCTCGAGAATCTTTCTGCTCTGATACCACTTGTTGATGTATGAAACACCACAAGAAATGAATTAATGTGACACTAGAACACCTCTATGGTCACCATTAACTCATTGCCACTCCAAACTTTGAGAAATGATAGCCTGAAGTGAGAACTTTGCTTCTACAGAAATTCCTAGTCACCGAAATGACATACCTTCAGTATTTTGCTAATTTCTCCTAGCTCAAGTATTATTTCTCCATGAAACTTTATAAGATGAAACTAGAAGAGTAAAGCGTAGAGCTTTCCAACAAGCTATCATATGCATCAAACGTATCTCTAGAACTCAAGTTATGGCCTTCACAAGATGACCATGTATGACCTTCCAAAACTGGAAATTTTTGCTTGTTTTAGTATTTCTGGGTGTCTAAAAATAAAAATTCGATGCCTAGCATCGAATTTCAGTCAAGGTCGATGCCGGGCATCGACTTTGAGCTTTTTTAGGCCCTTTTTCTGCACCAAAAATACTCTCTTTTACACACACATGAAGAAGACCACTTGTATGCTAGAAGTCGATGCCGGGCATCCACTTCCCATGAAATGTCCTGGTTGTTGATATTCTTTAATTCCACTCCTCAGGACTTGGATGTTTGGCGTTGTTGCCTCATGCGTGCCCCTGCGGGGCTTTGGGCAGAGGGTGGTTCTTTTGCTTTATAATCTTTATTCCTTACTGAGCAGTTTTAGTCTTTTATTTTCTTCTTCTTCTTTTCTTGCTTGATTCCCCTTCCACACATCCCTCCTCCTAAACTCTGTCGTCCTTGACAGGCTTTTTGTGGTGACATGAGTACGTTTGAATGGCCGCTTGCTCTCCTTGATTAAGCTAATTGGCATGGCATATCATGAGTTCTTTCCACTGGCTGGACTTCACGCCATCCTCTGGTGCTTGTTGGTGATACGCAAAAAATCTTGTTTCATAAGCCACCAGGCGTGCATTAAGATTTGAAGGCATCTTAACAAAAATTTCTGAATCAATTTCGAAGAAGCCAGTAAAAAATGCTTCTTCAAAAGTCTGCATATATGTGCACGGCAAAAACATAAGTCGTGAATAGTATGCCATAAGTGTTAGTTGGCTCGAGATGGTGGAAAGATAAAAAACGAGTGCTTCAGATCCTTGAGTAATGCCGATGAAGTTATGCTGGAAGACTTTAATAACAGTGAGTAGCATGCTGAAAATCTTATTCATCATTTTGACTGCTAAATCCGAAACAGTCGCATATCAAGCAATCCAAAATTCCATGGTTCTCACCATGTATTTCCATTGGTAGGTAATTATGCGGTGGGCTGGGTAACAGTGGATAATTCAGCCATTGATTATTTATGCTACCATGGCGTTGTCCTTCCCAAAATTGTGACCAGGAGCACCTGCCGGGTACTAGACAAAAAGATGGGTTTTACCTGAAGCGCATATGGCGATGCTTCCCATTGTACCCGCACTGTAGGATTCTTTTCCAAAAGTTTCCGCCTCCATATAGGATCAGCCTTCTCGAGTTCCTCTTGAGTATAATTGAAAGTATTATTGCTGAACTAGAGGTTGTTGTCAGGCTCCTTATTTGTCGTGGTCTTTATATATTCTCTGGTTTGCTCTTTCAGGAGACCATATGGTACATTAAATGGCTTTAATACTTGTTCCAAACTTTTGCTCTTAATTTGAGCTTCCTTCATGACCTTGATTATTTGATCTTCTTCAGATTGGATCTCCGTTTCCTCCCTTATCGATGAATGATGTAAGGGGGGAGAGAGAGGACATACCTCAATCTCCTCAGTAGCCACTGTGGATTTTGGAACTACTGGTGTCCCCTTTGTTGCCTTCTGCTCTATCCACTCTTGAATTAATGCTCTTGGACTTGATGCATTCCTATCGTCATCCTAATTGAATCCACAATGCTACACGCCCTTAGCCTAAGCTAGTAATTGACAGAGGGGATTGAGTATTCTTCCAACCTCAAGTTAGCTTCTTTGATCGCTCTGGTGCCTAATAATTCATGCTTCCCAAGCCTTGCTTACTTCACCGCTTGCCTTGCTTTGATTGCCCTTGGGTGACTCTTTCTAGACCTATCAAAATCCAATGTTTAGACCAATTCTTTAAACTTAATGAACAGACACTTTGATGTATACACCTTTAAGGGTCGCTTTTCCTTCAACAAAAACTCTCAAGTGCCCCCTTGATTTCCTAATCTCACAACTGGGTCAACTTCCAACGAGCTTTCCAGTGAGCCCTAGAGCTCGAAAACCGGACTTCGAATGAAAAAGTTATGGACGTTCAGGCTCTCGAGGGTCAAAACAGGTAGACAAGTTTTTCTCCAAATGTGAGCTAAGGGGTCTCCAATATGCACTAATGACTCACAATTCACTCAAAATAGGCCTCAAATTTGCATAAAATCAAAACCCTAACTTTGTGGACAATAACGATGTTCTAAGATAATCGCAATGGCCTGGGGCAATCACGATGGTCTAGTTGAGCCGTCGCGATGGCCTGAACTGTTGGGTGGTCTGCGAGAAATGAAGCGTCACGATGGTCCGATGAACTGTCGCCATGGTTTGCACTAATGAGGCATCGTGATGGTCCAATGACCCGTCATGATGATTCAAATAGATCAAGCAATCATGATGGTCCAATGAGCCATCGTGATGGCGTAGCTATATCATTGGGATGGTCTAAATTTGAGTGAGTCGTCGTGATGGTCCAATGACCCATCGCGATGGACTGTCCTAGCGAGGCATTGCGATGGTCTAGCAAACCATCATGATGGTCAAGTGAGCCATTGTGATGGCTCAAATGACATGTGGCATGTGGGTCATCACGATGGCTTGAGCGAGTCGTGATGGCATGGGGTCGACGGAATCGTTGCAATGGTCCAAGTCACCGTCGCGATGGTCCAAGTGAATCGTCCCGATGGTGTGAAATCGTCGTGATGGTCCGATTGAGCCATCATGATGGTGTGAGCCAATCATGATGGCCTGAGCCCGTCATGATGGTCCACCAAAGTGTGAATTTTAAGGATGCGGTTGTGGATTCATGCAAGTGTAATAGATTGCATGTGCTGTGCTATTGATGCTTACCAAAAATTTTGAGTTTCTCAGACCATCGTGATGGTCCAACAGCTTTGGCTGATATGGCTCAAAGTCTGAGTTTTTACCTTTTTGGAGCTCTCCTGTTGTTCAGGAGTATTGTGCCTGCAAGAAAACTCAAAAATACACACACACACACATATGCAAGCTCAATAGCTCTCTCTCTCTCTCACATGCGCAAATGAGGGAAATGAGGAGGATAGGTGGATATGATAAAACTTCTGATTTTTTTCGGAGTGGAAGAAGATGATGCGCTAATGAAGGAGGGAGATTAAAAACACTAAAAACTATGCAAAAACAACAACAAAAACTGAAATAATTACCTTCCAATGCCAATTCTTGCTATACTCTTACCATCAAGCATTCGTCCTAGAACTCATTCCTCAACAATGGTGCCAAAATTTGGTGTAGATCAAGCATAAGCACCACCTCCTTTAATTTTCAATCTGTGGAAGAGATAGGAGTGATACGAAGATCATGAACGCAAGAAGTAGTGAGAGTGAAGGTGAGAAGCATGGAGATGCACACACATATACACACACACAAGGAAGAGACAAGCAAGACACAATGGAAGGTAGAAAGTAGACTCTATTGCTCAAGAACACTCTTATAAACTCAAAACTCACACTAACTCATACAATCCAACACTAGCTCACCTCAAAAATGAGCTCTCTAGCCCTTTTTATAGATTCTAGACTAGTTTTGACAAGTTTCACATCTAGTGACCAACATAGTTTAAAAATGGGTTCTAGGGGGCATTTGGAGGTCTAAATGATATCTAAAAATAGCCAAAATTGGTATGCTCATTCTACCTAAGCTCCTCAAGTTTGAAGACTCCTTTTCTTGCACAAAATGGAGCTACTAATTACAAAACTGGATGTTTTATGATACATATGGTACAAAAGTGATCAAAATCACTTTTTAGTGTTTTGAAAAGGTAATATCACATGTATTTCTTTGAGAAAAATTGAATGCATGGCTCCACACAACTCTTTCTAGTCCACCTCTACATGCTTCCTCTATGTCTATGCCTTTGGCTGCTGCCAACACATGATCGTAAGGATTTTCCATTCCATCAAAGTAATTTTTCATTGACTTCACCAGTTGAGTTGGTATCAATAATCTAGGGTGTTCTCTTGGACTAGGCAGAGGAAAATCATCCATGCCTCTTTGGAACCTCAGATCTCTATGTCTCTCTTGATTCCTTCTAGTTATATCTAACCCTAATCTTCCTCTCATAGAAGGATTTGTAAAGCTCACTTCGGGTCTATCCCTAGTTCTCTCCTTATGATTGCCTAGGATATGGGAGGATTTTGCTCCATGTTGACTATGAGGCACATGAGATCTAGCTAGAGGGAATATGAATTCTCCTTTCCAAGTTTAGGCATGTCTTTCCTGTTCCATGACCATAAACATCCTTTCATAATAGTTATCTAAGTAGATTACCTTCCCTGGGACATCCAGGTCCTTAAACTCATAAATTATTACACCACCTACCTAACTTGGTTTGTCTGGCTTAAATCTCTAGAAGGCTTCATCTATCTTCCTATCCAAGAATAACTCTATGCTCTTGTTATCCTAAGTAATCGACTCCAGTGTGATTATCCTTGACAAGACTGACTTTCCATGCAGTGTTCTAAGTTCTTTTTCAATATTGTCCTACCCCAAGTCTCCTATTTCTGACTCACGAATGATGATTCTAAATTCATCCGTCCAATTGGGCAAGCTCGTAACCACATGCATGGTTCCTTGCTTATCAATACAGGAGCCTTTTTCAAATTTTATCATTGGGTTTTCAATTTCGAAGGGTTGATCAGGGTTTTAAGTTGGACCATTGATCACATTAAGCCATCCTTGTAAATGAGAGCTCCTAATCTATTGGTTCTTATATACTCAAACTAAGTCTTGTAGGGGTCTATAACTAGGCTAGTCCTGAACTACCTATGGGTCTCCTAATCTTTTGGCTCTTATGTACTCCAATTGAGTCTTGTAGGGGTCTATAACCTGAGTTGATATAGAAGAGGTGTTCATCATTCATACCTTGTTTTGAAGTCATGTTCATAATCAGAAGGGAATCCTCTTGATCCTCTATGTAATTGTTGAAATCTTTCCTTGATTTGTAACCTCCTTGATAGTGGTTGTTGTAGTTATTGTTGTAGTTGTTGTTGTAACCTTGCGTATGATTGAATCTTCCTCTTGATTGTGAGTAGCCACCTCTTTGATATCCTCTTCCTCTCTCATTCTTGTAGTTCCTATAGCACTCATCTCTAGTGTGATTAGACAAATCACATATGTTGCATGGGGAAGAGTTGAAAGGTCTCCCCCTACCTTGCTTACCTCCTCTGCCCCTTCCTCTTGAGTTCCTACCTCTCCTTGCATAGTTAGCTCAAGAAGTAGTTCCTTCATCCTCTACTTTCTTGTTTTTCCCTTTCTCTTTAGTCTTGCCTTTATGTGTGTATAGAGCAGAAGAGCTATTACCTCTTGATGGTTCTCCATTTTTGTTGAGCTTGGCTTCATGGGTAAAGAGTTGCCCCATGAGTGTGGTAAGATCTCGAATCTGCATGTCCATGTACAAGTCCATGGTAGTTGTGACGGCTTCCCATTTGTCATCTACCTTGATGCCATTAATTAATTGCCTCACTATTTGCTCCTCTTCAATCTCTTCTCCTATGCTTGTCAATTAGTCAGCCACATCTTTGACTTTGGTGACATATTCTGAAACACTTTTCTTGGGTTGCTTCCTTTGAGTGGTAAACTCAATCCACAATTGGTTCTTTCTTGCTCTTGTATTAGAAGAAAAGTATGAAGATAATGTATCCCAAGTCTCTTGGGATGTTTTACAATTCCTAATGTGTGGAAGAAGGAAGTCAGAGATAGACTTAAGTAAATATGACCTTGCTAATGCATCTTTGGCACACCATGAGTTGAGTCTTTCAAGCTCCTCTCTTGTAGGTTGTCATTTGCTTCTAATAATGGGCATCTCCTCATCTCTTGATATGTATCCATAGAGACTCTTCCTTGTAAATATGTCTTCATCCTCAAGGACCATGCTTGGTAATTGTTCTTGTCCAATTTATCAATAAAAGAAGGGAAACCATCTCCCATTTTACCTCAATTTGCTCTGATACCATTGTTGGGAATGTTAGATATGCTCAATGCCTCACCCTTATGTAACACCACCATTTTTCCATAACACTCTATTTTGTAAGGCCCCCATTATGAGGAGAAGCCATGTGAGAGTGTTGGACATTGGTAGGTTCCTGACTTTGAGGTCAAATGAGGTCTAGTGTAGACCGTAGATGGATAGTTAGGAAGGTTACTTCTAAGCCATTGGATTTGGGATTGATCCGATGTGAGGATCAACCTAAATCAAGGGCTAGAAACAAAAGTAGCTTTCTTAACTTGGGGAAGGGTCTAATTGATGTGGGCCATTGGATCTAGACTTGATCCTAAGTGTGGATTAAGCAAGATCAAGGGTTACAAACAAATGGTTGTTGATCCTACCTTTGTACCATTGGATTTACCCCATAGATCAATGGTGGAGATTATTTTGGGCATGGATCAAGCTACCACGACCCTAGAACATGGGTAGGCCGACTTAGGCTTGGAGGACCTTATAAGGATGGTCCCCATCCCATGTAGGATCATCAGTTTGTGTGGTTGGAACCATTAGGGTATCCATCTTAGTACCCATTGTGTTGGCCTATAGCCCTTCACCTAGCTTCTATCTAGATCACCATCTAAGCTCCATATAGGGAGTGCATGGGTGGATAGAACCATCTATATATTGTTTAGTGTTTGAGTTCCATTGTATTAGAGTTATGAGTTTTAGTTGAATTGAGTTGAGTTCATCTTCTATATCATCTTGAGTCCACTTTTCATTATAACCAAATCTCTTGTGTTATTCCCATGAGTAGTGATATCTCTCTTTCTATCTAACCTTGATCTTATATGTGTGTTGTGGTAACCTCTACATGGCATTAGAGTTACACCACTAGCCCACCACTCAGTCTTTATTCATTCATTTCCTTTTTTCTTACATGGTATCAGAGCTCAGGAAGGTATAGAAGATTGCAGAGATCGTGGAGGCCAAGGAATCAACTCTAGCATTTGTGGAAGGAATGCTTCAATAATCAATCTTGTGAGAGGTAAATGCTTCAACTCGAAAGTTTGTGATAGGTAAAGGCTTCAATACTAGAGTTCTTGGGAGGCAAAGGCTTCAAGGCTTCAAGTTCATGGGACACAAAGGCTTCAACACTATGGAGGTGTTATTATCTAGAAGTGGAAGTGGAGTTGGTGCAATGGATTTGGAAATACAAACACTATGGGTTCATCCACCGACCTTTAGTGAAGGCAAGTTAGATGGTACAAATTATTTTCTTTGGAAGTTCAAGATTACAGTTATCCTTGATTCTTATGATCTTTTGGAGATGGTGATGGGAAGTGAGCAAGAGCCACAACCTACCTTTGACCCATTGGATCCGAGTAAGGTGATTCTCCCAAATGCAAAGCTTCTACAAGCTTGGAAGATAAGGAATGCAAATGCACTATATTATATAGTGAACAATTGTGTGGAGTCTATTCTACCTCTTATTCAACATACATCCAAGGCAAGTGACGCATGGAGTATGTTGAGGAGTCACTATGAGGTGAGAAACCAAACATGCATTCAAAATTAGAAAATCAATTGGAAGCAAAGATGTTTGCAGAAGGAGAGAAGGGGAATGCATCCATTACTCAGATCAAGAAGCCATGTGATGGAATGGCTTGTGAAGGGATATAGAAGAGCGGCATGGACCTAGCTCAAAGGCATCTCCAAGATTCTCCACCAAACTATGATGGAAGGGTAACTACTCTCAACACTCAGGTGAGACCTCAAACTTCGATATTTGAAGAGTTCTATTCACTACCAAGGGAAGAGGATTTGGAGCTCAAAACCCAACGAAGAAGCAACAATGGAGATGCTACATTCTCCAACAATGCATCAAAAAAAGGTGGTTCCTCAACCAAAGGTGAAAGTGAAAAGAAGAGGAGGAGGAGTAGTAAGAAGAAGTTTCAAGGACAATGCTTCCATTGCAAAAGAAAGGGACATACAATTGCACATTGTCATGTCAAGAGGATAGATGAAGTGAAGGAGGAGACAATACATGGAGCCAAAGCAAAGGTGGTATGCTCCTCAACACAAGAAGAATCAATTGTGGATTCATGGGTACTAGACAATGGTGCATCTCATCAAATGACCAATGATATAGGTCAATCTAGTTCTATGCAGCCTCAGCAAGAACCCATCATGGTGACAGGAACAATATGGAAGGAGATGCAAAAGCAAGGTATTGTTCTTCATCACTTACCTACAGTGAATGGAATGAAGGAACCTTATAGAGCTTGTATGATGGGCAAGCTGCACAGAGAGACATTCCCACAAGAAAACAAGAGTAGGTCAAAGGCTCCTCTAGTGTTGGTATATGCTAACTTGTGTGGTAAGATGTCTATACAGGCCTTGGGAGGATCTTCCTACATTGTGATTGTTGACGACTATAGCAGGAAGATGTGGATGTACTTTCTTCGTGATAAGGCTCAAGCTTTTGGTAAGATTAAACGACAACCAGAACTTGTTGAAAATGAACCAGGGAAAAGTGTGAAGAAGCTTGGAATAGGAGGTGGTGGTGAGCTCAACTCAGAGGAGTTGGAAGGCTTTTGCAAGTGCAAAGGGATAAAGTGTCAATCAGTGACACCTCACACATTACAACATGATGGCATTATGGAATACAAGAGTCACACCATTGTTGAGATAACAATGTGTATGAGAGAAGGCATGGTCTTTCCTTATCAAATCACAAAGAGTCATCATGAAGTTTACATTGGTAAGAATCCATCAGTCTCACACTTTAGAATTTTTGAGAGTGTATGTTATGCTCTTGTCCCAGGTCAAAGAAAGAACAAGTTGGAACCAAAAGGCAAGAGATGCATCTTCCTAGGTCATAATGAAAAGCAAAGGGCTTTCATATTATATGACCATGAGGCAAAGAAGATACAAGGGAGTCGTGATGTGGTGTCTATGGAGCAGCCACATGCAGTGGAGGACAAGAAAAGATCTTCCATTTTATCATCAAGCGAAGGAGTAGTTCACTATGTACCTAGCCCAAGAGTCATCCCTACCTATGAACGGGAGAAAGCATCATCATCAGATGGTGACAAGAGAGTCTACCAAGCTAAAATCACCCAAACAAATTGGTTGTCACTGCAATGGGTGAAAAAGCTCTATGGTCAGAGTAATCCTGTGCCAACAACTATCAAAGAGAAGGCAGAAGGACCAAGTAGATCACAGAGAATAGAGGAGCACAAGTGGGCTTCTACTCACATAGTCAATACAGCCATGATGGTTGTGATTATGAAGCAAGTAATGAAGTCATTAATTGAAGATGAAGCACTTGTAGATCCGGCATGGAAGGAGGTTGTGCAAGCCAACTATGATAGCTTAATGAACAATGAAGCATGGGAGGTCACTAGCACCAAGTGGGTCTGGCAGGTGAAGTACATGATACAAGGGATCTTGGAATGCTATCACCACACATTGATAGCACAAGGACTTTCACTGGTGAAGGGTTTTGGTTTTCAAGACTCTTTTGCTCTAATGATCACTATTTGCAGCATACTAATGTTAATAGCTCATATGAAGTGGGAAGTTTTCACGTTACATGTCAGATCAGAACATTTGAATGTTGACCTCAAAGAGGAGGTACATGTGTTGCAGCCACCAAGGTTTGAGGTTCCACATTCAAAGGACATACTATGTAAGCTGAAGAAGGCATCATATGTGATGAAACAAGCCCTAGGATCATTGTATGAGCAGATAGACATTGGGAGCTACATGAAGGTCTTTGGTAGTCTTATCTACTTATGGAGTACCATACAAGATATCAGTTTTCTAGTAAGACTTTTGAGAAGGCTTGGGAATAGAACTCATGAAGGACATTCAAGAGTTGGCAAGCAAGTACACTTGAGAAGGAAGGTGGAAACAGTCTACTATGCAACCATGAAGAATGCAACAGGTACCCTCACCAAGGTGCTTACAAAGGATCTACTTCAGATACATCTTTGAAGACTTGGCATGGGGCCAAGAAGGTAGTTCACCTTTGGGTGGACATTGAGGGGGGGTGTTAGACATGGTCAATGCTCCACCCTCATGGAAGACTTGGCATTGGGCCAAGAAGGTAGTTCACCTTTGGGTGGACATTGAGGGGGGGTGTTAGATATGCTCAATGCCTCACCCTTATGTAACACCACCATTTTTCCATAACACTCTATTTTGTAAGGCCCCCATTATGAGGAGAAGCCATGTGAGAGTGTTGGACATTGGTAGGTTCCTGACTTTGAGGTCAGATGAGGTCTAGTGTAGACCGTAGATGGATAGTTAGGAAGGTTACTTCTAAGCCATTGGATTTGGGATTGATCCGATGTGAGGATCAACCTAAATCAAGGGCTAGAAACAAAAGTAGCTTTCTTAACTTGGGGAAGGGTCTAATTGATGTGGGCCATTGGATCTAGACTTGATCCTAAGTGTGGATTAAGCAAGATCAAGGGTTACAAACAAATGGTTGTTGATCCTACCTTTGTACCATTGGATTTACCCCATAGATCAATGGTGGAGATTATTTTGGGCATGGATCAAGCTACCACGACCCTAGAACATGGGTAGGCCGACTTAGGCTTGGAGGACCTTATAAGGATGGTCCCCATCCCATGTAGGATCATCAGTTTGTGTGGTTGGAACCATTAGGGTATCCATCTTAGTACCCATTTTGTTGGCCTATAGCCCTTCACCTAGCTTCTATCTAGATCACCATCTAAGCTCCATATAGGGAGTGCATGGGTGGATAGAACCATCTATATATTGTTTAGTGTTTGAGTTCCATTGTATTAGAGTTATGAGTTTTAGTTGAATTGAGTTGAGTTCATCTTCTATATCATCTTGAGTCCACTTTTCATTATAACCAAATCTCTTGTGTTATTCCCATGAGTAGTGATATCTCTCTTTCTATCTAACCTTGATCTTATATGTGTGTTGTGGTAACCTCTACATGGCATTAGAGTTACACCACTAGCCCACCACTCAGTCTTTATTCATTCATTTCCTTTTTTCTTACAGGGAAAGATGGATGAATACCTCAAGAAATGAGTTGGTACTTCCAAACCCTCCTTAGTACCTGCCCTTTTTTACTTCAGAGTTGTGTTCTAGGCCCTTAGCTTGCAAATGACACAAATAAAGTACCCATGCACTTTGGAGATGATGCTTCAAACAATTGAATCAAAACAGGTAACTTTGCAACTAGCTTGTTACCAAAAACTTGCTATTTCAGTCTTGACACCTGCTAGATATTATGCTCAGTGCTCATAGTATAGTAGCAATTAGGAAACTTCCTTTTGGGTGAATCAAATCATCTTAGAGAGCTAATGATTCCAAGTTCACTCACTTAAAATGATAAAGCACACACTAAGCAATCAATTTAGCATCTGAAGCCTTACTCCTGACTTTTTAGGAAATGTGGAGAGAATGACTAGTGTCCACTTCGATGCAGATTTCTCCAAATTGGTTGAATCAAATAGCTTCAAATTTTGGTAGCTTGAATTAGACTTTGAGCTTGTTCCAGGAAGCTATAGATCATGGAAAATGGATAACAACATCCTGAGATATGGTCATCACAAGTACACTATTCTGAGTAGACATAGGAGAGAAAGAGATGAACATGATCAATGATATAGTGTATCATATAACAATGTTGTACATGATCATTAGCATTAATATGATGCCCAATGATGGTGATATGAGTAGGCTATAGTGTAAGCCTCAATTCCACCTTTATGCATAGCAGCAACTTTTGCCACTAAAGTGGTTGTGGAAGCCTCGTTAATTATCTGCAAGAGCTCTAACCTGAATTTCACATCCATCTTTTCATGGATTTGAGTAGTCTTGAAGCTTCTGATTCCTTAAGATCATGGGCTCTATTTGACTTATCGAACTCCTCATGAGCTCTGCTAAATGCATGCCCAATTACATCAGTAATCTTGCAACCTCTTCTTTTTGTCTTGTACCTTCAATTGTAGTAGCTTTTTCCTCCTTTTCCCCATTATCCTTGTTCATTCCATTAGTACTTGACTCTTGACCGATATCTAATTGAGCCTTCCCTTTGCATCTTGTCTGCATTACAAAGGAGTCAATTTCTTCTAACTTCACTACTATGGTAGATGGTGATGGCACATTGACTTGTTCTAGAACTTCTTCTTTGCTCACAAAATACATTTGAATGTGTGGCTCAAATGTAGATGCCTAGTTCTTTGGATAGCAATTGGTATAATGGTCCATAGCCGCTTGGCAATTTTTGCAAGGAGAGGCATTTTCTGGTAGGGTGAATCTGCTTTGGTAATGCCCACATTCTCCACATCCGAAACAAATAATTGGCCTCCTTACCCATTTCCAACGTTATCCCTATGTCAAGGGTTGTAATTGTTACCTTGATTGGGTGTTGCTTCCATCACATCGGTTGATGGTTGAGCTCCTCCTTGTCCCCAGTATGGTCATGTAGGCATCCCTCTTGAGTGACATTCCTGGGCCTCATGACCAGCTTTCTTGCATAGTTGGCAAGTCACACTTAAAAGTGGACACTCACTTACCACATCACGCTATTTGCTACACATGGTGCACCACAATCCATTTTCTATGGAACCTCCCCAGAGTTCTTGTAGCTTTTCTGAAGTTGTGCCAACTCTATATGCCTTGCTATCCATGCCTCAAGAAAATACCTTGGAGGATGTTATCAATCAGATAGTTCAATGTGAGAATCAGTTATTCAAAGAGAGCCAAGTCCAACAGCTAGGAGTATTGAATAATCAAGACACTATTCCTCAAATATTCGAATCAAGAACTTTTGAAGACCAAGCAGTCATTATGAATGATATGGAGCATACAAATTTTGAAGATAACAAGAAGATAAAGGACAAGGAGGAGTTCATGTTCAATCAAGGAGATGTGCTTACTCAAGGCACTCCATCAAAGATCTTGGAAACACTAGAACACACCACTAAAAGCTGAAAGGACCTATCTTGTGATGAACCTAAGGAAGCTCAAGGGAGATCCACTCCTTCACCAACTTTCAAGATTAATGATCATGAAGAATTTGAAGTTGTGCATTTATTAGATTCAAGGATCTCTCAAAGAAGATTGGAATGCCTTATTCATTGGAAAGTGTATGACATCATTGATCGTACTTGGGAGCTTACAAAAAATATTCAGAGAGAAAAATTCAAGGTTCAGGAGTTCCATAGGAAGAATCCGATGAAACCGAAGCTAGAGAACATGGCTGCTCCTCGTGGAACTCGTCGCTTGAGGGAGAGGTGATGTCATGGACAAGGAAACCATCTTAAACCTTAGATTCCATGTGATTTTCCATATCTCATGATTAACTGAGATTTTGGAGAAACTAATGCTTCCAATGCATGCGAAACATGTCAAAACCCTAAGATCGACTGTCTATTTGTCGAATTTTGACAACCAGAGATCCTGTTCGATTTGTTGACATCATTGATGACATCATGAGTTCACAACCACCCTTGAGAACTGCCCTTGAAATCCTATATAAGGAGGCTTGGGACACATTCATTCTTAGTCTTGTGGATACCAGTCTTGGGAGCTCAAGGACTTGTCACCACCAAATAAGTACTCTCCAAGTTCTAGTTCCTGTTCTTATCTTCTTCCTTGTTCTGTCTTGTATCCTAGACATCTAGTCTTGTCCTCTTGTAATCTCATAGTATGGGATCTTGTCAAGTTCTTTCTTGTATCTAGTTCATCTCCCAGAAGGGAGTTCTAGTAATCCAAAGATCTTGTTCCATACTTATGATCCCGGGTTGTGGGATCTCCTGTATCATCTCTAGTCAAGTTTTCCATACCTATCGGTCCCGAGTTGTGGGACATCTTGTATCAGCTACGTATTCTTGTATCGTTTTCCCTATGTGGGTGCTCTTGTAATCAGAAGTGTATTTCCGAAACCTTGTCTACTGAAGTCAGAGAGCACAATCTAGTGCTCCCTTGACATTTTGGCATAGGGGGTCGTTGGCTATACACATTTTGAGACATTCTTGGGACATCAAAGTGAGCACCAAGATAAACTATCAGTTAGGAGCGGTGTACGTAAGTAAATTCACTTTCACAACAAGGAGCCTGCATTATTCTTGGAGTTAGACTAGGCAAATGAGAGCATAGTCTACACGAGGTGAGAAGAGCAAGGCACATTCAAGCAGAGTGCAATGGAGAGAAGCAAGTGTGAGACCAAGTGTGCAAGAAGGGTGATCTAGTGTGTGCAGAGAAGGTTGGCAGCATAAGGAACTTTGGGTATCTTATAACCGTGTGTGTGTGTGTATTCTTTAGGATTGAGCACTTCACATAGAGATCACTTGGTCTTGTTCGGCCATCATTATTGTACTTTTCCTACGGATAATCAATATATAGGAAGTTCCGGTGTCTGTGTTCCACTTCTTCTTCTTGTTCCTTCTCCTACAAACACTCAAGTCCCTTTTTGCAAAAGAATCCCCCAACAAAATTTGGCACACCTGGTGGAACCACAAAGAGGCTTGAGCATAGGAGAACCAATGTTTGCAAAGTGTAGAAGAAGTGCAAGGATACCGAAAGTGCTCGTTTGAGAGGTAATCTTTCTTCTATTTGGAATTCTCTTAGCTTAAGAGGAGTATGAGCAACTCATGAATGCAACCCGATATCAAACCTTGAGGGTTCCTTGCAAAGAAATAAGAAGAAAAGTTGTTCAAGGTTAACCAACCCTTTATCATCAACGTCGTTAGTAAGAAACATGGCGGTCTAGGTAGACTTAGAAACTCTACTCTCCAAATTAAATATCAAAGTTCCATCTTTCTAGGGATTAGCACAAGAAGACCTAGATGAAAAAATTAGGAGATTGTTGGCCTTATGCAAGAAAAGGGGTCTCATGAGAAGAGAAGATGCATTTTTAATTCTTTTCCTAGCAACATTAGAAGCGTTAGCAGATAAATAGTTTAGTTAGTTTGCCGATAATCATTTCGCATGGGACCTAATGGAGGAAGCATTTAAGACACAGTTCCAACAAGGGAACACAATAGAGAACCTTACTGAAGAGTTAGAAAATCTAAGACTAGGTCCGGGGGAGACATTTCCAGAATTTGTCACGAGATAGGATTGATGCCACTTTGAAATTGATTAACCATGTAGTCTTCTTGATATGTAGTTCCATGAAGCAACATCTTGATATTCAAAGCATAGCTTGAAACTGATTGATCATCTTGTCGTAGCAATCTTTTCATCTCTTGGACATGTTTGATCAAGTCCTTTACGGTAGATTGGATCTCCTTGCATAGGGAATCCATGATGCCTGGTCTTGATGAAGGTAGTCTTGCCAAAATGTTAGGGGAGCACTAGATTGTGCTCTCTGACTACAGTAGACAAGGTTTCAGAATTATACTTTGGATTACAAGAGCACTCACGTAGGGAAAATGATACAAGAGTATGTAGCTGATACAAGATGTCCCACAATCGGGACCGATATGAATGGAAAAACTAGATTAGAGATGATACAGGAGATCCCACAACCTGGGATCGTAGGTAGGAAACAAAATATCCCGGTTACAAGAATTCCCTTCAGGGATATGAACTAGATACAAGAAATAACTAGAAAGGATCTCGTACTATGAGATTACAATAGGACAAGAAAGGATGTCCACAATACAAGACTAGACAAGACTAGAGCAAGAGACAAGACTAGAACTTGAAAGTACTTACTTGGTGATTAGAATCCCTTGAGCTCCCAAGTCTGGCATTGGTAAGACTGATAATGAATGTGTCCAACCCATCCTTATATAGGTTTTCAAGGGCGGTCACGACTTGATTATGTCATCAATGATATCATCAACGATATCATCAACTAGAAACAAGACCTTTAAGTGTCAAAATTTAGCAAATAGACACTCGATCTTGGGATTTTGGCACCTTCCAGATGCAATGGTAGCATTAGTTTCTCCAAAATCTTAACCAAAAATGAGATATAGGAAGTTCACATGGAATCTAAGGTTTAAAATGGTTTTCTTTCTATCCATGACATCACCTCCCCTTCAAGCGACGAGTTCCAAGAATACGTAGCTAATACAAGACGTCCCACAACCCACGACTAATAGGTACAGAAAACTCGACTAGAGATGATACAAGAGATCCCACAACCCAGGATCGTAAGTATGGAACAAGATCTTTGGATTATAAGAACTCCCTTCTGGGAGACGAACTAGATACAAGAAAGAACTCGACAAGATCCCGTACTACGAGATTACTAGAGGACAAGACTAGATGTCTAGGATACAAGACTAGATAGGAGTGGAACAAGGAACAAGACAAGAACAGGAACTAGAACTTGGAGAGTACTTACTTGGGAGTCACGAATCCTTGAGCTCCCAAGACTAGTATCCACAAGACTGAGAATGAATGTGGCCCAAGCCTCTTTATATAGGATTTCAAGCGCGGTTGCAAACTGATGATGTCATCAATGATGTTAGCAAATTGAAGAGGATCTTTGGTTGTCAGAATTTGACAAATAGACAGTCGATCTTAGGGTTTTGACACGTTCTGCATGCATTGGAAGCATTAGTTTCTCCAAAATCTGAGATAATCATGAGATATGGAAATTCACATGGAATCTAAGGTTTAAGATGGTTTCCTTGTCCATGACATTACCTCCCCCTCAAACGACGAGTTCCATGAGGAGCGGCCATGTTCTCTAGCTTCGGTTTCATCAGATTCTTCCTATGGAACTCATGAAACTTGAAATGTCAGGGGAGCACTAGATTGTGCTCTCCGACTACACTAGGAAAGATTTTGGAAATACACTTCTGATTACAAGAGCCCCCACATAGGGAAAATGATACAAGAATGCATAACTGATACGAATACATCCCACAACCCCGGACCGATAGGTATGGAAAACTGGACTAGAGATGATATAGGAGATCCCACAACCCGGGATCATAAGTATGGAACAAGATATCTGAATTACAAGAATTCCCTTTTGGGAGATGAACTAGATACAAGAAATAACTCAACAAGATCTCGTATGACGAGACTACAAGAGGACAAGACTAGATGTACATGATACAAGACTAGACATGATTAGAACAAGGAACAAGACAAGAACATGAACTGGAACTTGGAGAGTACTTACTTGGTGGTCATGACTCCTTGAGCTCCCAAGACTGGTATCCACAAGACTAATTATGAGTGTGGCCAACCCCTCCTTATATAGTTTTCTGAAGGGCGGTTCCGAATTGATGATATCATCATGATGTCATCGACTTGAAACAAGACCTCCCGGTATCAGAACTCAGCAAATAGAGTCCATCTTGGGGTTTCGCACGTTCTAGATGCAATGGTAGCATTAGTTTCTCGAAAATCCAAAACAATCATGAGATATGTAAAGTCACATGGAATCTGAGGTTTAAGATGGTTTCCTTTGTGTCCATGACATCACCTCCCCTCAAGCGACAAGTTCCATGAGGAGCAACCATGTTCTCTAACTTGGGTTTCATTAGATTCTTCTTATGGAATTCATGAACCTTGACTTTTGCTCCCTGAAGATTTTCTGTAAGTTCACAAGTACGATCACTGATGTCATATGCTTTCCAATGAATAAAGCATTTCAATTTTCCTCGCGAGATTCTTGAATCTAAGACATGATTAACCTCGAATTCTTCATGATCCTTAATCTTGAAAGGTGGTGAAGGATTGGGTCTCCCTTGAGCTTCCTTAGCTTCATGACAAGATAGGTCCTTTGAGCTTTTAGTGGTGTGTTGTAGTGTTTCCAAGATCTTTGATGGAGTGCCTTGAGTAAGCACATCTCCTTCATTGAATATGAACTCCTCCTTGTCCTTTATCTTCTTGTTATCTTCATAATTTGTATGCTCCATATCATTCGTAATGATGTCTTGGTCTTCAAATGTGCTTGATTCGAATTTTTGAGCAATACTTTCATGATTATTCAACACTTTCTAGCTCTTGGACTTGGCTTTCTTTGAATAATTGATTCTCACAAATGAACTGCCTGGTTGAATAGCATCCTCCAAGGTATTTGCTTCAGGCATGGATAGCAAGATATATTTGACTTCAGGATTGAGGCCACTTCGAAACTGATTAATCATATTGTCTTCTTGATATGTAGTTCCATGAAACAACATCTTGATATTCAAGGCATAGCTTGAAACTAATCGATCATCTTGTCGTAGCAATCTTTTCATCTCTTGGACATGTTCGATCAAGTCCTTTATGGTAGATTGGATCTCCTTGCATAGGGAATCCATGGTGCGCGGTCTTGATGAAGTCACTCTTGCCAAAATGTCAGGGGAGCACTAGATTGTGCTCTCCCACTACACTAGACAAGATTTCGGAAATACACTTCTGATTACAAGAGCACTGTTGAAGCTCAAAGTCAAGGACAAAGCACGGAAGCACATCAAAAGGTGGACACACAAGGAAAGGGAGCAAGTAGGGAGCTCCAAGAAGTGTATGTCAAATTTTCAGAAGAATCCCCTACAAAAATAGTGATTTTCATCACTAAAAACCATTGTAAATACCATTATCTATTTTTAGTAACTCCATTTTGTTCAAGCCGAGGAGTCCTCGAGCTTGAGGAGTATTAGAAGTACCATCGTACCAATTTTCATAATTTTTAGACTTCGTTTGAGCCCTCAAATAAGCCCTGGAACCTAATTTTTAACTAGGCCGGACACTAGGTCTGGACAGGGCCAAAACTAGTCAAAAAACTATAAAAAGAGCTAGAGAGCTCATTTTTGGGGTTAGCTTGTTAGAGAATAGAACTTTGGTAAGAGAACTCTTTTGCAATCTAAGCTTTCCATTGTTCCTCTCTTTGATCTTCCTTTGTGCGCGTGTGTGTGTATGTGTGTGCATGTTTGTGTGCTTTCACTCACGCACTTGTGCCTTCACTTGCTCGTGGTCTTCATACCGGTCCTCACGTCTCCGCGGATTGACAAGTAAAGGAGGTGGTGCTTACACTTGAGCTACACCAAATTTTGGCGCCGTTGCCGGGGAAAGAGCTTCGAGGACGAAAACTGTCATTACACTTGAGCTACACCAAATTTTGGCGCCGTTGCCGGGGAAAGAGCTTCGTAGATTTGCGACGTTGGAAGGTAAAAAAACTGTCATTTCAGTTCATTTTCTGTTTTTTCCTCTTCATCTTCTTCATCATCATCATCTCCACCTTCTTCCATCTTCTTCTTCATAGAAATTTCTTGTTTTTTAGTGCATTCTCACCATTTTCATACCATTTTTCATGCATTATTGTGTGGGAAGGAGTTAGGAGGTGCAAGGGTGAGCAAGCACTGTGTTTTTTTCATGATTTTCTGCTCTTACGGAGCTCGCCATGGCCGGCGCTCAGAAATTTGAATTTCCCGCCAAAAAACGCGATTCTGTGATGAAAATCGCGATTCTGTGAAAATTCAAAATTTTTGAAAAATCACGATTTTCTGTTTTCCCACCTAAAAGTTGGCTAAGAAAATCACGATTCTGTGGTCATTCTCAGAATCGCGATTCTGTGATTGTGCTCAAAATCGCGATTTTCATATTAAAAAAAAAAAAAAACACGATTCTCTAAAACACGATTCTGTGCTCAAAATCGCGATTTTCATATCAAAAGAAACACGATTTTCTAAAAACACGATTTTCAGCGGGCTCAAAATCGCGATTCTCACAAATCACGATTTTCAGCCAAAAACACGATTTTGTGAAAAAGGCGATTCTGTGAAAACACGAATTGTCGCTCAAAATCGCGATTTTCAGAAACACGATTTTGTGCTCAACATCGCGATTTTCATGCCAAAAACACGATTTTGAGAAAATACGATTTTCAGTGGGCTCAAAATCGCGATTCTCACAAATCATGATTTTCAGCCAAAAACACGATTTTGTGAAAAAACACGATTTTGTGAATCACGATTCTCTGAGTCAAAATCGCGATTTTCAAAAACACGATTTTGTGCTCAACGTCGCGATTTTCAGAAACACGATTTTGTGCTCAACATCGCGATTTTCTTGTCAAAAACACGATTTTGAGAAAGTACGATTTTCAGTGGGCTCAAAATCGCGATTCTCACAAATCACGATTTTCAGCCAAAAACACGATTTTGTGAAAAAACACGATTTTGTGAATCACGATTCTCTGAGTCAAAATCGCGATTTTCAAAAACACGATTTTGTGCTCAACGTTGCGATTTTCAGAAACACGATTTTGTGCTCAACATCGCAATTTTCTTGTCAAAAACACGATTTTGAGAAAATACGATTTTCAGTGGGCTCAAAATCGCGATTCTCACAAATCACGATTTTCAGCCAAAAACACGATTTTGTGAAAAAGGCGATTCTGTGAAAACACGAATTTTCGCTCAAAATCGTGATTTTCAAAAACACGATTTTGTGCTCAACATCGCGATTTTCAGAAACACGATTTTGTGCTCAACATCGCGATTTTCAGAAACACGATTTTGTGCTCAACATCGCGATTTTCAGAAACACGATTTTGTGCTCAACATCGCGATTTTCTGAGTTCACAAAATCGCGATTCTCTGAAAGTTCACAAAATCGCGATTCTCTGAAAGTTCACAAAATCGCGATTCTCTGAAAGTTCACAAAATCGCGATTTTCTCCAAAGGTCCTGTTTGCCTGTTTTGACCCCCAGGAGCTTGAATTGGCATAACTTTTTCATCCAAAGTCCATTTTTTGAGCTCTATAGCTCGTTGGAAAGCTCGTTTCAAATCCTACACAACCTCAACTGTTTTTTTTTAAGAATAATGCGTTGATTTTGAGATAGGATAATTTGAAGTTGACCCTCAAGTGGGACTAGGGAACCAAGGGGACTCCAAAGAATTTTGAACCATACCAAGGGGAAAATTTGGACTCTTGACTAAAGCTTATGAACCTGAGATCTGGTAGACACTTAGGCAAGGATAAACAAAGCATTAGATCTTCTGAGGCTAGTGTCAACCATACATCCAAGTCTTGGGCACAACAACTAAGTGGTCATCTTTTACTAAGTTCAGACACAAGTGATTCAGAAATGTCTTTTAGTATGGGAAAACCTGCAGGTGGCTCAGGGACTGTCCATATACAAACACTAGAAGGTCCCTATAAGACACAGTTGGAATATATTCGGACCAACCAATTAGGTGCTCGCATCTATGAGGATGGTCTGAGGCGATCAGTGGTCCAACTCAAAAATCCAGATCAATCCTTTGGACTTGAACACCCGGTGGTCAAGTTCGAAGAGGGTTCATACATTGATAAGGAAGGAACCATGTATGTGGTCACCAACCTACCAGATAGGACTGATGAGTTTGGAAATGTCATTCCTGAGAATGAAATAGGAGACCTAGAACAAGGAAATGTAGGACAAGGACCCCAGACTCCTAGAGGTAAGTCAGTTTTGACCCGAGTGATCACTCCAGACTGGATCCCTCAAGATAACAAAAGCATAGAACTATTTTTGAATAGAGAAACAGAGGAAGCCTTTTGGAGATTCAAGCCAGATCAACCTAGCCAATTGGGCATAGTCATCATCTACGAGTTCAAGGATCCAGAGATACCAGGCAAAGTTGTCTACCTGGATAACACATCAAAGAAAATTTTCTTGGTAACAGAACATGATAGACATGCATATACTTGGAAGAATGAATTGATTTTCCCCCCACCAAGATCCAATGTTTCCCATGGCCTCCAAGGAGTAGGATCATCCCACGCTCATGAAGCCTAGAGAGAAAGAACTAGAGAGAGACCTGAGGTAAGTTTTGCACACACCGTGGGCAGGAATAGATCAGGATTTGAAAATGAAAGACCTGAAAGAGAGAGACATCAAGCACATAGGCAGAAAAGAGATGAACATGATTTTCCATTGCCTAGACCCCGAGAGCACCCAAGAACCCTTAGACCCACTCAAGTGATCAAGGCAATGAAGAATTATTTTGACGGGTCAGGAGATCCTTATGATCATGTGGCCGAGTTCAAACAAGTGTTAAGAGCTGAACAGGTTGAGGATTTATTCACCCAATACGAGGCATTTGGTTTGACTCTTAAGGGCACTGCCTTGGCTTGGTTTCAACCATTGAGTAGTCGCAACTATCGCGATATAGGTCAACTGCTAGACGAATTCATTGTAGAATTTTCCAAGAGTGGTATCAGGCATAACACATCATCCTTGATCCACAGTTTCAAGCAGACACCCCAAGAAACAGTGCGACTAGCAGGTAGAAGGTTCAGACAGTACCTAGAAAGATGCCCTGCTCCCGAGTTACCCACACCAGCCAAACAAGTGGCTTTGTTCTTAGATGGCTTACTGAGCACAAAGTTAAGATCATATGTATATTTGAAAGAGCCTAGATCCATAGAAGAGTGCGTCCGGACATGCATTGACATAGAAGATAACTTGGGTGAGGAGTTAGGATTATCCAAACTCTATAAGGATTCAGATAGTTCTACTAGTCATACTTCAAAAATCTCCACGGAAATAGAGGAGATAGCTGAGCAAGTTGCCAAGAAGCTGGGAGTCCAAAATAAACAAACACAGAGAGTCACTCCAGTGAATCGGTGTTATACTTGTGGGGGCGACCACATGGCTAATGTATGCCCAATGCAAAACCAAAACATTAGAGAAAGGAATGCTCCATATTGCACTATTGAGAGAAAATACACAAACCACACGGCTCAAGATTGTCCCTACAATAGGCAGGCTGTTAGACAGAATTATCAGCAACCTTACCCACAAGGTAGGTATCAGAACCAATACCAACAGCCATATTATAGACCACAACAGCAATATCAGGTACCATATAGGCCACAACCTGTCTTGGGAAACCAACCACCAGCTCCAGCCAACGTGATTCCAGTCAAATATGCTGTGGGAGAGGAAAATCCAAATAGAGCATTAGTGCCCCTAACCCCATTGATACCAGATAATGATTCTCATGCTCATAGTTCAGACTACTCCCATGAAGGTAGTCCACATGCGTATTACACAGAGTCACCTGAACATAGTGAGATTTACTCGTATCAATATGAGGCACCACCTATGGAGCAAAATTGGGAGCCAGAATACTCCAATGTCATGTACACAAATCCTAACCCTAGGCCCCAATTGAGACAAATGAGACCACAAGCCCCTAGAGGATCTTGTTTTAGATGTCAAGGTGATCATTTCATTCGTGACTGTCCCCACCCATCATCTCCGAGTCAAGGACAGGCTATCACAATACAGGCTTTTTGTCATGATTGTGGCAAAGACCATCTCCCTAGAGATTGTCCAAGAAACCCCTCCAGTGCACCCAAGATTACACCCATTAATGTGGTAGGCTTAGTGGCGGATTCAAGTTCAAGTAGCAGTAATGTGGCACCTATACAGGCAGTTACTAGGGCACAAGCATTAAAACAAGATAAACCAGCAGAGCAATCGGAGTCGAGTGAATCAGGAGAGCCTAGTAAGAGGAAAACAAGAACATGGAAGGATACCAAAGAAAAGGCCAATCGTAAGTGGAATAAAAAGTTATCGGAACTAGAAGAAAGCTTGAAAGACGCAAAAACAAAAATAGAAGACATTGCATCTCAAAACCCCTCGCATGCCGAAACTCCATCCATTCCACCTCATCGCACCCCACCACCCATTGTAAATAGACCGCAACCAGGGTCTGTTCTTGCAGATCCAACCCTAGAAGGCTTGGACATGATGTTCAAGGCCTACCAGGCTCGACTTCAAGAAGGGCCTACAGCTGCAAACCTAGACAAGAGTTACCCTAGAGCGGACTTAGAGATTGAACGGATGAAAATGTGCATGAAAATGGTAGAACAAGCTTAAGCTATACTTGAGACTAGTCAAAAGTTCAATCAGACAAACTCTGTCAAAGGGGATTTGCATTTCCAGGGCTTACTAGAACGATTAGAGCAGTTGGTAAACAAACCACAAGTTTCTTTACCTCCACAGGCTCAACCAGTTATTGAAAGAGGAAGCTCACCACCAATGGGAGCTTATGTTCCTAATTCCACGGATCCAGGAATACCTCCTTCAATTCAACAGTACTCTCAAGAATTCTTGCGGGAAATACAAGAAGAGAAATGGGCCAAGGAGAAGGGTAATTCCCCTCCTATTCCTGAGATTGATGATCTTCATGATCAATTTCCCCAAGACATTCCATCTATTTACGGAGATGAAGCAGAACAACAAGAAGACGAAAGGTTAGATTTTGGATCTAATACCTTAGAAGAACTGCCTCAATTTCCAGGCCCATGGGAATCTGAATCTCTCCAGATTAGAGCTCCCACAATACTAGTAAGAAATGAAGACTCAGTGGTTCCAAGGAACACGGATGTCGTGAAGAACACTAAGGTTCAGTGTCATCTCACTGTAGAAGAGTTGCTCAAAGCAAAACCTGAGCTTTGGAATCATGTGAAGGATCAGGTTCCAGAACTTGATTCCAACATGCCAAAAGCAGGCTCCAAGCAAAGGGTACCAGAGATACCTCTAGACAAAATAGGGGACATGTGTGAGGGTGAAGAAGGTAATACTTATCTTCCAATCACCTACCAAGGTTACACAACCAAAGCAATCATAGATTCAGGTGCTGGTGTTGCTATTGCGACCACCTCCTTGTGGAAGCAATGGGGCAAGCCCACATTAAGACCAACTAGAATGAAGCTTCAAATGGCTGATGGTCATTTTGAAAGACCTCTAGGATTGCTAGAAGGGATCACTCTAACCACTTGTGGTGTAGAGTTTGAGCACACATTTGCTATATGTGACTTTGAGAAAAATAATGTCTATGAGATGATCCTAGGAAGACCCTTCCTACGACAATTGCAAATAGTACAGGATTGGGGAACTAACTCCTTGTACTTACAGCACTTAGGGGTCACCACCAAGGTCAATTTGAAGGATTACACCTTCAGAGATGTACCACCCCTACAGTGGAATTCTATCCACAAAGCGAAAGAAGATTCCATCTCTGTGCATTCTGAAAGTTCACCTGATCCATCATGGCTGCATGAAGATACTCATTTGTGGATGTGCAAGGTCGCAAAGGAAGAGGAAAAATGTTTAAAGGCAAGAGAAGAAGGAACTTCGCTAGGAGATAGACCAGTTAGAGACCCAGCCTACACACCGATGATCTTTCCAGATGAGGAGTTTGAGCCTCATGGCTGGCCAGAAATCTTAGCCACCATGGACATTGCTGTCAATGAGGAACAGTGGACACCTCATTGTGATGAGGAGGGGTATGATATCTCAGTGTTCATGTGTCAACCCTTGCTAGAAGAATGTGACCCTAGTGATGTCATAGAAGAAGAAGAGAATGACGATGATCTGGAGTCTATTGTGATGGATAGTTGCTTTAACTCAGAGCAGCACTATCTAGAAGATATAGGAGTGTTCACCCAGAAAGGAGAAGAACCTCTCACAAGTATTAAAACAGTAAACTCAAAGGATGGAAGTGAGAGTAGTCAAAAGAAAAAGAAAAGAAAAGCAGTGAAACAAGAAGAGGAGGAATCATTGTTTGAAAGACCAAGAAGATTGTAGTGACCATTGAAGAGAACGAAGAGAGATGCACATATATAGGAGATGACCTAAGTGCAAGAGAAGAAATGGAGCTCATAGCTCTATTAAGGGAATATAGGGATGTGTTTGCATGGCACTATAGAGACTTGAAAGGGGTAGATCCAAGAATTTGCTCTCATACTATCCCCATGACTGCTGATGCTAAGCCCACCAAACAGAAGCCCTACACATATAATGATACCTATGCAGCCAAAATAAAAGAAGAAATTGATAGGTTGATTGAAGCTGGATTCATCTATGAGATTGAGCATACCGAATGGGTGTCCCCCATTGTTATGGTACCCAAGAAGAACGGGAAGTTGCGAGTGTGTATTAACCTTAAAAAAGTTAATGCCGCTACGATTAGAGATAGTTATCCACTTCCAATCACAGAACACCTATTGGAGCGTGTTGCAGGCAAGGAAGTTTATAGCTTCCTTGATGGATTTTCAGGTTACAATCAAGTAGCCATTGCCCCAGAAGATCAACACAAAACAACTTTTGCTACAGAGTGGGGAATCTTTGCATTTCGTGTGATGCCATTTGGGCTCACCAATGCACCTGCAACATTCCAAAGGCTCATGTGTCATGTCTTCAAAGAGTTCTTGCGAAAGAGCTTAGAAGTGTATGTGGATGATTTATGTGCTCATTCCCAAGAAAGAAGGTTTCACATCCCTGAGCTCAGACAAATCTTCAACAAGTGTAGAGAATATCGAGTGTGTCTGAACCCAGAAAAGTGTGTGTTTATGGTGCGTCAAGGTAAAATCTTAGGTCATATTGTTTCTAAGAATGGAATCTCAACAGATGAAGATAAGGTACGAGCCATAGCGGAGCTACCAAGGCCAAGGAATATTAAAGAGGTACAAGCCTTTATGGGCCATTGTGGATACTACCGTAGGTTTATCCACATGTACGCGATCATAGCTAGACCCCGTTATGCCTTGTTGTCTAATTTTGAGTGGAACGACGAATGCGAGAATTCTTTCAACGAACTGAAGAAACGTTTGTGCACGGCACCAATACTCACCACTCCTGATTGGAATAAACCATTCCATGTCCATGTGGATGCATCCAATCATGCCATAGGATGTGTGCTAGCACAACCCACAAGTGAAGGAAACTTAGATTTGCCCATAGCATATGCTAGTAGACAGCTCACTGCAGTTGAACGGAACTATACCACAACTGAGCGAGAGGGCTTAGGCATGGTATATGCTGTGAAGAAGTTTAGACACTATTTATTGGCCAACAAGTTCAAGTTTTTCACTGATCATCAAGCTTTGTTATATTTGGTCAATAAACCTTGCAATACTGGACGCTTAGTAAGATGGTTCCTCTTACTAATGGAATATGACTTTGAAGTTGTTGTCAGGAAAGGTAGAACCCACCTTCGGGCAGATCACCTTTCTCGCATCACTTCAGGAGAGTCACCGCAAGGAGTGTCTGACGAATTACCCGATGCTTATCTGTTCAATTTAGAAGTTGTTCCTAAATGGGCAAATAAGTTGGTACCAGTCCTAACCTTTGGCCCTGCAAATAAGAATGTGAAAACATCACAAGAAGAAATTGTAAAATCACAAAAATATCACATATTAGCAGGAAGCATTTACAAACAAGATACTGAGGGTGTATTAGCTTGTTGTGTGGAGGATGATGAACATAGTAGTTGGTTGCAACAAGCCCATGAAGGAATGCTAGGAAATCACTATTCTAAACAACGAACATTGCAGAATCTGAAGCGTTTAGGAGTGTATTGGCCTAGCATGGACAAAGAAATACATGAGTGGATTAAGAATTGTCCAAGGTGCAGAGAGAGACCCCTAGTGGAGCATGCGACCCTTTATCAAGTGTCATTAATTCCAGATTGGAGTGCTCCATTGGTAGAGTTTATGAGATCGGGAAGATTACCCAAAGAGGCTAGTCTAGCAAGAAGACGAAGCATGGAGCAAGAGGCTCAAGGCTATGCCTTAGTAGGGGACAACCTATACCGAAGAGGCAAAGATGGTTACTTAAGACTATGCGTTCATGAATCAGACTATTTAAAGGTCTTAGAGACTGCACACAGCGGTGTTGCAGGTGGACATTTTGGTCCTGACCGAGTAATCAAGACCATTCTATTCTCAGGACTTTGGTGGCCCACTCTTCATATGGACGCACATACCTATGTGAAGAAATGTGACACATGCCAACGTGCACAATATCCAGTGAGAAAAGACGAGATGCCCTTGAGGCCAATGATGGGAGGACGTGCATTTTCGAAGTGGGGCATAGACTTCATAGGTCCTATTAACCCCCCAGCTAGAAACTCCCATGCAGAGTACATCATTGTAGCCATAGATTACCTTACAAAGTGGGTAGAAGTCAAAGCCACAACAAAGAATGATGCTCAGACTACGGCTAAGTTCTTATTCGAGAATGTGTTCACGAGATATGGACTACCAATAGAGTTGGTGAGCGATAGAGGCACACACTTCTTGAATGAAGTCATTGAAAATCTTCTCCAAGAATTCTTGGTGATACATAAGAAATCTGCCCCCTATCACCCACAAGCCAACGGACAAGCCGAGAGTACCAATAAGATCCTCTGTAACGTATTGACAAAACTGGTAAATAATAAACGCTCTGATTGGGAAAAACAACTTCATCATGCTGTTTGGGCTTATCGAGTTGCCTACAAAACGGTACTCAACGCCACCCCATTTCAGATGGTCTTCGGACAGAACGCTGTGCTACCATTAGATTTCTTAATCCCTGCCTTAAAAGTAGCACAAGAGTATGAGTGGAATGGGCATGAATTGTCCTCTAGGATCTTTGATCTCGAACGCTTGGGTGAGACGAGGCTACGAGCGGCAGCAGGCATCTACGCTGCAAAGAAGAGGCAAAAGGCATACTTTGATGCACACATCAAGGATAAGGGATTGAAAGAGGGAGATCTAGTGTTGGTATACACACTAAAACAACATGGCCGTAAGTTGGAAAAAAGAGGATACGGACCCATGATCATTAATAGAATTTCCACTAGTGGTGCAGTTCAGTTGGCCACTCTAGAAGGACATATCTTGCCAAACTATATTAGTGGCTGTAGAGTCAAGCTATATCAAGAACCTCTTACTGAGGATATGCTAATGAGACTCAACACTGCTAAGAAGCGAAAAGAAGAAGAGTTAAGAGTGAGAGAAGAAGCACAGGTAGAGGCCAGAGAGCGTATTAGGTGAAATAAGTTAAGGCGATTAGGCCTAGATGTCAACTCAAAAGCCCCAAAATATCACATGGATATGTGTCAAAAGTCAGGCATAGCGACTTCTCAGGTCATTGACCGAAGACCCTTTGTGACCATAGAGATAGGACAAGGGAAGGGTGCAGGGACGGTGAAAGCATTGATTGACTCAGGTGCAGCAAGTAGTGCAGTTAGACTTTCCTACTGCCAAGACTTGCAGTTGAACATCAATCCCATAGAAGCTTATCTCATAGGTTTGGGAGGTGTGGAAACCCCTTGTTTGGGCGAGGTGGAACTTCCCATCTACCTTCAAGATGTTCCAATGAAAGTCAAAGCGCTAGTATGTCAAGATGAGAACCTTACAGAACCACTTGTCTTGGGTCAAGATTGGATCTATGACCATGCAGTTAACTTAAACCTAAGAAGTCAAATTCTTCAAGTTTGGGTACATGAACAATGCATTACATTAGAATTAGAGAACTCCATGCTCCTAAATCATGGCACCACACACTCTCTTAGTTCTTCCAAGACTAATCATACGAAAGAAGATGTTGTATGTGTCAAAAGCTCTATGATGCAGAAGGAGTCAATCGTGGAAGACCAGGTTCGAAGGCGGGTGGATCTTTCTTCTTCTCCAAAGAATCAAGTAGCCACAGTAGTGAGTCCACCACACAAGCAAACACAACCGTTCACGACAACTGCTACATCAAATAGAAAGACACCATTCGATAAGCAGCTCAGACAAGCTCAATCACAAGGTATCCAACAAGTTTGGGTGCCTAAGAAGTTAGCTGCAGCTCAACAAGGGCAATTACAGATGTGGGTACCTAAGAAGCTCCTACATCCACAACAACCTTTGTTCTCCCACATGCAAAAGGTTTCAACAAAGAAGCCAAAAAGAGAAAAGGGTAAGAACCACGTACAAAGACCAAAGGAAGATCAAATCAGCTCTTCAACATTAGTAGGAAGACATGCAAAAAGGATATGGGTTTGGAAGCCAAAAGTGCAAGTAGCCTCCACCGAACCAAAGCGTCAACCACACTGGATACCACAGTTCAGAAAGCATCCAAAGAGAAAGACGCCTGAAGTGACCTCTACAGTGCCAAATGATGTTCTAAAATGGACTCCAATAAGGAGGATTACATCAGTTCGAGACTCAATGGATACCTCCACCAAGGTCGGCATCAACCTCCACAAATAACATTGAAAGCCTCGAACGAGCAACAACCATGTGCTCCTTGCACAACCCTGTCTTTTGCACCATTCAGGTCATGCATTTCCAAAGTATGCATTAATATAGGGCCACATTACACGGCCGTGCATAGACACACTTGAGAATCCCACGCACAAGAGCACAGTGACATATGTCAAATATTTCTATTGATACTAACTTTTGTGTTCTTGTTTTGTGATATCCTTTTCCTCAAAAAAAAAAAAAAAAAAAGGGAGAAAGAAAAGTGGGAGAGAGCTTGTTCCCAGGTTTGGCTTATGAAACATGAATGAGTCATGCTTAGTTGAAGGTGGAACTGTTGATTACTAGGCATTTATCAATTTGGATAGAAGTGTGTCTCGGCCAGCAATGAGATTATTGCTGCCTTATCTGGTAGATGACAAGCATTTGGCATGAACATGGCATCTACAACTATGATTTTCTCTTACCATGGTAGGAATGAAGAGCTTGAAGGTCCGCAACTTGAGTGATGCTTGACTACTTCATGTACCAGAGCATCCAAGGAGATATCTGCAAAGGGTAGTTCTAGAGGAGAAGACTCCTGCATATGGTGAGCCAAAGAGAATATGTGAAACTAAGCTCAGTGCAGTTACCCAATGCAGTTTGTCAAGGAATATAAAGAAATTCAATTCTCAGTATTTGGCAAATGCTACTTTGAAGAGAGGGGACAGGACCAGGTTCTCGACGAATCTCCCATCCGTGGACCATCAACCAGGGCATTCATCGATAATGATAGACCAACCAATGGTCCATCACAATGACATGTGTACAACACAAAGAGATCCGCATTGACTAACCATTCACTATGGTAAGAATCTCCTACTTGGGCCACATTATAACCATGATAGCGTAGGAAACCTCTTCATCAGCATACCCTTGAGCACTTAGATCAAGACCCCAAATTGTTGCACCATACTTCTTCCAATGCATTTTCCAAGTAAGCATGCATAGGGCTACATTACAAGGCCGTGCACAAGGCACATAATTTTTTCAACCCATGCACTGACACACTTACCCATCATTCACTATGGGTTATGAGTACTTGGAATGACTACTCTGAACGTCATTTTTAGAAGTGCTAGAGGACATCCTGGGGGCAACATCCATACCTAGGAAGCAATTCAAAGCTAGTAGTTGCTCCAACTCGATCTTGACAACCTCTTTTGAGCAACTCGCGATTTTTGAAAGCTCACAACGACGCATTCATGCTTTAATTCATGAAAGAAGCACATACCAAGGGACTACGACTTGCAAAGGCTTGCAGTGACAAATGCAAAACCGAACAACCAACGCTGCCAAATTTGGAAGTTAGACGACTCTTGTTCATACAGAATGGATACTACCTCTCAAAGCACTACATGGAACAACCACTACAACAAGGGTCTGTCAGGGACGACAGACTCGAGAGGGGGGGGAGTGTTGAAGCTCAAAGTCAAGGACAAAGCACGGAAGCACATCAAAAGGTGGACACACAAGGAAAGGGAGCAAGTAGGGAGCTCCAAGAAGTGTATGTCAAATTTTCAGAAGAATCCCCTACAAAAATAATGATTTTCATCACTAAAAACCATTGTAAATACCATTATCTATTTTTAGTAACTCCATTTTGTTCAAGCCGAGGAGTCCTCGAGCTTGAGGAGTATTAGAAGTACCATCGTACCAATTTTCATAATTTTTAGACTTCGTTTGAGCCCTCAAATAAGCCCTGGAACCTAATTTTTAACTAGGCCGGACACTAGGTCTGGACAGGGCCAAAACTAGTCAAAAAACTATAAAAGGAGCTAGAGAGCTCATTTTTGGGGTTAGCTTGTTAGAGAATAGAACTTTGGTAAGAGAACTCTTTTGCAATCTAAGCTTTCCATTGTTCCTCTCTTTGATCTTCCTTTGTGCGCGTGTGTGTGTATGTGTGTGCATGTTTGTGTGCTTTCACTCACGCACTTGTGCCTTCACTTGCTCGTGGTCTTCATACCAGTCCTCACGTCTCGGCGGATTGACAAGTAAAGGAGGTGGTGCTTACACTTGAGCTACAAGCACCCACGTAGGGAAAATGATATAAGAATGCGTAACTGATACGAATACATCCCACAACCCGGGACCGATATGTATGGAAAACTCGACTAGAGATGATACAAGAGATCCCACAACCCAAGATCGTAAGTATGGAACAAGGTATCTGGATTACAAGAATTCCCTTGTGGGAGATGAACTAAATACAAGAAATAACTCAACAAGATATCGTACTATGAGACTACAAGAGGACAAGACTAGATGTACATTATACAAGACTAGACAGGACTAGAACAAGGAACAAGACATGAACAGGAACTGGAACTTGGAGAGTACTTACTTGGCAGTCATGATTCCTTGAGCTCCCAATACTGGTATCAACAAGACTGATTATGAATGTGGCCAAGCCCTCCTTATATAGTTTTCTCAAGGGAAGTTACGAATTGATGATGTCATCATGATATCATCGACTTGAAATAAGACCTCAATATCCTTTCTTTTCCTTATTTTTCTTCATTTTTTCTTATTTTTGCATCACCATCATCACCATCATCATCCCCACCATCTCCCACCTCCATCTCCATCTCCACAAAAATTTCAGTTTTTTGGTCATATCCCACTCCCCACCTCATTTCCCTCATTTCATTTGTGAGAGAGAGAGAGAGAGAGCTTGCATGCGATCTGTTTTGGTGTGTTTTTTGAGCCTTTGTTGCAGGAACTAGCTGTACCACCATCTCCAGCAGCTTGCGCAAGTACGACAGACTCTGCACAGGTCCCGGGACGACTACCTCTGTCTATCGCGACGGACAGGAAAACTTGATATTTTTTGAATGCATGTTTGGCACGGTAACCTACACCATTAGAGCACTCCAAATCACTAGAAGTTTCTAAAAAATTTGCATTTTTTCAGTCTATCGCAACAGACACTGTCTATCGCGACAGACACCGTCTATCGCGACAGACCAAAACCATGACAGACGATAGACCCCGTCTATCACGATAGACACCGGTCTATCGCGACAGACCAAATTCCACGATAAACTCAGTCTATCGCGACAGACCAAATTCCACGACAGACTCAGTCTATCGGGACAGACACCAGTCTATCATGACAGACCGAATTCCACGATAAACTCAGTCTATCGCGACAGACCAAATTCCACGACAGACTCAGTCTATCACGACAGACCAAACCACGACAGACGATAGACCCCGTCTATCGCCACAGACATCCTTCTATCGCGACAGACAGAGGCCGACGATAGACCCCGTCTATCGCGACAGACACTCGTCTATCACGACAGACCAAATTCCACGACAGACTCAGTCTATTGCGACAGACACTGTCTATCGCGACAGATAGAGACCCACGATAGACCCCGTCTATCGCGATAGAACAAATTCCACGACAGACTCAGTCTATCGCGACAGACACCTGTCTATCGCAATAGACCAAATTCCACGATAGACTCAGTCTATCGCGACAGACACCGTCTATCGCAACAGACAGCCCCACGCGACAGTTAGTGTCTATCGCGACAGACACCGTCTATCGCGATAGACAGACATTTTTGGCAAAAAAATAAAGGGGTAATTTTTTGGAAATTTAGGCTAAATTTTGGGCATATTTACATACCCACTCACTCATACACTTAATAGGCCTTGGAAAAAATGTCCTAGAACCCTGAAAGGTCCTGTTTGTCTGTTTTAACCCCCTAAACCCTGAACAATCATAACGTTTTCATTTGAAATCCGTTTTTTGAGCTCTAGGGCTTGTCAAAAAGCTCGTGGCATTTACTACACTCCCTCAACTGTTTTTTTATAAGAATAATGCATTGATTTTCAGATAGGGTATTTTGAAGTTGACCTACTGAGGGGTAGGTACACCAAGAGAGCTCTAGAGGAAAAAAAATTTTGACAACAGCAAAGGGGAAAAAAAGGGTCATTAAAAGTGTCTGTGATAAATTGTCTGTCAATTGAAGGATCAAGTTGGAGCTAAACTTGGGAATTTTTTACAGGATTATTGAGAGCTCTTGGAGAAATCAAAGCGAGTGCCATTGTGTGCAGGCTTGGGAACTTGCTTCCTGGGCAGAGAAGCATAGCAAGGAGGAGTGTCTTGAGGTTGGAACATCTCTTAACCCCCTCAGTCCATTCTTAGCATAGGCTAAGTGCGAGTAGTTGTCTTGTTTGAATAGAGGTACGATAGGAATACTCAAGTTCTAAGAGTCTTTAACTTCTCAAGTCCAAGAATAGTCTAAATTGCAGTCAAGGGATAACTTAAAGGAAAAGAACTTAAACTAAGCGGATGCAGAACATCAAGTACGACACACTAAATTGCTCCTGACGACGCTTAATTAAAACCAAGGAAACACATCCAATGGAAATTAAAAGGAACAAGTGACTGGTACCAAAGAAATCAACAACGTACAAAGGGCATATGAACCTTAGATCAGGATGACATCTAGGGAGAGATAGACAAAGTCTTAGGTCTTCAGAGGCTAGTGTCAATCACACTGCTAGGTCTTGGGCCGAGCAATTGAGTCACTTTTCACATTACCCTAGCTCTGAGACTAGTGAATCAGAGATGTCTCAAGGTATGGAGAGACCTACGGGGAGTTCAGGTGTGCCATATTTGTATAGGGTGGAAGGCCCCTACAAGACACAGCTGGAATACCTTAGGACCAACCGATTAGGTGCTAGCATCTATGAGGACGGCCTAGGAAGGTCTCTGGTACAGATCAAAAACCCAGATCAATCCATTGGACTGGAACACCCAGCAGTCAAGTTTGAAAACGGAGCATACTTGGACAAAGAAGGAACCATATATGTAGTCACTAGTCACCCAGACAGGACAGATGAATTCGGGAATGTGATCCCTGAGACGGACATAGGTGATCTAGAGCAAGGGAACATAGGAGGAGAGTCGAGGACCCCTCCGACGAGGAAAATCTGTTCTTACTAGAATCCTTAATCCCGAGTGGGCCCCAGGACAATAAGAGTATAGATCTGCTCTTGAACCAAGAGACTGATGAAGCCTTATAAATCTGATCAGCCAAATGAGGTAGGAACAATCATGATATATGAGTTCAAGGACCCGGATAGCCCAGGCAAAGTGACTTACCTAGACAATGCATCAGAACGGATCTTTGTGGTTACAGAACATGATAGGCATGCTTACACTTGGAAAGGTGAATTTATTTTCCCCCAACCTAGGTCTAATGTGTCCTTTGGTCACCTAGGAGCTGGAACATCCCAAGCTCATGGAGCTCAAAGAGACAGAAGTAGAGATAGACTTGAGGTAAGCTTTGCCAACCCAGGGGGTAGAGAAAGAACGAGAACGGAAACAAATAGAGGGGAACCTGAGGTACTTAGAGCTCCAAGGAACCAAAGGAATGTGGATGAATTCCCTCTACCAAGACCTAGAGAGCACACGAGGACTTTGAGACCTACCCACCTAGTTAAGTCCATGAAGAACTACTTCGATGGCACAGGAGACCCATATGATCATGTGGCTGAGTTTAGGCAAGTCTTGAGAGCTGAACAAGTTTAGGACCTATTCACGCAGTATAATGCCTTTGGTCTAACCCTTAAGAACACAGCCCTTACATGGTTTCAACCATTGAATGAGAGATAGTTTAGGAGCATAGACCAACTCTTGGAGGCTTTCATCATGGAATTCTCTAAGAGTGGGATAAGGCATAATACTTCCTCATTGATACATAGCTTCAAGCAGACCCCTCAAGAGACCGTGAGACTTGCAGGTGAAGATTTAGGCAATATCTGGAGAGATGCCCTGTGCCTGAGTTACCCACACTAGCCAAAAAAGTGGCTTTATTCTTGGATGGATTGTTAAGTACCAAACTGAGGTCATATGTGTACTTGAAAGACCCTGGGACCATAGAAGAGTGTGTACGCATGTGCATCGACATTGAGGATAACCTAGGGGAGGAATTATAGCTCTCAAAAATCTATAAAGATTCAGATAGTTCTAGTAGCCTCATTTCCTCACAATCCACATCAATTGAGGATATAGCAAAAAAGGTAGCTCTGAAATTAGGTGTCTCTAGCAAGCAGATTCCAAGATTTGCCCCTGTGAAAAGATGTTACACTTGCGGAGGTGACCATATGGCGAACGTATGTCCCATCATGGATCAACCCCAAGTGAATCCCAGTAGTCAGTACTGCACCATAGAACGGAGGTACACCAATCACACTGCGCAAGATTGCCCCTACAATAAGCAAGCAGTTAGGCAGACGTACCCACAACCATACCCTCAACAGGGCAGGTACCAAAACCAGTACCCACCGCAGCAGTATGCTAGACCTCAACAAACCTACCACCCACAATACCAAAACCAACAAAAGCCTCAGCCTGTGTTAGCACAACAACCCCCTGCCCCAGCTAATGTAATTCCTGTAAAGTACACAGCTGCAGAAGAGAACCTGAATAGAGCCATAGTGCCAGTAACGCCATTGTTGTCAGAAAGTGACCCGAGCGACCATAGCTTTGATTCTACACATATAGATAGCCCCCAGGCCTACTACATGCAATCTCCTGAACATGGTGAGTCCTACTACAGTGAAGAGCCAAGTGAACCTAGTTGGGAGCCAGAATATGCACATCTCATGTACACAAATCCCAACACTAGACCTCAACCTAGGCAAGTAAGACCCCCATTCCCTAGAGGACCATGCTACAGATGTCAAGGAGATCACCTCATTCGCGATTGCCCCTTACCTCCACCTACACAACCCCAGTCAGTGGCAATCCAAGGCTTTTTGTACAGATTGTGGAAAAGAGCATCTCTTACGAGATAGCCCAAAGAATCCCAATAATATGCCAAAAATTACTCCTATCAATGTTATTGGGTTAGTAGTAGACTCTACAGGAAGCGTCACGTCCATCGCGCCAATACAAGTGGTCACTAGAGCTCAAGCATTGCAACAAAACCAAGACTTAGGCCAGGAAAAGAATGTGGAGGTTAGCGAGACTGAGAGTCAGAATAAGAAGAGGACAAGAGCTTGGAGAGATAGCCGTGAACGTATGAAAAGGCAATGGGCAAAAAAGATGAGCGAACTTGAGGAGAGCCTACGGGAAACCAAAGCCAAAATCATAGAAATCACATCTCAAACGCACTCTCACACATCCCCACCACTACCATCCCCTTCACCCTCCATTCCTCAACCATCTAATCCACCACACATAACCCACCCACCACCCCAAGTAGGATCAATTTTAGCAGATCCCACGCCCAAAGACATAGATATGATGCTCAGAGCATATCAGGCCAGGATCCAGGAAGGACCAACTGTAACGGATCATGAAACATGTTACCCTAGAGCTGACCTAGAGCTTGAACGAACTAAGTTGTGTGCCAAGATGGTGGAATTGGCTCAAGCCATGTTTGAGACCAGTCGCCTTTTCACTTGCTCTAGCTCCACTAGAACACCATTGCATTTTGATGGTCTGTTAGACAGATTGGAGATGTTAATTGCAAAGTCTGGAAAAGGAGCCAACTCCCAGGCTAAGAAGAAGGCAAGTGATAGAATAAGCATTCCTCCCAAGGAAGCTTATGTGCCTAACTCCACTAAACTAGACACCTCTTCTTCTATGAATCGATACACACCAGAATTCTTGCGAGAGATTCAAGAAGAGAAATGGGCTAAAGAGAGTGAAGTTCCTCCTCCCATTGAACTTGTGGATGACACACACGATCAATTCCCACAAGACCTTCCTTCCATTTATGGAGAGCAGGAGAGTGCCCAATCTCAAGAGAGATTAGACTTCGAGTCTAATTCTTTACAGGAACTACCCCATTTCACAGGCCCATGGGAAGCAAAGTCCACTTGTATGAGAGCACCCACAGTCATGGTAAGAAACGAAGATTCATTCATACCTAGGAACACGGAGGTAGTGAAGAACACTAAGGTGCAGTGCAATCTCACTTTAGAAGAACTACTCAAGGTTAGGCCAGAGCTATGGAAGCATGTAGCCAAACAAGTACGAGAGATAACAAAACCTCGTTCCCAGGTAGGATCCCAGAGAACAGTGCCAGAAATACCCTTGGACAAGATAGGAGACATGAGTGAGGGCGAAGAGGGAAACACATATCTTCCTATCACCCATCAAGGATACACCACCAAGGCCATTCTAGACTCAGGTGCAGAAGTTGCAATTGCCACCAGTTCCCTATGGAAGCGTTGGGGCAAGCCAGCACTCAGGCCCACGAGGATGAAATTGCACATGGTTGACGGTCACATAGAGAGACCCTTAGGGCTGCTAGAAGGAATAACTCTCACTACATGTGGTGTTGAGTTTGAGCACACCTTCGCCATATGTGACTTTAGCAAAAATCATGCCTATGAGATGATTTTGGGAAGACCATTTATGCGACAGTTGCAAGTGGTACAGGATTGGGGAACCAATTCCTTGTACCTGCAACACTTTAGGTGTTACGACCAAAGTGAATCTCAAAGACTACTCTCATAGAGATGTCCCTCCTATCCAATGGAACCCCATCCATAGAGCCCAAGATGATACGGAATCGGTGCATTCCATAGGATCAGGATCTTCATGGATGCATGAAGATACCCACTTATGGATGTGCAAAGTAGTAGTAGAAGAAGAGAAGAGGGAAAAAGCCAGAGAGGTAGGTGCGAAGGAAACACATAGATCAATTCAAGACCCAGCCTATGCACCTGTAGTGTTTCCAGACGAAGAATTTGAACCTCACAGCTGGGCAGAAATTCTAGCAACTATGGATGTAGCCATCAATGAAGAGCAATGGACACCCCAGTGTGATGAGGATGGCTATGACATTTCTGTCTTCTCCATAGAGCCAATCATGGGAGATGTAGTTTTAGAAGAGTGCGAACCTAGCCTTGATGCATTTGAGGATGCGAGTGACTCCGATCTAGAGTCAATCATTATGGACCCACCTTTTGCATCAGATGAAGAATAATTCTACGAAGTGGAAGCTTATCCTTAGAGACATGGAGAACTTATAAATGATGTGAGGTTAACCACACAAGTGACTACCAAGAATGAAGGTAAAAAAAGAAAGAGGAGAGAAGTCACACCTGAGGAGGAAGAATCTTTGTTTGAGGTCCCTGAACACTTTAAAAAGTATGAGATAGACGATAGAAGAGTCATGGTGAGAATGCCTAAATGTGAGGCGCAATCGAGAGAGGCCTATGATAACAAAGAAACCACCAAGAAAGTAGTGGTAGCCATAGAAGAAGGAGAAGAAAGATGCACTTACATAGGACATGACCTCACCAAGGAGGAGGAGTATGAATTGATAGCCTTGCTAAGAGAATACAGAGATGTATTCGCTTGGAGCTACAAGGATTTGAAAGGTGTGGACACTGACATATGTTCACACACTATTCCCATGACCTCAGATGCTAAACCCTCTAAGCAAAAGCCATATACATATAACGATAATTATGCTGCTAAGATCAAGGAGGAGATAGATAGACTCGTGGAAGCTGGATTTATCTATGAAATTGAGCACACTAAGTGGGTATCCCCCATTGTAGTGGTGCCCAAGAAGAATGGAAAGCTACGTGTGTGCATTAACTTGAAGAAGGTTAATGCAGCCACTATCCGAGATAATTATCCACTTCCCATCACGGAGCATCTACTAGAAAGAGTAGCAGGCAAGGAAGTGTACAGCTTCCTTGATGGATTTTCGGGCTAAAATCAGGTAGCCATTGCTCCAGAAGATCAGCATAAGATGGCTTTTGCCACAGACGGGGGCATATTTGCTTTTAGAGTAATGCCCTTTGGTCTCACCAATGCGCCAGCCACTTTTCAGAGGCTAATGTGTCATGTATTTAAAGAATTCCTGAGGGAAAACTTAGAGGTCTATGTTGATGATCTTTGTGCTCATTCCAACATTAGACAAACCCATGTTCCTGAACTCAGACAAATCTTTGACAAGTGTAGAGAATATCAAGTCTGCCTGAACCCAGAAAATTGTGTTTTCATGGTCAGGCAAGGCAAGATTCTAGGACATATAGTGTCAAAGAATGGCATATCCACTGATGAAGAGAAAGTAAGAGCCATAGCAGAGTTACCTAGGCCAAAGAATGTCAAGGAAGTACAAGCTTTCATGGGGCATTGCGGTTATTACCGGCGTTTCATACACATGTATGCCATCATTGCAAAGCCTCTGTATGGACTTTTGACTAACTTTGAGTGGACTGATGAGTGTGAGGACTCCTTTAATGAACTCAAAAGAAGATTGTGTTCAGCACCAATCTTGACCACACCAGATTGGAATAAACCCTTTCATGTTCACGTGGATGCATCCAATTATGCTATTGGATGTGTACTCGCACAACCTACTGGTGAAGGTAATATGGATCTTCCCATTGCCTATCCTAGTAGATAGCTAAATGCTACTGAATGGAACTATACCACTACTGAGAGAGAAGGCTTAGGCATGGTGTATGCGGTTAAGAATTTTAGACACTATTTGCTTGCAAGTAAGTTTAAATTTTTTACTGACCACCAGGCATTGTTGTACTTGGTAAACAAGCCATGCAATACAGGTAGATTGGTAAGATGGTTCCTCTTGCTAATGGAGTATGACTTCGAAGTTGTGGTGAGGAAAGGGAAGACTCACTTGAGAGCAGACCATCTCTCTAGGCTCACATCTGGAGAAGCCCCACAAGGAGTATCAGATGAACTTCCTGATGCTTACCTGTTTAATTTGGAAGTGGTACCTCAGTGGGCTAAGCCACTAGTGCCAGTATTGACATACGGGCCTAATCACCCTGTCATAAGCACTAAAGATAGGGAGGTAGTAAAGGCTCAAAAGTACCACATCATGGCAGGGAGTATGTACAAGCATACCAATCTAGGCATCCTAGCTTGTTGTGTGGAAGAAGATGAGTGCACGAAATGGTTGCAATTGGCACATGTAGGTGCATTAGAGAAACATTACTAATGGCAACAAACCATACAGACATTAAGGAGAAGTGCATTGGCCAACTATGGAAGCTGAGGTCCATAAGCTGTGCAAGGAATGCCCGATCTGCTGCACTAAACCACCTGTGGAACATGCCACTCTTTATCAGGTATCCATAGTGCCAGATTGGAGTGAACCACTAGTAGCATTCTTGAGGACGAAAATATTCCCTCAAGATATGACATTGGCCAGACAAAGAAGTCTGGAACAAGAAGCCCTGGATTACTCACTCATTGGTGATAATCTATACAAGCGTGGTAAAGATGGTTACCTGAGACTATGTGTCCACGAGAGCGAGTATCTGAAGATATTAGAGACTGCTCACCAAGGTGTAGCAGGAGGACACTTTGGACCAGATTGGGTAAAAAAAGCGATCCTATTTGCAGGCTTGTGGTGGCCAACCCTTCACATGGATGCACATACCTATGTGAAGAGGTGTGATGTGTGTCAACAAACTCAGTATCCTATACGTAAAGATGAGATGCCATTGAAACCTATGATGGGTGGTCATGCATTCTCTAAGTGGGGAATAGACTTTGTTGGTCCTATTAATCACCTAGCTAAGGGTTCACATGCTTAGTATATCATTGTGGCCACGGATTATCTAACCAAGTGGGTAGAAGTGAAAGCTAGGTCGAAGAATGATGCCCAAACGACCGCTAAATTCTTATTTGAGAATGTGTTCACTTGATACGGGCTACCCATAGAGCTAGTAAGTGATAGAGGGACTCACTTCTTGAATGAAGTCATTGAAAATCTTCTTCAAGAGTTCTTGGTGATACACAAGAAGTCTGCCCCCTATCACCCACAAGCTAATGGACAAGCCGAAAGCACAAATAAGATTCTATGCAATGTGCTAACCAAATTAGTGAATAACAAACGCTCTGACTGGGACAAACAGCTACACCATGCTGTTTGGGCATACAGAGTTGCCTATAAAACGGTACTCCAAGCCACGCCCTTTTGGATGGTTTTTGGCCAGAATGCAGTGCTACCATTGGATTTTTTAATACCAACCTTGAAAGTAGCACAAGAGCATGATTGGACAGGCCATGAGTTGTCCTCTAGAATCTTTGATCTTGAACGATTAGGTGAAACACGATTGAGGGCTGCACTAGGAATTTATGCAGCCAAGAAGAGGCAAAAGGCATATTTCGATGCACACGTGAAGGATAAGGGCTTGAAAGCAGGAGACCTAGTCCTAGTCTACACCTTGAAGCAACATGCATGGAAGTTAGAGAAGAGAGGTTATGGGCCAATGATTATCAATAGGATCTCCACAAGTGGAGCAGTTCAACTAGCCACTCTAGAGGGTGATATTCTACCAAGTTACATAAGTGGATGCAGAGTCAAGTTATATCAAGAACCCTTGACTGAAGAGATGCTAAATTGACTCAACACTGCCAAGAAACGTAAAGAAGAAGAGAAACGAATTCGAGAAGAAGCACAGGCAGAAGCTTTAGAACGCATCCAACGAATGAAATTGAGGAGATAAGGTAGAGACCAGCCTATACTTGACACTCAAGAATCTCTAGGCTATCCCATGGCCATGTGCGAGGCTTCAGATGGACATTCCCATAGAATAATCGACCGACGGCCTTTTGTAACCCTAGAAGTAGGACAAGGAGAGAATGTAAAGATAGTGAGAGCTTTAATTGACTCAGGGGTAGCCACTAGTGCAGTTCAACTTTTTTACTGCCAAGAGCTGCAATTACAAATCAATCCTATAGAGGCATATCTCATAGGATTGGGAGGTGTGGAAACCCCTTGCATTGGTGAGGTGGAACTTCCCCTCTACATTCAAGAGGTGCTAATGGCAGTCAAAGTGCTAGTGTGTGAAGACGAGGATCTTACCAAACCTCTTGTCCTAGGCCAAGACTGGATCTATGATCATGCACTCAGCCTCAACCTAAGAAGTGGACTTCTTCAGGCATGGGTAGGCCAAAACCACATCACGATTGAATTAGAAAATCAAGCACATAGACCGCTAGAAGAGGCACCGAATCCTGGTCCTTCCAGGAGTCCACCTGAAATGAACCATGCTACTCTTGACCAAAGTTCTATGGTGCAAAAGATTGCCACTCATGACGAAGGTACAGAAGTCAACAAGGAGTTCCCTTCTTTTCCAAAGAGAATTCGAGGAAAGCAAGCCGGAAAATACAAGATACAGAGGAGCCCGAGGACCAAGAAGAATGAACACCAACTGGTACAATACAGAATACCCCATGGCATGAAGCAGATCTGGATACGCAAAGGTGAACAACCCTCGGCTTTGGAGACAGGATTCCAAAGAAGCATCAAGCAAGCTACAGTGTCGAGGACTACAGCGAAGGAGTACCCTAGGCATCAATCTAGACAAACCATTTCTATTTGGGTTCCAAAGCAGTCAATGAAGGCGATCCCAAAAGCTAGACAAATATGGGTGCCCAAGACCTGCTTACTAGCTCAAATAACTTCACCTCCAATCACAAGATCAAACCAACACTCACGAGTCCTATTGGCTCCCATCCAAAGGTAAACATCTACACTCCACACCACCACATTCTCGGTCATGCCTCGGAATGTTTGGAAATGGGTACCCAAAAAGTCCCAAACCCAACACACTCCAGCCGCAAACCTTCACACATCATCGCCAATAAAAGCAATGATTCCAGCATCAAAGTTTGGAGACCTAAACCCCATATCAAACCCCCTGACCCACCTCTGTAAATCCTTCTCCTCTGATGTAGGTGCATTATGAGAACATTGCACATCCAAAGTATGCATCTAGAGTGAACCCTAACCTACTACCCACATGTACACACATCACGAACACTTCACCCACTAACCTCTAACCACTCGGAATATCATGTTGGTATTGTGGAGGGAACACCATAACATCCTGTTTCCTATGCAATGCTAATGTGCCTCTCTCTTCTTCTAGCAGATAAGCGTCAACAACTACAAGCACTCTCATGGCAGAAGCAACAGGTCCGAGCTCACAAGCAGGAGTAAGTACTGCAGGAATTGATGTGGATAGTTTACCTGTTGATGTGCCACCAACTGAACGACCTGTGGAGCTGCAACACCTTCAGCAGATCCCGGTACCGGATCCACCCACAGGGATCACAGAGAGAGTCCATGCCAATTCTCATTGGTTCAATGGCATGCCAGGTCCATTAGGGGAGGCCAAGTATATATGGGAGTCTAAGTGCAAGTATGACAGATTATGGGTCCGATTCCAATTTTTCTCTAAGGAGTTTGAGACTCTACAGAACACAGAAGATCTCCAGACCATATGGCAACGTGCAGGGCTAGCCGAATACTTTGAAGCACCACTACCTAAACCGGATCTCCTCCGATGCTATTATGTGGTCTCCACATTACAAGCTAACAAAGAAAAGGACAAACCAGGAACATTCGTACTTCCTTCTTTGCTGGGCAACAACGAGTTGAAAAGGTTTGAACTTACACTGGAATTGGTGAGCGCTACTTTGAATATGCACGGTACACATGTACCTTCTGAGAAGGATGCTCTCATTCCTACTAACATGAAGGATAGGAAACTAGTGAAGCTTAAAGATATGGTAGCACTCACACCAAACGTGTCCATCCCTCTCCGTATGTGCATGCAACATTTTGCTTTCCCCGGTCAAGACTGCTTCACACAACCGCACAAAAGAATTTGGTTCGCTCTTTACTTGGCGGAGACAGGTGAGTTACCAATTAAGCTTCCTGTATGGATTGTGGAGCAGTTGTATGAAGCAAATAAAAGGTCATCTAGGAAATTAGTGGTGAATGGTTGCTGTGCAATCACACACATTATCTACCGATGCTTAGCATACGATGTACCCATTGAACGTGCTTTAACTTGGGCACAATTACAAATGTTTAAGAGGCTCAAGACATCCACACATCAATCCAAGCGCATGAGGGGTTGGATCCCTTGTGTCCAGACACGTGAAGTTCTGACTAGTCCTGAAGTATCGCCACGAGGAGAGACCACCGTACCTCCCTTTACCATTAGAATACCCAGGTTTGGATCTGGAGCTACAACACAAGCTGCCCCCTCCGCTCCTCCTGTCCCTCCTGAATTCGAATTTCCTGCAACTAGGGGCACTGAAGGGATGGGCACTTTCGACTTCGAATCATTCTTGCAAAAAACACAATTCTCTGATGTGGAGTTCTATTCAGATGTAGAAGAACAGGGCACCTCTTCCCAAAGAAGAAGGAAATCCACAGAAGGCCGCCATGTACATGGGGATGAGGAACAGCAGAGAACTTTGTCGCAACAACAGGAACATTCAGAAGCAGAAGAAGAGGAAACAACTGAAGCCCCAGCTTATACAGCAGAACTCCGGAGGCTATACCAAATAATGGAACGAGTAAGGTCGCAACAGTTGCTCACCGAACAGAGTAGTAGGGTGCTCATGGCTCAGCTTTTGGAAGAAGCAAGCGTTGACTCAGAATACAGTGAAGGTCTCTTATTAATGGCAGAAACATATGGGGTAGTAGAAGCAGTTCGGACCGCCATTAGGAGGTCTCCAGTTCAATATGATCCACGAAGATTCCAAACACGACCACGGTCAGGTAAAAACATCCAGATCCCCATTACAATGGCAGAAGGGCCGATTATTACATCCGAACCCATTGAGACAACCTCCCAAGCAGCAGTAACTGCTAGCCAAGAGCATACAATCATCCATGAAGAGTCAACTAAACCACTACCACCCACACCCCCACCATCGCCTCCTAGAACAGAAGCCGTGGAGATCACCTCGACCACCCAACCCACCGAGCAAACCTTCATCTTCCGCACTCCCACCTCGAGTTCAACCCTGTTCTCCACCGGTGACAACCCAATCTATGAAGCCACCACCATCACAACCCAATCCACCGAATCGCTCATAGAGCCTGCCCTAGGACAACCATCCCCCATACCCTCAGCCATAGGTCATCCTGACTCTAGATCCATATTATTTGGATTCCCTACCACCACACCACCCTTCATGACCTCCCCGCCTCTACGACCTCAACCCCCAACCCCCATCCCTCCACTTCTCCAATCCCTCCATGCCTTTCTTGCTAGAACTTTTCAACCCAGGTCTCAACCATTCCCTTTATTTTCAGCTCCCAACCCCACTTCTCATCTATTCACCACTTTCACACACACCACCTACCATTCCAATGTATATGGTAGACACCACACTTGCTTCCACTCCTGAAAGCATGGACATTTCACCACCCACAACACCTCCCCCACCCCCCACACTTCCACCTCCTCCCATTCCCCCTCCACCAATTTCACCCACACACACGTCTTCAATAGACACATCATTCACTCTTCCCCTTCCCCAATTCCCTTCCCATGCATCTTCCATTGTACACACCACACCCTCATCCATAGGCAATGCATTGGACACTATGCTCGCATGTATATCACAGTTAAGGACAGAGTACAATCAGCTCCAACAACATAATGTACTACTACAAGAGCACTCGGAGGTACTGCAACATCGTCCTGCTACACTAGAAGAGGAGAATGCTCGCCTCCTTACACAATTCCAAACTCTACAAGAGGCTCATAGCATATTGGAGGTACAATTATAGAACACAGACCACGAAGCAATACAAGTGGTAGAAGGTAATCTACGGACACAGCTAGAAAGCAATTCAAAGCTTCAACGAAATATGGCCCTACTCAAACGACACCTTGCAACCGCTCATGAAGAGAATCGACGCCTGCAATTACAGAATCAGGAAAACCTAGAAGCAGCTATCGAAAACACACCTGGGGCACCCATCAGTCCCTCAAAGTTTCAAGCTGTGACCCCCGATAATATCAAGATAATCTTGGAAGACTATGCCACCCTACTTGAAGCCCATGACCAGTTATCAGAGGAACTGGGTCAACTGAAGCAGAAACACCAAAAAGAAACAACACTTGCCTCTCAAACCACCTCCTCCGCGGCTTCACTTCTCACAGACTCAGAGGCCTTAAAAGATCTCCGAAAACAGGTCACAGAATTGCAAGCATGTCTACTACAATATGAGAGACCACCTTCCCCACCTGAGGCTCCCACCGATGAGGAAACAGTACAAATTCCTATGGAACAAACGTTTGAAGAAGAATATGACCCACAACCATTCCCAGGAGGTCAAAAAATAGAAGAAGGTCAGGATACGTTCGAAGCACCACGACCCCCTTGGCTACGACAAGTGGAGGAAATTGGGAGTTCACATGAAGAGAGAACCGTAGAAATCATGAGTCATAGAAGACACCATATTACAATCCGACTACTTCAAGCACCTGTCATCTAGACGCCTTATCCTCTCATCAAAACTTCAATATAGACCTTACTATGTCATTTTAGCCGACTACAATGTAGAGATACAGAGAGTCACGGGTAAGATTCCTACCTTCGCTACCCAGTTTCAACCCGAAGACCTTCCTCCCGAAGTACAAAAAGGCAAAATTCGTCAACCAACCTGGCGGCAGAAACTTCTAGAGACATATCCAGAAATGCTGCACACATGGAACAATGCGCCTTTACATCTCCTATACAATCCATGCTACGGTCCAGTTCCACGCCGCAGATCTTAGAAAGCATTCAACATTAAAGTGTAGAACAACGCACAATGCAAAGAATGGCTAAACTACCCGTACATAGCGCCACCACAAGGACCACCATTAGTAACCTATATGATGGCCACAATTCGACACTGGATGCCTCGACTGAAGCCCATGCAAGATGTGGTGGCCCAAATGATGCTTAAGATTTTCGATATGATGCAGGTAGTACTGAAAAACTTTAGAAATGCAGCAGCACCACAAGTACGTCTATCGGGGTTTACCAACAGAAATTACGATTTGGTGTATGACATGAGCACCACCCCCAATATTCATGTGGCTTACGCCTGGCATGCACGCATCAAATACCTCCCTGCATGTTATAAACAGACATTAGAAGAAATGTTCAGATCAGGTTTCTAGGAGTATCACTCGGAGGTCTTCGCACCGAAGCCAATACACCTGCTCCATCTCTTTGCTTGTGAACAAGCCATGTACTCCGAGTACTACACCACACCGCAACCAGAGGTCCCCGGTGCAATAAATTGGGATGTGTTGGAAGCTGACTTCGCAAGAGGCTTAAGGATAGGAGAACATGAATTAGTCACCAATGTCATCCAATACTATATCGACCACTCTATAGAACAGAGGTATGTCAGGGGTGACAGACGCTAGGAAGGGGGGAGTGTTGGCATACAAGTCAGATGAAGAGCATACTAGCACAACAGAGCGGTCATGCACAATACAACAACAAGGCCTAATCATTTTTTCCATGGACCATTCACAACTCAAGTGATTTTAATCACTACACAAACATTGTAAATTCCATTTTTGGTAGAATAGACTCCATTTTGTTCAAGCCGAGGAGTCCTCGAGCTTGAGGAGTATTAGAATTAGCTACATACCAATTTTCATAATTTTTAGACTTCGTTTGAGCCCTCAAATAGGCTCTAGAACCTAATTTTTAACTAGGCCGGACACTAGGTCTGGACAAGGCCAAAGCTAGTGAGAAAACTATAAAAAGAGCTAGAAAGCTCATTTTTGGGGTAGATTGTTTGTGAATTGAGCTTATGTAAGAGACTTTTTGACTAATGCAAAGAACTCCATTGTTCCTCTCCTTGTTCTTGCCTTGTGTGCGCGTGTGTGTATGTGTGTGCATGTTTGTATGCTTCTCACTCACGCACTTGTGCCTTCACTTGCTCATAGTCTTCATACTAGTCCTCACGTCTCCACGGATTGACAATTATGAGGTGGATCCCCTCATGTTGGTACTCACCATTGTGCTGGAGTGACACATATCTTCTTCTATCATATGTTTGTACTAGAGGACCATCATGAGTTGGCAATTGAAAATCTCCATCCATTTTAGTCTGTAAACCAAGAGGTAGGGGATTTCGAGAAACCTCCACTTATAATAGATAAACTGCATGTCCATGATGTATATGAGGAATATTAGAATTATTAGTAGGAGAATCATCATCATCATCGAGTAAATATTCTTGCATATTTAGTATTATTTTTTTTGTATATGATTTTAAAATAAAATAATGACATTAATTTAGGAATCAATACATACCCAAGCATTATCATGCCAATCAAGTGGTGGTGCATGCTCAAAAATACCATAATCTATCTGATGTTCAATACATTCCAATTGTGGTCTTTGATATGTGCCATAGCAAAGATTAAACCAAGATATAATATGCTCTTGATAGTAAAACTCATCATAATTCCTATTGGACAACACATATGAAGTCATTGCATGGTAGGAGGTGGTGTATCCTCTAATTGATCAGAATCTTATTATAATATAGTAGTAAAGAAACATATATCAATCATGTATGATATACTTACAGTAAGTCATCCTTGCACAGTTAGGAGATGGTGGTGGAGCTCCCTCTGATTGATGAAAATCTGATTGTGTAGCAAAAAAGGTATTAGATATTAATACATATATACACAAATACACATTATGATATATAAAATACACGTACACAATCATAGAAATACACATTGACACATACAAATATACATATATTCACGCATACATAAATACATACATTTACACATATGTATGTGTATGTGTGTATGACATGTGTATGTATGTATGTATGCATGTATGTATGTATGTATGTATGCATGTATGTATGTATGTATGTATGTATGTATGTATGTATGTATGTATGTATGTATGTATGTATGTATGTATGTATATGTGTGTTTATATATGCATATATGTGTGAATATGTGTGTGTATGTGTATGCATGTGTATGTGTATGCATGTGTATGTGTATGTATGTGTATATATGTGTATGTATGTGTGTGTATGTGTATGATGTGTGTGTATGTGTGTGTATGTATGTGTGTGTATGTGTATGAATCTATGTGTATGTGTGTCTATGTACATGTATGTTTGTGTGTTATGTATATATGTGTATGTGTGTGCATGTGTGTGTATGTGTGTGTATGTGTATGTGTGTGCATGTGTGTGTATGTGTGTGTATGTGTATGTGTGTATGTGTATTTGTGTGTATGTGTATTTGTGTGTATGTGTGTATATGTGTATGTATTTTTGTATGTTTATTATAATTTATTATTTTCAATAATATTATAGCATAAATGTTTTTATTTACTTTAATTTGTTTATTTTTTGGAGATTAAAACAAAATGAGAGCTTTATGTGACTCCTACTTGCAATTTTTTCAGTTAAAATGGAAGTAACCATTAGAAACTAAGATTTTGGATCTAGAGTCATATGTGAGTATGTGTGTGTAGGCACATTTATAAATTTAAAGTTTGTTTTATATCAATCCTTTTTTTTGTTTGAGATTAAAATAACAAGAGATATTGTATGGTAGAAGGAAATAAGAGAAGAGTTAACATACCACTTGAGACATGGTAGTATGTTCAGAGACAGACACATCTTCAAGAATAATTTTCTCAATACAAGTGTAGCTCAGTGATGAGTAGTACCTCCTTTAATGTCAATCCGGGAAGACGTGAGGATGGTATGAAGACCTCGAGTGAGTGGAGGCACAAGTGCGTGAGTGAGAAGCACACTAACATGCACACACATACACACACACGCGCACACACAGCAAGACAAAGAGTGAGAAGCAATGGAGTTCTTAGATTACTTTCAAAAAGCTCATACAAGTTCAAAACTATTACAATCTAACCTCCAAAATGAGCTCTCTAGCTCTATTTATAGTTTTTGACTAGGTTTTGGCCGTGTCCAGACCTAGTGTCCGGCCTAGTTAAAAATTAGGTTCTCTACCCTATTTGGAAGTTCAAACGAAGTCTAAAAAATGTGAAAACTGACAGGTAGGTACTTCTAAAGCTCCTCAAGCTCAAGGACTCCTTGGCTTGCACAAAATGGAGCTACAAAATTATGAAATGGTACTTACAATGATTGTTAGTGATGAGAATTACTTTTGTAAAGATGTTGATTTGGAAAAATTTGAAGGGCCTATCTGCCAGATTGGCGTCGACTGCTCTGTCTACTTAATCCTTCACCTCGCTCTGACTCTCTCCGCTGGCTTCCTTGTCTAGTCAGTCCTTGGGTGCCCATACTGCTCTCAACACCCCCCCCCTTTCTCGCGTCTGTCGTCTCTGACAGACTCTTGTTGTTGGGAGTGCTGGATGTAATAGTCCACCACATGAGTGGCAAGTTGATGTTCTTGTATGCGTAGTCCTCGGGCCAAATCTGTCATCATGCGATCCCAATCAATTGGTCCTGGAATGTCCGGATGTGGCAGATGTAACTGATCTGCATGGATGGCTTGTTCTACTACGAATAGATGTAGCAAATGTGTTGGTTTGGGAATGAAAATTTCCGAATGATATTCCCAGAATCCCGTAGAGAACATTTCCTCAAATGTCTGCTTGAAGCATGCGGGTAAGTACTTTATTCGTGCATGCCAAGCAAAGATTATAGTGACCGAGGGAGTCTGGCTCATGTCGTAGACTAAATCCTTGTTACCTTGAGAGAATCCAGGGGCAGAGATGTATGGAGCTTGTACCTTCCGAAAGGTTTTGAAGACAATGGTCATGAGCTTGAATATTTTCATACACATTTTCGCTGCTATGTCGGGTACATTATTTAGACGAGTAGACCAGTGTCAAATTGTTGATATCATGTAGGCTACGATTGGGGTCCCTCGAGGCGGAGCAAAATATGGATAGTTAACCCAAGCCGAGCATTCTTTATTGTTGCGTACCTTGATCGCAAATGCTTGCCATGATCTGCGACATACCACTGGGCAATAACATGGATTATACTTGATATACAGTGGCATGGTTGCCCAAGTGCTCATCATCTCAGGGTAATTGGTTAGTACACGTGCATGCCAATTAGGTTGGAAGATCGAGCCAGCACGTGCATCTGCCGGTAAATCCTCTAGCTCAAATTGAGTGGCGAATGTGGGCTCCTTCCCAGTATGCCTTTTAACTTCTGCATTATAATCATGTAGCAAAACAAAGTAAGGCATGTATTGCTGCTCTGATGTTGTGATCAACCGTTGGTGGGATAGGTTCTGAAAGTAAGAAGATCGAAGGACAGTTTCTTCCAGATTTGTGAGAGATTGAATTTGCACAACAACGCGATCATCATGTGTCTTTCCCACTTTCTCGATCCTTTTAACCCAATCTGGAACTCCAATTTCTAACGTGTCCTGTCCTTCCTCTGTTACCCAACCGCCGGGTGTTGGTATCGGCTCGTACGGCTCTTCATAGCTATCATCGACGGGGATTTCCACAACTGTATCAGGTTCTGGTTCTTCAGTGGGCGAGGGTGGCCTTTCATATGGTAAGAGGCGTGCTTGGAGGTCTGCCACCTGTTTCTGGAGGATCTCTAATTCTTCTGTAGAGTGTTGCAAGATTATCGGCTCCTGTTGAGTTGTGGGGGCACTGGCTATCTGCTTCTTTAGATCCGCACATTCAACCTCTAACTTTTCATATGACTCCAAGAAATTTTCATGCTCTTCGAGTAAGATGCGAATGTCTTCTGATGGGACTGCTCTATACTTGGTAGGGCTAATGGTTGCTCCTGCAGTTCCTTCCATAGCCGCTTCAAAGTTGTCTTGATTTTGTTGCTAAAGCCTCTTGTTCTCTTCTAGTGCTGCTTCCATATGCTTCCTTAATAGCCCCAGGTTTCGTCTAAGTGTAGCATTTGATATCATTTGTGCCTGGAGCACAGTTTCTAGTTCCTTGACTTCTGTATCATCCACCGTCGATGTTTTTTATTCCAATTCTGAGTGGGCTTGCTAAGTAATCAGCTTCTAAAGTGGTAACTCTAGCCTGTAGGCACCGAGATTCTGCCTGGAGGGCAGCATTGCGTGCTTCCAATTGATGGTATTCCTGTTGTAGTTGATGTGCACACTGAAGTAATGTATTAAATGTGATATTTATATTATGAGATGCAAGGGGGAAAGTTTGGAATGCAGGGGAAGTGGGAATGGGAATGGAGGTAGTGAATGCTGTGTTGGTCAATGATGTGTTGAGGGGTGAGGTGGGGGGTAGTGGAGGGGGAGAGGGTGGAATTGTGGGGAGAGGTGCTGTGGTGGGAGAAATGTCCATTGGGTCAGACAGAGTGGTGTGTACAGGGGCTACCATGTAGGTTGGTATGGTAGGTGAAGTGAGTGTGGTGTTTGTGTAGATTGATGTCATTGCGAATATGTGGGGAATGTGCGGCTGATACATTGGAGTGCGGATGAACTGCTCCACAAAGGACGGGTATTGGTGTGGTGAGGTTAGGTTGAATGAGGTGTAGGGGTCAGATGGGAAGTGAGGGACATGGAATGGAGGTACCCGTATTGGGGGATAGGCTAGGAAACATAGGGTGCCTTCTGTGGGTGCAGGGTTTCCAACCACACTGGGAATTATGGGATGGCCAATTATGTGTTCGGAGGATAGACGGGTTGAAGTGTACAAGGGATTGGTGACGAAAGAGAAGAGGGTGTCTTGTGAGGTGGGTTCTCAAAATGAGAATGATGTGAATGAGGGTGGGTTATAAGTGAAGGTAGAGGTGATGGCTGCCGTTTCTTCCATGGTGGGAGGTGGTGGTGGGGGTGGAGAAGGTGGTGATGGGGGGTGCTGGGGTGAGATGGGTGATGTCTGAACGAAGGTCTCAGCAGAGAGGTCAATGGTGGTGGTGGGGGTAGCTGTGGTTTCAATGGTTGCTTCTTGTTCTGTGATGGGTATCCTGATAGTCTTACTTGCTCGTGGTAATGTGTCAACTCTGCGCTTGTCATACCTCACAGACTGGCGGACTGCTGTGTGGACAGCCTCCGGAACTCCTAAAGATTCTGACACTAATTTGAGGGTGTCAATAAAGTGTTGATCCACCCCCATCATCTGATAGCATTTCTTGCATCAAGGCTTGACCTGACACAAGAGAGAGTTGATGCCTTTCTTGTACTGCTTTGATTGTGTCGTATAACCTTTGTAGTTGAGTTGTATATGCAGGTGCACCTACAAGTTCTGGCACTTCTTGTTGCTCATCTTGATGCTCTTGATCATAATCCTCCTCATCTTCCTCATGTTCTTCGTCTTCATCATCCTCTTCATCTTCTGCATCCACTTCAACTGTGGTGACAGGTACTTGGGAGGTTGTCGCCTGCGGTTGAACATTCTCCACTTGTTGTGCCTCTTCTGCCTCCAGCTCCACATCCTGTAACAATTGTTCAAAGTCTTCATTCGTGAGTTCTTCCAAGGGTGCACCACCAGGAAATTCAAGATCTGTTGGGACTGGAGGAAATATCAAGTTAGGCCCATCGGTGCTGCGTCTTGGAAGTCGTAGTGTGAAAGGTCAAACTCTCCGGGGTGGAGGGGTAACGTCTGGTGTTAGGGTGGCTCCACGTGGTTGAGCACAAGGGACTTGGACAGTACCTCTCATCTTCTTAGAAGGGGGTCCAGTGGATGTCCTGCCTCTGAACTGCTCCACTCGATTCCACATCAGGGCTCGTTGAATAGGGATGTCATAAGCCAAACACCTATAAATGATTCTCGTCAGAGCACAACATCCATATAAAACCTGTTTCCGCGGCCATCGTTTGTGAGCTAGGTGTATCTGATCAATTATCCAGTGGGGTAAGTTGATGGTGAGGCTCTGTGTCTCTGCCAGATACAAACTAAACCATATTTTTTTGGGCGGCATGGTGAATCTATCTTGGGCAGGGAAAGCAAAGTGTTGCATGCACATGCGAAGGTGTATTGCAATATTAGGCGTCATGGACACCATGTCCTTGAGTTTGGTGAGGCTTGGATTCTTCATGTAATCAGGCACTAGGGTCTCCTTCTCTATAGGAATATGCATTCCGCGCATATCTAGGGCCTCTCTCACCAAGTTGTTGGATAACCTAAACCTCTTGAGCTCATTTCCTTTTGTTAGAGATGGGATCACAAATGAGCTTGCACCTTTTGGGATCTTGTTTGGAGTCAAGGTGTTGATGAGATAGTAGCATCGCATGAAGTCAGGCTTTGGAAGCCGTGCACTGAAATATGCATCCAATCCTGCCTTCTCCCATATCGAACGTAGACCTTCTGCATTTTGTAACTTCTCGAATTCTCTTGTAAAGAAATGGTATTTACCTTGCTTCCCATTGAAGTCCAACTCTGATTCCCATAGGTATGTTCCTTCTCCCAAGGGTCCTGCCACTTCACTAAACCAGTGGGAAGCTTTTCCTACGGGCATGGTATGGCCACTAGGAGGGTCCACAATAGGTATGATTTTGATGGCCTGCAATTCTTCTGGTTTTTCATTTCTCTCAGGCAAAACGGGTAAACTGTCTAAGTCCACCACTTGCTGGCTCGTTCCTGTTTGAGAGCTGGTTCCCGCAGCGTCAGCCATGTTGCAGAATTCGCTGCCGGTTCTGTGAGAATATATGAACAAATGTTAACATTGCAATGGACACAAAATGACAATGTGTCCCCGTTACAACATTAACTTGATGAATTGTGATGTAGTTAGTTGGTTAGTTAGTGCTCGCGTGGATGTGAGTGTGGTTAGCTGATGCTGAATACCTATGAGCTAATGGGGGTCGGGTGCAGTGTGAGGGTGGTGGTAATGAATTTACAAATGGGTTCGGGGCTTTGGTACATGCTTTGGGCTGCCAAACAAACTGATTGGCTATTGGTCTTGATTTTGTGGAGACTCTGGAGGGTTTTATAAGAGTGTCTTCCTGGAAATGAGGCTTTTTAGGGACCCATTTACAAGTGATTCTGCTCGTGCTCATGTGCCAATGTGTGTTCGCGCGTGATGAATACAAGTGGGTATCGGTTGTGCGAGTGAGTGAACCATGTTGTATAGGGTGTGGTCTTGGTGTAGCTATTTGAGCCCGCAAGCAAGCCTTAGGCACCCAAATTTGTCTTGATTGTGGGCTAGCCTTCATCGACTTCTTGGGTACCCAAATAAGCCTCACTTTTGCAGAGGACTTTCTGAAAGACTTCTGATTAGTGTCGTGTTGTTGATTACTAATAAGAAGCTTTGCCCATGTGGTTGGCTTGATCGCAACAGGGTGTTCGTCTTTCCGCACCCACACTTGTTTCAATGGCTGAGACATCCTGCGTCGCACGTACTCTTGGCCTCCAGTAGGGGTAGTACTCTGCTCCTTCTGTGTTTGCTCTGCCCTTGGTTGCTGCATCCCTCTGGCCTTTGGAAAAGAAGGGAGTTCCGTTGCGTCCCTGACTTCTTGATTGAGATCATCATTCCTTTGCATCACACAGTTTTGTTGGATAAGAACAGCATGGTCATCTTCATGTGCACTCCTGGAAGGACCAGGAGTTTGTGCCTTTCCTAGTTCCTTGAGTGCTTTATTTTCTAATTCAACTGTGATTCGACTATGATTTACCCATATGTGAAGAAGTCCACTTCTTAGGTTTAGGTTGACTGCATGATCATAGATCCAGTCCTGACCCAAGACAAGAGGCTCAGTGAGGTCCTCATCTTGACACACTAGTACTTTGATTGTTATTGCTTCGTCTTGAATATAGAGGGGAAGTTCCACCTCGCCCATGCAAGGGGTTTCCACACCTCCCAATCCTATGAGATATGCTTCTATAGGATTGACAGTTATTTTCAACTCTTGACAGTAAGACAATTTAACAGCACTAGTGGCTGCACCTGAGTCAATCAAGGCCCTTACAGTCCTTGCACCCTTTCCTTGTCCTATATCTAAGGTTATAAAAGGATGTCGATCAATTATCCTATGGGAGCTGACACCTGAAACTTCACACATAGCCACGTGATATCCTTGATCTGCATATGCATCTGGCCTAGGTTGCTCCCTGCCTTGTCTTCTTAATTTCATTCTCTGTATGCGCTCTAAAGCTTCTGCTTGAGCTTCTTCTCGAATTCGCTTTTCTTCTTCTTTGCGTTTCCTCGCAGTATTGAGTCGACTTAGCATTTCCTCTGTGAGAGGTTCCTGATATAACTTGACCCTGCATCCGCTTATGTAGCTTGGGAGAACATCGCCTTCTAATGTGGCTAGTTGCACTGCTCCACTTGTTGAGATTCTATTAATGATCATGGGTCCGTAGCCTCTCTTCTCTACTTTCCTTGCATGTTGTTTCAAAGTGTAGACTAGTACTAGGTTGCCTGCCTTCAAACCTTTATCCTTAATGTGGGCATGAAAGTAGGCCTTCTGTCGTTTCTTAGCTGCATATATCCCTGCAGTCGCCCTCAGTCTTGTTTTTCCTAATCGTTCAAGGTCAAAAAGTCTTGAGGAGAGTTCATGACCCGTCCATTCATGCTCTTGTGCTACTTTCAATGTAGGTATTAAGAAGTTCAATGGTAGCACTGCATTTTGGTCGAATACCATCTGAAAGGGGCTGGCTTGGAGTACCATTTTGTAGGCGACTTGGTATGCCCAAATAGCATGGTGTAGCTGTTTGTCCCAATCAGAGCGTTTATTATTCACTAATTTGGTCAACACATTGCACAGAATCTTGTTGGTGCTCTCAACCTGGCCATTTGCTTGAGGGTGGTAGGGGGCAGACTTCTTATGAACTACTAAGAATTCTTGGAGCAAATTTTCAATCACTTCATTTAAGAAGTGAGTGCCTCTATCACTGACTAGCTCTATAGGTAACCCGTATCTTGTGAATACATTCTCAAACAAGAATTTAGCAGTTGTTTGAGCATCGTTCTTCGTTGTGGCTTTTACCTCTACCCATTTGGTTAGATAGTCTGTGGCAACAATGATATACTCAGCATGGGAACCCTTAGCTGGGGGATTAATAGGACCTACAAAGTCTATTCCCCACTTAGAGAATGCACGTCCACCCATCATAGGTGTCAGTGGCATCACATCTTTGCGTATAGGATACTGAGTTCTCTGACAAACATCACACCGTTTCACATAGGTATGTGCGTCCATGTGAAGGGTCGGCCACCAGAAGCCCGCAAATAGTATCGCCTTGATCACCCGATCTGGTCCAAAGTGTCCTCCTGCTACACCTTGGTGAGCAGTTTCCAAGATCTTGAGATATTCACTTTCATGGACACATAGTCTCAGGTAACCATCTTTACCACGCTTGTATAGATTATCACCAATGAGTGAGTAATCTAGGGCTTCTTGTTCTAAACTCCTTTTCCTAGCCATAGTCATGTCTGGAGGGAATATTTTCGTCCTCAGGAAGAATACTAGTGGTTCACTCCAATCTGGCACTATGAACACTTGATAAAGAGTGGCATGTTCCACAGGTGGTTTAGTGCAGCAGATTAGGCATTCCTTGCACAACTTCTAGACATCAGCTTCCATCGTCGGCCAATGCACTCCGAGTCTCCTTAGTGTCTGTAGGGTTCGTTGCTTTGAGTAGTGTTGCTCTAATGCACCTACATGTGCTAGTTGCAACCATTTAGCGTACTCATCCTCTTCCACACAACAAGCCAAAATCCCTTGATCTGTGTGCTTGTACATACTTCCTGCCATGATGTGATACTTTTGGGCTTTTACTACCTCTCTATCCTGTGTGTTTATTACTGGATGGTTAGGCCCGTATGTCAATACTGGCACCAATGGCTTAGCCCACTGCGGCACCACTTCCAAATTAAACAAGTAAGCATCAGGAAGGTCATCTGACACTCCTTGTGGGGCTTCTCCAGATGTGAGCCTAGAGAGATGGTCTGCTCTCAAGTGAGTCTTCCCTTTCCTCACCACTACCTCAAAGTCGTATTCCATTAGTAAGAGAAACCATCTTACTAATCTACCTGTGTTGCAAGGTTTGTTTACCAAGTACAACAATGCCTGATGATCAGTAAGGCAAGTAATGTCTAAACTTTTTAACCGCATATACCATGCCTAAGCCTTCTCTCTCAGTAGTGGTGTAATTTCGTTCAGCTGCATTCAATTGTCTACTAGCATATGCAATTGGGAGATCCATATTACCTTCACCAGTAGGTTGTGCGAGTACACATCCAATAGCGTAATTGGATGCATCCACATGAACATGGAATGGCTTGTTCCAATCTGGTGTGGTCAAGATTGGTGCTGAACATAATCTTCGTTTAAGCTCTTGGAAGGAATTCTCACATTCATCAGTCCACTCAAAGTTAGTCAGAAGCCCGTACATGGGCTTTGCAATGACAGCATACATGTGAATGAACCGGCGGTAGTAACCACAATGTCCCATGAAAGCTTGTACTTCCTTGACATTCCTTGGCCTAGGTAGCTCTGCTATGGCACTCACTTTCTCTTCATCAGTGGATATGCCATTCTTTGACACTATGTGTCCTAGAATCTTGCCTTGCCTGACCATAAAGACGCACTTTTTTGGGTTTAGGCAGACTTGATATTCTCTACATTTGTCAAAGATTTGTCTGAGTTCGGGAATATGGGTGTGCCTAATGTTGGAATGAGCACAAAGATCATCAACATAGACTTCTAAGTTCTTCCTCAGGAACTCTTTAAACACATGGCACATCAGCCTCTGGAAGGTTGCTGGTGCATTGGTAAGCCCAAATGGCATTACTCTAAAGGCAAAAATGCCCCATTCAGTGGCAAAAGCCGTCTTATGCTGATCTTCTGGAGCTATGGCTACTTGATTGTAGCCCGAAAATCCATCAAGGAAGCTGTACACTTCCTTGCCTGCTACTCTTTCTAAGAGATGTTCTGTGATAGGAAGCAGATAGTTATCTCGAATTGTGGCTGCATTGACCTTCTTCAAGTTAATGCATACACGCAACTTCCCATTTTTCTTGGGCACCACTACAATGGGGGATACCCACTCAGTGTGCTCAATTTCATGGATGAATCCAGCTTCAACCAGTCTATCTATCTCCTCTTTGATCTTGGTAGCATAATTATCATTATATGTGTATGGCTTTTGCTTAGAAGGTTTGGCATCTGTGGTCATGGGGATAGTGTGTGAGCATATGTCTGGATCAACACCCTTCAAATCCTTGTAACTCCAAGCGAATACATCTCTGTATTCTCTCAGCAAGGCTATTAGCTCTTGTTCTTCCTCTTCTGTCAGGTCATGGCCTATGTACGTGCATCTCTCTTCTCCTTCTTCCACGGCTACCACTATTTTCTTGGTGGTTTCTTTGTTATCATAGGCCTCCCCTGATTGCGCCTCTCGTTTAGGCATTATGATCATGACTCTCTTGTCATCTATTTCATACTTCTTAAAATTTTCCGGGACCTCAAACAAAGATTCTTCCTCTTCTGGTGAGACTTCTCTCTTCTTTCTTTTCTTTCCTTCTTCCTTCGGGGTCACATGTGTGGCTAACCTTACATCATTTGTAAGCTCTCCATACCTCTGGGGTTGAAATTCTACTTCATAGAAGTATTCTTCATCCGATGCAAAAGGTGGGTCCATAATGATTGACTCTAGATCGGAGTCACTTGCATCCTCAAATGCATCAGGGCTAGGTTCACACTCTTCTAACACTGCCTCTCCCAGGATTGGCTCTATGGAGAAGACTGAAATGTCATAGCCATCTTCATCACAGTGAGGTGTCCATTGTTCTTCATTGATGGCTACATCCATTGTTGCTAGGATTTCTGCCTAGCCGTGGGGTTCAAATTCTTCGTCAGGAAAGACTATAGGCGCATAGGCTGGGTCTGGAATTGATCTATGTGTTTCTTTTGCACCTATCTCTCTGGCTTCTTCTCTCTTCTCTTCTTCTACTGCTACTTTGCACATCCATAAGTGGGTGTCTTCATGCATCCATGAGGATCCTGACCCTATGGAATGCACCGATTATGTATCATCTTTGGCTCTATGGATGGGATTCCATTGGATAGGAGGGACATCTCTATGAGAGTAATCTTTGAGATTCACTTTGGTCGTAACACCTAAGTGTTGCAGGTACAAGGAATTGGTTCCCCAGTCCTGTACCACTTGCAATTGTCACATAAAAGGTCGTCCCAAGATCATTTCATAGGCATGATTTTTGCTAAAGTCACATATAGCGAATGTATGCTCGAACTCAACACCACATGTGGTGAGAGTTATTCCTTCTAGCAAGCCTAAGGGTCTTTCTATGTGACCATCGGCCATCTGCAATTTCATCCTCGTGGGCCTGAGTGCTAGCTTGCCCCAACGCTTCCATAGGGAAGTGGTAGCAATTGCAACACCTGCGGCTGAGTCTAGAATGGCCTTGGTGGTGTATCCTTGATGGGTGATAGGAAGATATGTGTTTCCCTCTTCGCCCTCACTCATGTCTCCTATCTTGTCCAATGGTATTTCTGGCACTATTCTCTGGGATCCTACCTGGGAACGAGGTTTTGCTATCTCTGGTACTTGTTTGGCTACATGTTTCCATAGCTCTGGCCTTACTTTGAGTAGCTCTTCTAAGGTGAGGTTGCATTGTACTTTAGTGTTTTTCACTACCTCTGTGTTCCTAGGTATGACTGAGTCCTCATTTTGTACCATGACCGTGGGTGCTCTCATACAAGTAGACTTAGTTTCCCATGGGCCTGTGAAGTGGGGTAATTCTTGTAGAGAGTTAGACTCAAAGTCTAATCTTTCCTGAGATTGGGTGCTCTCCTGCTCCTCATAAATGGATGGGATGTCTTGTGGGAATTGGTCGTGTGCATCATCCACAAGTTCAATAGGAGGAGGGACTTCACTCTCTTTAGCCCATTTGTCTTCTTGAATCTCGCGTAGGAATTCTGGTGTGAACCGATTCATAGAAGATGATGTGTCTGGCTCCGTAGAGTTAGGCACATAGGCTTCAGGCACATAGGCTTCCTGGGCAGGAATGCTTACTCTTTCACTTGCCTTGTCCTTGTGTTGAGAGGCGGGTTCCTTTTCTGATTGTGCAATCAGCTTCTCTATTCTTTCTAACAGTCCATCAAAGTGCAACTGTGTCTTCACTGAACTAGAGATGTTAAATAGGCGACTGGCCTCAAACATGGTCTGAGCCAATTCCACCATCTTAGCACAGATTTTGGTTCGTTCTAGCTCTAGTTCTGCTCTAGGGTAACACTTTTCATGATCAGTTACGTTTGGCCCTTCTTGGATTCAAGCATCATATTAAGGTCCTCGGAGTGGGAACTGCTAGGACTGATCCTACTCTAGGGGGTGGTGGAATTAGGTGAGGCGGGTTGGAAGGTGGTGGGTCGGATGGAGTTGGGAATGGTGGAGGTGGGGTAGTGTGAGAGGGAGTTTGAGATGTGAGTTCAGTTATCCTGGCCTTTGTTTCTCTGAGGCTTTCCTCGAGTTCACTCATCTTTTTTGCCCATTGCCTTTTCATTCTTTCACGACTATCTCTCCAAGCTCTAGTCCTCTTCTTTGTCATGCTCTCCGTTTCACTAACATCTGGGCTCTTTTCCTGGCCTACGCTTTGGTTCTATTGCAAGGCTTGGGCTCTAGTGATTATTTGTACTGGTGCAGTGGAAGTCACACTCCCTGTGGAGTCTACAACTAACCCAATAACGTTGATAGGAGTGATTTTTGGCATATTATTGGGGTTCTTTGGGCAATCTCGTAAGAGATGCTCCTTTCCACATTCTTGGCAAAAGCCCTGGATCGTCACTGACTGGGGTTGTGTAGGTGGAGGCACGGGACAATCACGAATGAGATGATCTCCTTGACATCTGTAGCATGGTCCTCTAGGGAATGGAGGTCTTACTTGCCTAGGTTGAGGTCTAGGGTTGGGGTTTGTGTACATGACGTTTGTGTAATCTGACTCCCAACTAGGTTCATTTGGCTCTTCACTATAGTAGGACTCACCATGTTCAGGAGACTGCATGTAGTAGGCCTGGGGGCTATCGACATGTGTAGAATCAAAACCATGGTCACTGGGATCACTTTCTGAAAGCACTGGTGTTACAGGGACTATAGCTCTATTCAGGTTTTTTTCTGCAGCATCATACTTTACCGGAATCACATTAGCTGGAGCAAGGGGTTGTTGTGCTAGCACAGGCTGAGGCCTTTGTTGGTTTTGGTAGGGTTGGTAGGTTTGTTGAGGCCTCGCATACTGCTGAGGTGGGTACTGGTTCTGGTATCTTCCTTGTTGAGGGTATGGTTGTGGGTACGTCTGCCTAATGGTTTGCTTATTGTAGGGGCAATCTTGCACGGTGTGATTGGTGTACCTCCGTTCTATGGTGCAATACTGGCTACTAGGATTTACTTGGGGTTGAGCCATAATGGGACATACATTCGCCATGTGGTCGCCACCACAAGTATAGCATCTTTTCACAGGGGCAAACCTTGGGATTTGTTTGCTAGAGACACCTAGTTTTTGTGCCACTTTCTCCGCGAGTTCCTCAATTGATGTGGATTGCGTGGAAGAGAGGCTAGAGGCGCTATCTGAATCTTTGTATATTTTGGAAAGCTCTAACTCCTCCCCTAGGTTATCCTCGATGTCAATGCACATGCGTACACACTCTTCTATGGTCCTAGGGTCCTTCAAGTACACATAAGATCTCAATTTGGTACTTAGCAATCCATCCAAGAATAAAACCACTTGCTTAGCTGGTGTGGGTAGCTTTGAAATAGGGCATCTTTCAAGGTATTGCCTAAATCTTCTTCCTGCAAGTCTCACAGTGTCTTGAGGGGTTTGCTTGAAGATGTGAATCAATGAGGAGGTATTATGTCTTATGCCACTCTTAGAGAATTCAATAATGAAAGCCTCTAGGAGTTGGTCTATACTCCTGAAGTGTCTCTCATTCAATGGTTGAAACCACGTAAGGGCTGTGTTCCTAAGGGTTAGACCAAAGGCATTGTACTGCGTGAATAGATCCTCCACTTGTTCAGCTCTCAAGACTTGCCTAAACTCAACCACATGATCGTATGGATCTCTAGTGCCATCGAAGTAGTTCTTCATGGACTTAACTAGCTGAGTTGGTCTCAAAGTCCTTGTGTGCTCTCTAGGTCGTGGTAGAGGGAACTCATCAGCATTTCTTTGATTCCTGGGAGATCTAAGTACATCAGGTTCTACTCTATTTTTTTCCGTCCTCGTTCTTTCTCTGCCCCCTGGGTTGGCAAAGCTTACTTCTGGCCTATCTCTACTTCTGTCTCTTTGAGTTCCATGAGCTTGGGATGTTCCAGCTCCAGGGTGACCATAGGACATGTTCGATCTTGGTTGGGGGAAAATGAATTCACCTTTCCAAGTGTAAGCATGCCTATCATTTTCTGTAACCACAAAGATCCTCTCTGAAGCGTGATCTAAGTAGGTCACTCTACCTGGGCTATCTGGATCTTTAAACTCATAGATCCTGATTGTTCCTATATCATTTGGCCGATCAGATTTATACCTCCAAAAGGCTTCGTCAGTCTCTCGGTTCAGAAGCAAATCTATACTCTTGTTGTCCTGGGGAATCCACTCAGGAGTGAGAATTCTCGTAAGAATAGATTTCCCTCGAGGGGTCTTGGGCTCTGCACCCATGTTTCCTTGTTCTAGGTCATCTATGTCCATCTCAGGGATCACATTCCTGAATTCATCTGTCCTCTCTAGGTGACTAGAGACCACGTATATTGTCCCTTCCTTGTCTAGGTATGCTCCATTTTCAAACTTGACAGCAGGGTGCTCTAGCCCAATAGATTGGTCTGGGTTTTTGATTTGGACCATGGATCTTCCTAGGCCGTCCTCATAGATGTTAGCACCTAATCGGTTGGTTCTAAGGTATTCCAGCTGTGTCTTGTACGGGCCTTCTACCCTGTGCAAGTATGGTGCTCCTGAACTTCCCGTAGGTCTGTCCATGCCTTGAGACATCTCTGATTCACTAGTCTCAGAGCTAGGGTAGTATGAGTGGTGGCTCAATTGCTGGGCCCAAGACCTAGCAGTGTGGTTGACACTAGCCTCTGAAGACCTAAGACTTTGTCTATCTCTCCCTAGATGTCGCCCTGATCTAAGGTTCATAAGCCTAATTGAATAGCCCAAATTTGCCCAAGTACAACCTCGTTGCTGAGTTCTTTTGTATCAGTTACTTGATTCTTTTCAGTGGTTACCGTGTTTATGCTCTTGTCAGAAATCACGTCGTCAAGAATATTTGAGTTAATTTTCGCACTTGAAGTTGATCGTTCCACGTTAAGTTCTTTTCCTTTAGAGTTCTCGACCGTACAAAGATTATGTCGTTAGCTTGAACTTGAGTATTTAGGTAGTTTTCAACTTGATAAATGCCTATCACCGCCCTGGCTTACTCCTATCACTAGTCGTTCTTAGCCTAAGCTAGGAATTGACAAAGGGAGTTGAGAATTTCCAACCTTTTGTTTCCTCCTTGGTTGCCCTTGAGTGCTCAGGAAGCGTGTTCCCAAGCTTGCACTTACTCTTGCTTAGAATGCCCTCAAGTGCTCTTACTGGACCTGTAAAAGTCCCATGGTTAGCTCAAGACTTAGGTTCAAATGACACAATAGACCACTTTCATGCATGTAACTCACAGACCAAATTATCCTTTGCCTTTATGGAAAACAATCCCAAGGATCCCTCAGTTTTCCTACCTCGAGGTATGGCCAACTTCAAAATACCCTATCTAATAATCCTGATATTAATTTTCACATAACCAGTGGAAGTTTTGGTTGTACTCCCCACGAGCTTTCCAACAAAACAAGAATCACCGCAAACGGATTTCGTATGACAAAGTTATGTCAGTTCAGGCTTGAGGGATTAAAACAGGGTTCAAACAGGCTATCAGGCAAACAAGAATTCTCAAGTTATTTTCTTATGGCCTCCTTATGTGCTCTAGAGTGAAATGTTCATGCCCAAGATTAGCCAAAGTCCTCAGATTAAAAAACCCTAAAAAATTGGCCGAAATTGGCTGTCAATCGCGATCAACTGGGCTGTCAATCGCGATGGACAGGGTTGTCCGTCGTGGCCTGTCAGTCGCGATGGACACGTGTCAATCGCGATTGATGGGTGTTAATCGCGATGGACAGGGGGTGTCGATCGCGATGGACTGCTGTCAGTCGCGATGGACAGGGCTGTCGGTCACGATTGATGGGTGTCAATCGTGATGGACTGGTGTCAATCGCGATGGACTGGTGTCAATCGCGATGGACTGGTGTCAATCGCGATTGACTGGTGTCAATCGCGATGGACTGAGATTTTTGGGGATTTCCGTGAATTTGTGTCAATCGGGGCTCTATATGTCACGATGGTCAAGATTCTCGTCGAAATGGGGTGTCAATCGCGATTTTTTTGTCGGTCGCGATGGACACGTGTCTGTTGGGGTCTGTCAGTCGCGATGGACTGGCTGTCCGTCGTGATGGACAGTGTCAATCGCGATTGATGCTATCAATCGCGATGCACTGAAAAAATGCAAATTTTCCAAAAATTTTTGTGGATTTGTGATGTGCAAGGTCTCTAGTCTACTGTGGAGCACTACGCTTTACCAATAGATGAAATTTTCTGTCAATCGCGATTGACAGAGGCCTGCAACACAAAGACAGTTCTGCACATTTTCGTACCTGCGCAACATGTTGGAGGTGATGGGATAGCCAATACCTGCAAGCAAACTCAAGAAACATGCAAAAAATAGCACACAACAGTTCGCTCTCTCTCACAAGTGAAATGAGGGAAATGAAAGGAGGAAGGAGATATAGTCAAAAAACAGAAATTTTTCGCGATGATGGAGATGCATGTGCATGTGCATGTGCATGTGCATGTGCATGTGCATGTGCATGTGCATGTGCATGTGCATGTGCATGTGCATGTGCATGTGTATGTGTATGTGTATGTGTATGTGTATGTGTATGTGTATGTGTATGTGTATGTGTCTGTGTCTGTGTATGTGTCTGTGTCTGTGTGTGTATGTGTATGTGACTGTGTATGTGTATGTGTATGTGTATGTGTATGTGTATGTGTATGTGTATGTGTATGTGTATGTGTATGTGTATGTGTATGTGTATGTGCATGTGTATGTGTATGTGCATGTGTATGTGTATGTGCATGTGCATGTGCACGCATGTGCACGCATGTGCATGTGCATGCATGTGCATGTGCACGCATGTGCATGTGCACGCATGTGCATGTGCACGCATGTGCATGTGCACGCATGTGCATGTGCACGCATGTGCATGTGCACGCATGTGCATGTGCAGGCATGTGTATGTGCACGCATGTGCATGTGCATGTGCATGTGCATGTGCACGCATGTGCATGTGCACGCATGTGCATGTGCATGTGCATGTGCACGCATGTGCATGTGCACGCATGTGCATGTGCATGTGCACACATGTGCATGTGCATGTGCATGTGCACGCATGTGCATGTGCATGTGCACGCATGTGCATGTGCATGTGCATGTGCACGTCCATGTGCATGTGCATGTGCACGTCCATGTGCATGTGCATGTGCACGTCCATGTGCATGTGCATGTTCAGGTAGATTTTTTTGCGCATGTGCTTGTGTATATGTGTATGTGTATGTGTGCATATGTGCATGTTTATGTGTAAGTGTATGTGCATATGTATGTGTGTGTATGTGCATGTGTATGTGTATGTGTATGTGTGGGTATATGTGTGTATGTGTATGTGTATAACTATGTGTATATGTATGTGTGCATGCATGTGCATGTATATGTCTGTATGTGCATGTGAATGTGTGATGTTCACCTATGAAAACAAAAAAAATTAAATGATATACAAACAATATAAAGTGTGCTTGGAGAACTTCTTGAATGACCTACAATAAAGAGATAGAGAGAGAGAGAGAGAAATAAAATGAGAGAGAAGAAGAGAGAGAGAGAGAGAGAGAGAGAGAGAGAAATCGAAAGAGAAAGAGGTAGAGAGAGAGAGATAGAGAGTATGAGAGAGAGATAGAGAAAGCTTGAGCTTGTAAACACAGTGCATATATGAATGTTGGATCACTCTTTGATCAGATGCACTCAAAATGACAATCGAGAAGCGATACATTTTTTTTATTTTGGCCAAAAGCTACCTTCATATAAGCAATGTGTATTTGTCATATGTGTCACGAGGAAGGAAATAAGAAAGATAGCTCATACACACACTCTCACTCTCAAAGAGAAGCACACACACAGATTGAGGCAAGGAAGAATAATCTTCTTCTTCTTCTTCTTCTTCTTCTTCTTCTTTTACATAAAAAGGAATGTACAAGAATGACCTAAAAAGAAGAATACAACTACTGCAATATATAAAGACTAGTACACAAGGAAAAACCTAATTTTCGCAAATGAGTGAGCTGGCAAGAAACAAATGTGCCATCACTCTCGGTAGATAAATCTAATAACGGTCAAATAAGTGTCCCTAACATATATAGGTGTGACCACTATACATGTCAAAGAAATGAAAAAGTGATATGTGTCATCCTGGATCATCACATGTTGAGCTTGATATCTCAACACTCCCCCTCAAGCTCAATGCCATGTCCTCTAATCCAAGCATCTTCCAAAATTTCTTCAGCTGCTCTGCTCCAAGTGCTTTTGTGAAAATATCAGCAACCTGCTCATCTGTTCTTAAACAAGATCAATATAACCTGCTAAGACCTTTTCTCTGAATGAAGTGATACTGTACCTCAATATGTTTTGTTCTAGCATGAAAAACAGGCTCCGTGCTAATTGTATGCTGCTAAGATTATCACAATATATGGTGAATAGGCTTTTGCACTTCCACACCTAAATCTACAAGTAGTATCTCTAGTCATGATGCCTCACATGCTGCCATTGGAGCACCTCTATACTCAACCTTTGTACTCGACAAAGAAACACTAGGTTGCTTCTTGTTGCTCCATGTAATAGCGGCACTCCCAAGTGAGAATAGAAATCCACTAGTAGATCTTCTATCTGGAATGCCACCAGCCCAGTCTGCATCAATGTATCCATGAACCTACAAATCTACACGAGCCTCATAAAACAATGCATAATCCAAAGTAGCACTCACATAACGTAGAGTGCGCTTCAAAGCATCCAAATGTGGCTTCTTGGGAACCTGCATAAACTGGCTTTTAAGTCCAATAGTGTAGCTAAGATCAAGCCTTGTAATTGTGAGATATATCAAGCTTCGCACAATTTTCTTGTACATAGTGGCATTTTCCAATGCTTCACCTGACGTAGTATCTAACTTCAAATTCTAATCTAATGGCATAGAAATTGGCTTACAATCAGCCATACCATACTTTTGCAACATATTCAAGGCATATCGCCTTTGTGACATCCATATACCTATTTCTATATGAATAAACTCAATGCCCAAGAAATAGTGCAGAACACCAAGATCTTTCATGTTGAATTCCTACATAAGGAGTTGCTTTACCTCTTTGATGCTTTCTTCATTATCACCCCCTACAATCAGGTCATCAACATAAATAGCCATAATCATGATGCCATCATCAGCCTTCCTTGCATATAGTGAATGATCTGCATCACACATAGAAAACCCAATGCTAGTTAAGTAATCAGCAATCCTTGCATGCCATGCACAACGAGCTTGTTTCAACCCATACAAAGCCTTTTGCAACCTGCAAACATATTCTGGATGCTTTGAATCTTCATATCCTTGTGGCTGGTCCATATATACTTCTTCCTGTAACTCGCCATATAGGAAAGCATTCTTCACATCCATCTTATGCAAAGTCCATCCTTTTGTTGTAGCTAATGCGACAAGTGTTCTGATAGTAGACATTTTAGCTACAGGGCTAAATGTTTCCTCATATTCAATGCCATATGCCTATGCATATCTTTTAGCTACCAATCATGCTTTATACCTGCTTATGCTACCATCAGCATTATGCTTTACCTTGTAAACCCATTTGCAGCCTATGGGTTTCTTTCCTTGCGGCAATGGAACCATCGTCCATGTATCATTCCCATAAAGTGTAGTCATCTCCTCATCCATAGCTTTTTCCCTATCTTCATTTCCAATTGCATCTTCAAAACAAGAAGGTTCAACATCTTGTATTACCTTGATCATGTAGGCACAATGACGAGCCATATAATTTTCATACATCAATCGTTGCACTGAATTCCGCATCCTCCCACATCTTCTTGGTCCTGGATCACTTCTCCTTGAATCATCTACATGTGCCCTTCTTACTCCTAGAGTCTTCATAAAGAGCAATCCACGTTCCTCATCAAGACTCTTTTCTGAACCACTTGAATCTCCATCAACATCTTCAAAACCTGCACATGTTTTATGACAAGCAAAAAGCTTTTCTTTACCTTTCTTGGATGTATTTGATGAATTTGCTGCGCTAAAATTTCCACGCAATCTTCCACTCCATGGATTTGAGTTGGAACTATTGCTTGGTGATGCATCTGGTCCACTCAAAGCTTGAGATTCTACACTTGATTTTTTAGCATTTTCTTTTTCATTTGGTTCAAGATTCAGTCCTTCTTTGGCATCTGCATAGAAGCTTGATATTTCATCAAATACCACATCTCTGCTCACATCTATCGTGTGAGTGGGTTATAACATTTATATCCCTTTTGCTCAAGGGAGTATCCAATGAAGAAACACTTTTCTGCTTTTGGATCAATCTTTGTCCTCAATTCATCTGGAACATGTACATATGCAATACAACAAAAAAACTTTCAGATGTGATAAGTTTGGCTTTTTACCTATAAACTTCTCTTCAGGTGTAACTTGATGTACAGTAGTGGTTAGAGTTTTGTTCATGATGTATACAACACTATGAACAGCTTCACCTAATAAAAATGAGGAATGTTCTTCTCAGCCATCAAGGCTCTTGCTATTTCTACAATATGTCTATTTTTACGTTCAGCAACGCCATTCTGTTGTGGTGTGTACCTTCATGAAAACTGATGTCGAATTCCATGACTTTTTAGAAAATTGTTGAACGCATTTGACATGTATTCACCTCCTCCATCAGACCTTAATGTCTGAATATACTTTCCTGTCTGCTTTTCCACCATAGCCTTAAAACTCTGGAAGTGAGTGAACACCTCACTCTTCTCTTTCATGAAATATACCCATACTTTTTGTGTATGCTCACCAATGAAAGTAACATAAAACCTACAGCCACCCATAGATGTGGTCTTTGCAGGACCCCAAACATCTCTATGTACTATTTCTAGCACATTCTCACTAACGTGCTTGTCATATGAAAATGATGATCTTGACTGTTTACCAAATTGACATGCTGCACATACCTTTTGCATTTCTGTAACCTTGAAATTTGGTAGTCCATTGACAATCTCCTTTGACTGCATCAATTTCAGCCTTTGCAGATTTGCATGTCCAATTCGTTTGTGTTAGATCTCTATATCAGCAATAACTCCTACACCTTTTGCAAACATGGCTGCATTCATTTCGGGAATTTTCACATTTAAGGTGAACATCCTACCCACTTTTTTTCCTTTGGCAATCAATCATCACCCTGTTTGTACTCTTCTACATGTAACCCATCAGCATTGAACCTAACTTGTAATCCTTGGTCAACCAGTTGTCCAATAGAAACCAGATTCTTTGTTATATTTGGAACATGCAGCATATCATCAAGATGTTTTACCTTTCTGTCCTCCATAGACAGTGCAATATTTCATGTATGCTCGATAGGATGTGATGTGTCATCACCTATTTCAACATATCTAGGAATTAGCAATGTTTGCAAACTACTAAGCCATTCTACATGACTCGTCATGTGATTTGAAGCACCTGAATCAACATACCAGACATTATCATTCGATTTTGAAACATCGACAAACATCATGTTCATCATATGATGTTGAACCATGAACAACTTCTCAGAATCATCTGCACTTGTGGATGCATAGTTATTTTGCTGCCTTCTATCATTTTGATTCTTCAACCTGCAATCACGTTCAAAATGTCCAGGTTTACCACAATTCTAGCATCCTTTACTATCATTACCTAAGTCATTTCTTTGGAAATTTCTACGACATCTTTGGATCCCCCGGCCTCGAAACTGTCCTCTTCCTCCTGCATGATTCTGTTGTTGACTTTGGTCTTGGTTACTATTTCCTCTTCCATGTTCGAAACCTCTACCTCTGCCTCTTCCTCTACCAGAGTAGAATACCTATTCAGAACTAGATTTTCCTTGGGAGTTTGAATCCTCACCAAGATTCTTTTCTTCAATAATGAGCATAGATACTAGATCAGCAAATTTTAGAATATTTTTCCTGGTCTGTATAGAAGTTTTGAACTGCTTATATGCAGCTCCTAAACCATGAAGACATACTTCCCCCTTATCATCATCATCTACATTCACGCCAATAGATGCAAGTGACTCACATATGCTTTTTATTTTCAAGGTGTAGTCACTTACCGAGATGCTCTTCTTCTCCAATGTATGCAGCTCATTCTTGAGTTGCAATTTTTGTGCCTTTGTATTGGTCTCATACGATGTGACCAAACTATTCCAAGCCTCTTTCGGAGTCTTGGCATCCTGTATGTGTCCAATCATGCTATCCTGTATGCTAAGAGATAGCCAGTACATACCTTTCATGCTCCTTGATTCCATTCCTCATACGCTCTTAACTGATCTGTAGTCGGATTCCTTTCTGGTAACCGCGGAGCATTTTCATTCTCTCCTTCGATGTACTTCTAGTAGCCTTTTCCCATTAGGAAATTCATCATTCTAAATCTCCAAGCATGGAAATTGTTCTTGTCCAGCTTATCGCTCATAAGCTGACTCATTCCATCTGCATTTGCCATTTCTATAGCAATTCTCAACACTGCAAAACACTACAAGCAGCAGCTCTGCTTGAATACTGTCGCACTATGATGTGATAGTTCGATCTCAGAAAAACATGGTTTTCGTGTATCAACGGTACACGGAATCGCTTGAAATTTTGGATCTGGAATATATGAGTATTGCCAAGCACAAACACAAGTTAGAATTTCCAAAACTGACCTGGTTTTTTTGTGGGCCCCACCTTGCCGACTCAAAATGGAGGTCGAGATGGCTCCGAAACTTCGATCTGACAAAAACAAGTGACCCTAAAGGGTTAACTCTCAAAATATTTTGAGGTCTTCTACCTTCATGGCGATTTTCATAGCGAATAGAGGTCATTTGTGAATCGCGTTTTCTCCACATCTTGCCACGTACTCTTCACCGTCGCCTTCTCCACAAGCTCTCTACAACCACACTAGCTCTGATACCATGTCACGAGGAAGGAAATAAGAAAGAGAGCTCACACACACACTCACTCTGAAAGAGAAGCACACACATAGATTGAGGCAAGGAAGAATAATCTTCTTCTTCTTCTTCTTTTAAATAAAAAGGAACGTACAAGAATGACCTAAAAACAAGAATACAACTACTGCAATATATAAAGACCAGTACATAAGGAAAAACCTAATGTTCGCAAATGAGTGAGCTAGCAAGAAACAAATGTGCCATCACTCTCGGTAGATAAATCTAATAATGCTCAATGAAGTGTCCCTGACATATAGCGGCGTGACCACTATACATGTCACAGGAATGAGAAAGTGATACGTGTCATCCTGGATCATCACATATTGAGCTTGATATCTCAAGAATATGTGCAATCAATTGAACCGTTGCATATGTGATATTATTGTGTGTCACATATGCAATGTTGATGGATTTGTATGTGCCACCGAACTCTGAAGTCACTCTTATGTCATTTTGTGGTCCTATATATGGATGGGGAGATTGGCATCGACTTGCATGTTATGTTCAAAGCATGAGTACTTATGGAATATGCTTGAATGCAGCATCCCTTACTAGTAGAAGGACTTCACATGTAGAAAATAAAAGATTATATATTGATGGAAGACCTTACACGCATGGAAATATAGTAATAGTCATGAATCACCATACATGATTAGAGATGTATCAAGATACATAGTTGTCAATGTTATTATTGCATTACATGTTGGTGATGAATTATTAGTGAATTATGGATGGTGTAGACCTCCAAGAGCACCTTTTAGCTAGAGAGAGAATGAAAATTTTCTATCCATATTTAATAACTTATATATTTAATTTTATGTTTAAAGTTTACTTTTTATTCATTTATGGACTATTAATGATTTTTATTCATGTGTGTAGATTCCAACATATGATGTTAATGATATTCCTCCACACCATTCACAATTGCCAGTAAGACCTCGTTTATCAGAAGCTTCTATGAGGAGGCTATGCAAAAGTGATCCTATGGAATATGCAAGGTTGAAAGGTCTATATTCAAAAGAAGATAAAGTACAAGATTTGTGCGACAATGATGAAGATGATGGCATGGTAGATTTTATTGAGGATTGGTATCAAAATGGCAGTGAGAGCATTGATATTTCTAAAAATGAGAATTATCTTCGAGAGAAATGTCTAAAGCATGTATACGAAGGAAGTTGTTTGACACGACTAAGTGCGAGCTTACTTATTCTCAATCTTCAAAATCATTTTGGATGGATCAATGTATCTGCTTCCGCACTATTAAGGTATAATTTTAATTGTCAATCTATTTATATATATACATGCATAAATATATACATATAAATACATGCATATATAGACATACACATATATATATATGAATATATACACACATATGAACATACACACACATATACACACATACACATGTTGTGAGAGTAAGGTCAAATTATACATACCTGTATCGAATGAAGATATTTTGTCCATCTAGCCTTTGGAATTGTCCACCCGACCTTTAGATCTTCTTGACACATCTTCTTCTCCTATTCTAGTCAACCTAATACCTACACTGGTAACTCTTTTATGAACTTTGCATACAAGTATTAAGTATGAGTTAGCTATGGCGGTATTAAGTCGTTTGAAAAATAGGAAGCTACAGTAAGAACAAGAACTTGCATTGAATGAACACTTTATGTCCACCCATACTTTAGAACTATTCATCCATCTTTCAAAATCATTGAGAGAAATTTTCTTGTCTTATTTTCCAAACGACCTAATACCTCCATAGTTAACTGATACTTAATCCTTGTAAACAAATATGTAAGTCTTAGTTAGCAAGATAGGTAATAGATTGACTATGAAATGGGGGACAACCAAACGATTCAGTGGTCTAGATATGAAAGTATGCAAACCGCAATATACAAAAAAAAATAAAAAAAATCAAATATACATAGCTACAATGCATACATACATATACATACATACATACACATTCATACATACATACACATACATACATACATACATACATACATACATACATACATACACATATATACACACATACACATACATATATGCATACCCATATGCATACATATATATACATAAATATACACATACAAAACACATATACACACATACATACATATACACATATGCATACATATACGCATGCACATGCATATACACATCCACATACACATAAGCATACACATATATAAAATTATATGCATATATATACATATATATATATATGTATATTTATTTATTTATTTTTATTAATATGTCTTTTTTTCATGAACTTACAGGTTATTCTTTGAAAAGTTTTTACCAAGTTAGAATATTCTTCCTACCTCACATGATGAAATGAAGAAGATAATCAACAATCTTGGTATAGATTATCAATGTATACATGCATGTCTTAACGATTGTATTTTATATAGAGGTGAATATGCAGACTCTTTGACATGTCCAAAATGTCAATCTCCTCGATATAAGGAAGAAGAAGGTAAAATCCCAAAAAAGGTATTGAGACATTTTCCATTGGTCCACAGATTAGACATATGTTATAAAGCCCCGAATTATCAAAGCTTTTGACATGGGGATATGATCATAAAAGTACTCATGGAATAATCAAAATTCCTCATGATAGTGTTGTTTTTCAGCATATTGATTCTACATGGTGTGATTTTGCACAAAATCCACAGAATCTAAAGTTAGGAGTTGCATTAGATGGAGTTAATCCATTCTCCATGAAATCGAGTAAATAGTCAACATGGCCAGTGGTAGTCATAAACTACAATCTTTCGCCATATCTTAGCATTAAAAAGGAACATTTAATGCTTTCACTTTTAATCCCAAGAAAAAGACAAGTTAAAGATATGAATATTTATATTGCTCATCTCATTGACGATCTCCAAGAGTTATGGAGAGGTATTAATGTCATTGATGTATTGAAAAGCATCAATGAAAGGTATATTACGATTTCGTGGTATTGTGGCTTGGACTATTCACGATTTTCCAGGATATGGTGTTTGTTCAGGTATTGATGTAATATTTTTATTTAATATACATACAAATAAATGTGAGTTAATCTAATTATATTTTTATCATTTTCATGATGTAGGAATATCTACTAAGGGTTATAAAGCTTGTCCATATTGTGGTGATTGGTTGAGATCAATCTATAGTAAGGATCTTAATAAAAATATTTATCTTCGACATGGATGATTCTTGCCTGATGATCATCCATTAAGATCTAAAAGAGAAGCGATACATTTTAATGGAAAGCTTGAAATAGGTCAGTTTCCAAAACCTATGACACCTATGGATTGGTATAAAAAATGGACAGATGGATCTCTGATAGATCCAGAATCAGAAATCTTCAGTGATGATGAAGATAATGATAATGTGAAGAGAGGTAAAGGAAAATTGGCACTAGCAGAGAATATATCAATATGGTATTCTTTGGAGTATTGGAAAGAGGTAAAAGTATGTCATCTTCTTGATCCTATGCATATATTCAAGAATATTGGTTATTCATTATGGCAGCATCTTCTTGGACTAAAAGATACCATAGCATCAAAGAATGATTTGAAGGATCAAAACTCAAAACCAAAGTTATGGCCAATTTTTGATAGACAGCCACAGGAAACGACTTATGCACCTACTCCTTGGGTACTTATGACAAAAGAGATACAGACTATCAACAATAGGATCAACTTATTCAAACTCCTATAGGATATGAGCATCTTTCCAGAACATGTTTATTATGGATGATAAGAGCTTATTTGGGTTAAAGACCCATAATTGGCATAACTTTTTGAAACATATTTTACCTTTGGTTATCGATGGATGTACAACAAAAGGAATAAGAGATGTGATCTATCGTCATGGATTGCTTATAAGGTAATTATGATACTTTTATATTTAATATATATGAATATTTGATATCTTTTATTTTTTACTTAACTTATTTATAATTTCTTTTTATGATATGTATAGGTGGATTACATCAAAAGATATTGACAAAAACTCGATCCCACAAAAAAAACATGAATGCAAAGAGCTACTATGTTTGATGGAGAAAGAGCTTCCTACTTCATGTTTTGATATCCAAGTTCATTTATTAGTCCATCTTGTAAATGAAATAGAGATTGCAAAGGATCCATGGCAAAGGGTTGGATGCTTGAAGAGTGCATGTACTATGTTAGTGAGCCTTGAAAGAGTTCATGAAGAAGCTCCACGTGCATGGACCAACGAGTCTTCTTCAAAAATAACAGATAAGGTATTATCAAGTAAGGGAGTTCCATTTTTATTTACATTTCAAGAAAAAAATGATGTTTCTACTTTTGTAGCATATAATAGTGAATGCATGCAAGCATTCCTTAGCGAGTACGAACAGGAACTTCAAAATCTCCGAAGTAAAAGACGGGAAAACAAAAGATATAGACGTAATCTCGATAATAATGAGATTACAAATATATCTTCTTTCACGGATTGGCTATATAGTCGTTTGCAACGTGCCAACACAAATAATGAAGAAATATCAGATGAGCAAAGAGAGTTAATGATAGGTTGTGAACGAAAGGTAATTTTATTTTAACAAGGTTTTATTTTTTTCATATATGTATATTATTTTCTCTTTATATATTCTGATAGGTCATTTTGAAGGTTGATTGGTTTCGAGTTGAGTATAAAGGTGTAATTCCGCATTGAGAAAGGAATTATCAGGGTTTTGGGGAATTGATTCTTCCAAGATAATGCGATCTACTAAAGAACCATATATTCTTCCTAGGCATATTGAACAAGCATTTTTTAATTAAAAACCCAGATGCTCATCCTTGGTGGCAAGTCATTCATGTTCAACCTAGAGGTAGGTCATTGTTTGAATAATTTATTGTTAGAGAGATCGAAGAAAGTCCTCTTGATGATTCACCATCTGATACTATTACATCAACATCTGAAAGAGAAATTAGAATCATTATACATGATAATGATACTAATCTTTTTTATGAAGAGGATAATACTCTACATGTTGATTCTATTAATGATGAAGAGGAATTACTAGAAATTGATATTAATCCATCAATAGATGATGTCATTCATGAGAACACAGATTTAACAATAGAAGAAATAAATGAAATCAATAAGAATAATGAAGATGAGACTATATTGATGTCTTACCGAAATGATGGCAATAATGAAAACATATGAGCAGATTAGATAGTAAATTCTACTCTAGTTATCAATCAATAACTTGAATCATTTGAATGGAAATCAGATAATAGATTCTTCTTTATTCAACTAAAATATCGATGAATCCTACTAGAGAGATGAAATCATGTTCTTTTAAGTTATAACATGAAGCTCGGGGGTATGCCTAATTTCTATCATGTATGTATGCATATGTGTGTGTATTCATGTGTATTATATGTATACATGTGTTAGTATGCACATATATGTGTTTCATGTATATGTATGTGTGTGCATGTGTGTGATATATGTATACATGTGTTAGTATGCACACCTGTATATATGCATATGCATAATATATGCAAGTGTGTTTATAATTGTGTATGCATGTATAAGTATACATGTGTGCATGTAGGCATGTATATGTGATGTGTACATGTATATATGTATATATGTATATGTGTCTATGTGTAAATGTGTACTTGTAAATATGTATGCATATATATATATATATATATATATATATATATATATATATATATATATATATATATATATATATATATATATATATATATATATATATATATATATATATATATATTTGTGCATATGGGCATGTATGTGTGATGTGTAATGTATCTACTCCATTTTATATTTATGTATGTGTATCTACATGATGTGTATGTATATATATATATATATATATATATATATATATATATATATATATATATATATATATATATATATATATATATATATATATATATGATCCTCATTGATTCGAGTAGCTATATAAAGAGGCATAAGGTTGGGAGGAGAGACATCTCTCTAGTAGGTGCTCGGAGGAATAAATGCAATGTGTACATGTACGTCAATCTATGGCTAAAAGGCTGAATTAGAGTTTCTAAATCAAGGTTTGTAAAACCCTAATATTAAAATTAATGTTTTTGAATTATAATTTTTGAAATAGGATTTCTGAATTAGAATATTTATAATAGGGTTTTTGAATTAGGATATATATATATATATATATATATATGCATGTGTGTATGTATGTGTATCTATATGTGCATATGCATGTGTGTATGTGTGTGTATTTATATGTGTGTATGCATGTGTGTGTATGTGTATGCATGTGTATGTGTATATATGTATCTAAATATGATTATGTGAGTCTATGTGTGTGTACATATGATATGTATGTGTATGTGTATATGAGTATGTGTATGTGAGTATGTGTATGTGTCTATTATGTGCATAGCTGCATGCATGTGTATGTGTGTGTAAAAATGTGCATGTATGTGTGTCTATGTATAAATGTGCATGTATGTGTATATGTGTGTAAATGTGCATGTATGATGTATATGTGTGTGTATGCATGTATTTGTACCTCTAGTCGCACTCTTTTCTCTCTCTCTCATATACATACATAAACACACATACTCATATCCACATATATATACATAAAAGCAATGTGTACTGTGCATTATCACAACGATGAGCCATAAGTGTTCGCATCTATTTTAGACACCACTTATGCGACCGTCCTATCCCAAGCTCTCTCTCAAGTGAACTAAGTACGTATTTTTTATCCCTGTCATCATGCTCACTACAAAAATAAAAAAAATCATGTAAATAAAACATACGATATTTATTTCAATTTGTATGTAAAATTTATGCTTACTTCCACTGCAAGTGGACAAGGCGTAGGTAAGAGTCACATAATGCTTGCATTCTTCTCTTGAGCACCAATCCATTCCCTATATACACTATATTCCCCTCTAGGTCTATATCGCACTCTAGCCCTAAGGTGCCTATGCATGTCCTCATAGGCACCTATGCTCTGCTTTCATGATCTGGAGGTGGTATAAGTGTCCTGAAAATAGATAGATAAAAATAAATAAAAATATGTGTTATTATATCATTAAAAAAATTGTGAAAAAAAAAACATACCTATGAGCAGATAGATGTCTTCCTGCATGTGGAGCCACAGAGGAGCCCTCCTCTAATCATTGGGTAAGCATCTGGATCGTAAAATCTAGCTCATCATCAAGCATCTCTGAGTACTCGTGCATGATGATACCTAAAGTATCAAGCGCAACGCTTATGTATGCATATGTATGCATGTATGTGTATGTGTGTGTATGTCTCTCTACGTGTGTGTGTGTGTGTATGCATATATATGTGTGTATGTGTGTGTGTATATGTGTGTGTGTATGTGTGTGTGTCTATGTGTGTGTCTGTGTCTATGTGTGTATGTGTATGTGTGTGTATGTGTGTGTGCATGTAAGCATGTATGTATGCATATGCATGTGCATTTTGTATCCATATGTATGCATGTGTGTGTATGTGTGTGTATGTGTGTATATGTGTGCGTATGCATGTACGTATGTATGTATGCATATGCATATGCATTATGTATGCATATGTATGCATGTATGTGTATGTGTGTGTATGTCTCTCTATATGTGTGTGTGTATGCATATATGTGTGTGTATGTGTCTATGGGTGTGTATATATGTGTGTGTATATATGTGTGTAGCTCAGTGATGAGTAGCACCTCCTTTAATGTCAATCCGGGAAGACGTGAGGATGGTATAAAGACCTCGAACAAGTGATGGCACAAGTGTGTGAGTGAGAAGCACACTAACATGCACACACATACACACACACGGGCACACAAGGCAAGAACAAAGAGAGAGACAATGGAGTTCTTTTAGATTTCTCAAAAGTGCTCTTACAAGTTCAATTCTACAACAAGCTAACCTCAAAAATGAGCTCTCTAGCTCTTTTTTTAGTTTTTGACTAGCTTTGGCCCTGTCCAAACATAGTGTCCGGCCTAATTAAAAAATTAGGTTCTAGGGCCTATTTGAAGGCTCAAACGGAGTCTAAAGAATATGAAATTTTATATGTAGGTACTTCTCATGCTCCTCAAGCTCAAGGACTCCTTGACTTGCACAAAATGGAGTTACAAAAAGGTGGAATGGTATTTACAATGGTGTGGAATGACTAGAATCACTATTTGGGAAGTATTAATTCAGGAAAAATTGATAGGCCTATTTGCCAGATCTTCTTTGACTGCTTTGCCTACTTGGCCCTTCTCGCTCGCTCCCTTGTCTTGTAAGTCCTTGACCGCCCTGACCACTGCCAACACTCCCCCTCTCTCGCGTCGGTCGTCTCTGATAGACCCTTGTTGAGTGGACCATTGGATGTAGTACTCCACGACAATTGTGGCTAAGTGATGTTCTGCTATTCTCAGCCCTTTGGTCAAATCAGTGAGTAGGGCATCCCAGTCTACTGGCCCGGGTACCTCCGGATATGGCATGCGTAGTTGTTTTGAGTGCAGAGCCTGTTCAACCGCAAATAGCTGTAATAGGTAAGATGGTTTGGGTATGAATATCACATAATGATATTCCCAGAACCCTGTGATAAACATTTCCTCAAATGTTTGCTTGAAGTAGGCTAGTAGATACTTGATACGAACATGCCACGCATAAACAACGTTGATGGGTGGTGTTGTGCTCATATCATAGGCAAGATCCTGGTTGCCTTCATTGAATCCGAGAGCCGAAAGGTGAGGTGCTTTGACATTTCAAAAGGTTCTGAAAGTGATCAGCATTAACTGCTTTTCATGGTTTCTAAACAGGCTCGTATGCTGAGCGTCTAGGTGCTAGTAATGTTGTTGTAGTTGAGACATACACTGGTATAAAGTGTTATATACATTATTAATAGGAGTGGATGCAGGGAAGGTGTTGAATGCAGGAGGGTAGGGAAAAGGGAAAGGGAGTGTGTATGTTGTGCTTGAGAAGGGTGAAGTGGGTGGTGGGGGAATGGGAGATTGTGGGAATATCGGGGGAGGGAGAGGGGTGGAAGTGGGTGATATGTTCATGAAGTCATGTGTGGATGCGGTCGTGGGAGTGATTGTGTACATGGGAATTGTCGTTGTGGTGATGGTCGTGAAGGTGTAAAGTGGCGTGTGCAGTTGTGAAAATGAACCACTAGGAAGTGTGATGGGGGGAATGGGGTTTTCAGCGACTACGGTGAGAATTACAGTGTCAGTGGTAGTAATCACAATCAGGTTGGTGTCAGTTTGGCCGGACTGTGAGGGTTGACTGACATTCTGTGCTTCAGTATGGGAAGTGGAATCTAAGGCTGTGACAGTGGCAGTGACAATGGTGGTAGGAGGTGAAGGTGGTGGAGTTGGAGGGGGAGGTGGCAAAGGGGGTGACGAGGGTGCACTTGAGGTATGGGCTTCATCAGTGTGATGAATGGTATGGGTTGTGCTCGTGGTGGTGGATGTGGTGCCCTGTGGTTCTGATACGAAGACATTCATTTGTTTCCCTGGTCTAGGGGGACGTCTATCGTATCTTCGCTCCGATCTTCACAAGTGTGCAAGAGTGGTATGCACTGTCTCAGGTACCCCCAATGCATCTGCAATCGTGTCAAGGGTTGCCCTGTATTGCTCGTCCACACCTTCATCTTCCAAGATCTGGTTCATTAGGGCCTTTCCTGCTGCCAGGGATAGTTTGTGTTGTTCTTGAACTCGGTTGATGGTATCATAGAGTCTTTTCAATTTCTTCGTATAAGCAAGGGCACCTTCAAGTTCTGGTACAACTTCTTGCTCATATTCATGCTCTTCTTCGTCGTATAGTCCTTCTTGTTTATCCTCTTGCTCCTCTTGTGCAGTTTCCTCTTCATCTTCATCTACTTTGACAACTTCTGGTTGGATTGGATGGGGTTGGTCTGTGACTATTTGTTGCCTGCCTGCTTGCTCTGCCTCAACTTCCAAATTAGTAGCACTAATTATTCTGGCTACCTCCTAATCAGTTAGATCTTCCAGTGTAAAGCCATGAGGGAGCTCTAAGTCGGTGGGTATGGGTGGAAACACCAGATTTGGCCCTTCTGCATTGTTTCTCCGTAGTTTGATGGTAAAGGGCTGCACACGCCTGGGAAGTCATGGAGTTTTGTCCTGTGTCAGTGTAGCACCTCGGGCCTGTGCACAGGGCATCTGAATTGCTCCCCTCATTTTCTTGGATGGAGGCCCTGCTGCTGATAGTCTTCATTGGACAAAGGTGCTATACCCCTTTTTCTCTTTACTGGGAGTGAGGGTGCTAATCAAGTATGAACACCTTAGAAAGTCTGGCTTCGACAACTGGGCTTTGAAGTAATCATATAGTCCCGCCTTCTTCCATATCGGTTTCAACCCTTCATTATTTTGAAGCCTCTCAAACTCTCTGGTAAAGAAATGATACCTACCCCAGCGTCCATTGAACTCTATTTCTGCCTCCCACAAGTAAGTGCCTTCTCCAAGAGGTCCTATGTTAGAAGAAGCATTTTTTGAAGGGAAATTATTTTTAAAATGTCAAAAAATTGTAGAAGTATTTATGCAAATAATGTAAAAAAGAGGAAGAGTCTTCCTCATGTAAATTAGAATCATATGTATTTTTTCTAGAATTTTTGGAAGGACTTTGATAGCATATTTTTAGATTAGAAGGGAAAAGGACCAAAAATCAAGTGTGAAAAGGGACACTTGAAAATGTATAAAAGATAATTTCCTCTACTTTGAGAGGGTTGGTTGTATTATTTGTGCTATCCAAGTAATTTGAAGAGCTCTCCTTGCAAAAATCGTGTTTCTTCCTTTCAAGTACTTTCTTTAGATTTGTTGAGTCTATTCTATGTGTGATCCATGGAATTTGCAAGCTTCTATTGTGTATTTCTGATTAATGTGTATGAAGAGAGGTGATTCTTGATGTATGGAGTGAGAAAGTGCTGAAGAATAGAGCTGGAGATAGAAATTGTCAATTTTCATAAAATCACGATTGTCTCGTCTGAGGGTTACATGTATCATTTTTGAGATTTGACTTCATAATTGTGTTCTGCTGAGAAAATAACACACTTTAGGCACCAAGATCATTAGAAATACTGCTGTTTAGCTCAAGATATTCAAAACCCTAGAAATTTCTCTTCATCTTCATAATTTCTCAGAAATCTAGTCATATTTCTCTTATTTTTGGATTCCATCATCTAGAAGGGGTTGTGGTCTTTGTATACTTACCGGATTCACAAATGTAAGATGTATTGTTGATTCTTTATGCTAAAATGATTGGAGAGGACAACTCCAAAGGGTAACAACAAACATTTTTTGGCGTCGTTGTCAGGGAAGTAAAGCAAAAGCTTCATTGAAGTTGGACCTTGTTGGATCTTCCATTGATGATGGTATTGAACACATTGAAAAGGTAATACTCTTTAATCAAGAAAAGGAAACATGAAAAGGTAGGTTTCTTTGTTTGTCTTTTGGGAAAAGAAAGCAAGAGATAGCCTTTTGAGATAAAGAAGTGGTGAAATTCTTGCAAATTGATAGTTGCTCATATCATTTTTATAAGTAAAGTGTAGGTGTGTGAAAAACTGAATCAAGATAGCTGAGGATAAGGTAAAATGTGACTATCTTTGCATTTGTAGAGTGCTTTTTGACAAAGTACCAAGCAAAATTATTGATCTTGGGAAAGATGACATGATTGCATTGAGGAAAGTCAAGTAAAGTAGCTATATGCAAATAGATAAGATCCATTTGTTTAGCCAAGGCAAAGCAATAATCTTGAGAAAAGATTTATTTGCATCTTGAAAAGAAGAATGTTTGAGTTTATCTTTGCATGAATGGATAATTGCACTTCTTAGCACATTTTTCTTTGGGAAGCTCTTCTCATAAACTGATTAGATTGCAAGCATAGAAGAGTATAACCAATCATGAAACAAAAGGTCAATGGACCTCTAAACAAGAAAACCCTAAAATAAGTGTTTACCTTGATTTAGGGAAAAATACTAAAAAAAAATCATAAAATTCATCAAAAAATTCAAAAAAAAATATTTTTTTTCTAAAAAAAAAGTTGGAATTGTTGTTGAAAGTGGAGGAGAAGAAGTGGAAAAGAATTCTAAAAATTGAGAAAAAATAAAATATAGAGTGAAAGTTGTTTCTAATTTCTAAAAAAAAATATGTTTTTTATGAGTTTGATGGTGTATAATTGCAGGTGACAAGTGATTTGGAGTTGGTGAAGAATCTTGAAGAGGACTAAGAGGAAAGAAAAATAAAAAAACTGCAAAAATAGGAAGTTCAGAAAAAAGACGATTCTCTGCACAGGATCGCGATTTTCTGTAAGGAAAAGAATTTGAATTATTTTTGCACATCTGGGTATTGAGGAAAGTGGTTGTAAGAGATTTTCATAAAGTGGGTGAGTAAAGAAAATCAAATTTCAAAATATCAGTGAGAATTGAGTATCAAGTGAGTAAATTGAAAATTGGGTACAGAATCGTGATTCTCACCAGTGGGATAAAGGGAGTAACTTGTGTTGAAAAGTTAGGAATTGTGAATTAAAATCATAAAATTGTTGAAGGATAGGAATTGAAAAAGTGAAAAGTGAAAATTCTGAGAAAATCGCACAAAATTGCGATTGTGTGAAGTCTATAAAACCCTGGAATCTCAGAAAAAAAGCTCATTTAAGTGAGAGAGAGAGAGAGAGAGAGAGTTGGATAGAATTGCGACTTCCTGCAACCACAAAGCCTCTGGATATTTTTTGATCAAGCAAGCAAGGTAAGGAATTCCCAATAAATTTTTGCATTACTTCAAGTTTCATATGATGATTAAAGCACAAAAACACAGAAAATAGTGAAAAACATGGAATCGTGATTTTTAGATTTTTTGAGTTTTACTTAGAAAAATGATAATTTTGTTTAAACTCTTTTATTGCATGTTAAAAGTTTAATAAGGCAATTCTATTGGAGAAACAAAAACTTAAAAATCAAGAACCTCAAAAATTTTAAAAATTTGCACAGAATCCCGATTTTGTAGTCAAACACAAAATCGCGATTCTTTGAATTAAACACAAAAACACGATTCCCAGAACGCGATTTTCATAAGAAAATCATGTTTTTTACAATTGTGAGCAATCACGATTGTCTGGGAACAGAATCGTGAAAAACACGATTCTCTCTTCAGAATCGTGAAAAACATGATTCCCTCCTTAGAATCGTGAAAATCACGACTCTCTCCTAAGAATCGTGAAAAACACGATTCCCTCCTCATAATCGTGAAAATCACGACTCTCTCCAAAGAATCGTGAAAAACACGATTCCCTCCTCAGAATCGTGAAAATCACGATTCCCTCCAAAGAATCGTGAAAAACACGATTCTCTCCTCAGAATCGTGAAAAACACGATTCTCTCCTCAGAATCGTGAAAAACACGATTCCCTCCTCAGAATCCTGAAAATCACGATTCCCTCCAAAGAATCCTGAAAAACACGATTCTCTCCTTAGAATCGTGAAAAAACACGATTCTCTCCTCAGATTAGTGAAAATCACGACTCTCTCCAAAGAATCATGAAAAACACGACTCCCTCCTCAGAATTGTGAAAATCACGACTCTCTCCTAAGAGTCGTGAAAAACACGATTCCCTCCTCACAATCGTGAAAATCACGATTCCCTCCAAAGAATCGTGAAAAACATGATTCTCTCCTCAGAATCGTGAAAAACACGATTCCCTCCTCAGAATCGTGAAAATCACGACTCTCTCCAAAGAATCGTGAAAAACACGATTCCCTCCTGAGAATCGTGAAAATCACAAATCTCTCCTAAGAATCGTGAAAAACACGATTCCCTCCTCAGAATCGTGAAAATCACGATTCCCTCCAACGAATCGTGAAAAACATGATTCTCTCCTCAGAATCATGAAAAACACGATTCCCTCCTCTAAATCGTGAAAATCAGGACTCTCTCCAAAGAATCGTAAAAAACACGATTCCTTCCTCAGAATCGTGAAAATCACGACTCTCTCCTAAGAATCGTGAAAAACAGGATTCCCTCCAAAGAATCGTGAAAAACACAATTCTCTCCTCAGAATCGTGAAAATCACGATTCCCTCCAAAGAATCATGAAAAACACGATTCTCTCCTCAGAATCGTGAAAAACATGATTCTCTCCTCAGAATCGTGAAAATCACAATTCCCTCCAAAGAATCGTGAAAAACACGATTATGTCCACATAATCTTGGAAAATTTAGAATATCCAAGAAATAGTGAAAAAGACAATTCTTTTTCACAAAATTGTGAGGAAATCTAGAATTTCTTCAAAATCTTAGAAAAGACAATTCTATTCACACAATCGTGGAAAACATTCTCTCCACAAGATTGTGAATAAGTTGGATGATTTTGAGATCTAGTAATAAATTGATCACACCTTCTAAACAAGATCTAAAAAGTAACGAAATAGAGCCAGTAATAGGAGACTTACAAGAAAAAGATTTAGGGCAGGAAAACAACATGGAAAACCTAAATGAAATCAATGAACCCATTGAAAATGGTGATTATAGAAATATTCTCAAATATATGTATAAAAATAGGTTTGGAACCTATGTGTATCAGGATGGGATGCATAAGTCTCTCATCAGGTTGAGAAACTTAGAAGTACCCCTGAATATAACACCAGTAGCACAATTTAAGGATGGCAGATATGAGGATAGACAAGGATGTGTATACATCTTCTCACAAGATCCAAAAAATTCTAATGATTTAGGACAGAGTGTAGACAAGAGACCTTGGGAACAAAACCTAGGGCAACCAGACTTGCCAAGACAGAATGAAACACACAATAATATTGAGCAACGACAAGGTAGGAGAATACATACTTCCCCAAATCCTTTTGAAAGAGAAGCAGCAGGACTGAATGATTTTCCATTTAGAAGGAGACATCAGTGGCAAAATCAGGGAAGAGTGCTTAGGCCTTATCAAGTAGCTAAATGCATGAAGAATCAATATGAAGGATATTCTCATCCTCATGCTCATGCTGCAGAATTCAGACAATTAATTAGGGCAGAAGAAGTTGAGGATTATAAAGTGCAATTTGAAGCATTTGGTCTAACCCTAATTGGACCTACACTATCTTGGTTCATTCCCTTAAGAAAGGAGATGTATTCGGATATTGAATCTTTCCTGGAACTTTGCACTTTTTCATTAAAAAGACAAGATCATTTGAAGAATCTGGAAAATATATATAATAAATGTAGAACATACAGAGTATATTTAAATCCAAAAAAATGTGTGTTCTTTGTGAGGCAAGGGAGAATGTTGGGTCATATAGTTTCTAGAAATGGAATTTCAACAGATGAAAGAAAAATTAAGGCCATAGTGGAACTTCCAAGACCAACAAATGTAAAGGAATTTCAAACTTTCATGGGACACTGCGGGTATTATAGAAAATTTGTACACAAGTTTGCTGACATTGCAAAATCTTTGTATGCCTTAATCACAAAATTTGAGTGGACCAAAGAGTGTGACCAAGCTTTTGAGACTGTAAAAACTTGTTTGGTAACAGCACCAATTCTAAAAACCCCACAGTGGGATAAAATTTTCCATGTCCATGTGGATGCTTCAAATTATGCTTTGGGATGTGTGTTAGCACAACCAATAGAAGGGAGCAAATTAGACTTTCCAGTTGCTTATGCTAGTAGGCAACTGAATTCAGCTGAGAAAAATTACACAATCACTAAGAGGGAAGGGTTGGGAATGATATTTGCTGTGAAAAAATATAGACATTACCTATTGGCCAACAAGTTTAAATTCTTTGTGGATCACCAAGCTTTACTCTACCTAGTAAACAAACCTTGTCACACTAGAAGGATAGTCAGATGGTTTCTTCTACTGATGGAGTTTGAGTTTGAGGTAGTGGTTAGACAAGGAAAGACTCATTTGAGAGCAGACCATTTATCCAAAATCCAAGCTAAATAGCCAAGTTCACCTTTAGATGATGACTTTCCAGATACATATCTGTTCAAAGTAGAAAGTATTCCTGAATGGGCCATGACTTTAGTACCTTTGCTAACCATGGGACCCTGCATAACATCTAGAAAAAACACACATGTGGTATTACAAAGTAGGAATCTTATGCTGCTAGCTGGGCATTTGTATCATCTCAATCAAATGGGCATATTGGACTATTGTACTCCAGAAGAGGAGCAGCAGGAATATTTGAGAAGAGCTCACTATTGGAACCTTGTACTCATGCTTCCATGATAGTCACCCTAAGTAATCTCAATAAGATGGGAGTAAATTTGCCTAATAAGATTCAAGATGTAAAAAAGTATATTTCCAACTGTTGGAAATGCCAATCCTTGCGAAATTTAGAAGTTATAACCTTATACTGGTTTCAAAAAAATCCAGATTGGAGTGCAAACATAATTGAGGAGTTGAAAAGAAATAAGAAAGGAAAGCCAGAAAGAGATAGTGCAGACTCAAAAAATCTACAAATGATTTCTGAAGAGTATCAACTGATAGGAGATCAATTGTACAAGAAAGGGATGGATGGATATTTAAGAATCTGTGTTCCTGAAGATAAATATGTGGAAATGTTAGAGATGGCACATTTTGGAGTGGCAGGAGGACATTTTTCAAGTGATAGGACTGCTAAAATCATATTATACTCTGGATATTGGTGGCCAACTCTATTTCTTGATGCAATAACATATGTGAAAAGATGTGACATTTGTCAGAGGGTGAGTCAACCAAATAAAAGAGACAATATGCCATTAGTACCACTGATTTCAGCAAGAGCATTTAGTAAATGGGGGTTGGATTTCATTGGACCCATACATCCTCTAGCAAAATAGTCCCATGCTGAATACATACTAGTAGCCACAGACTACCTAACTAAATGGGCAGAGGCCAAGGCTACAAAAAGGAATGCTGCTCAGACCACTGCCAGATTTCTCTATGAAAATATCATCACCAGATTTGGATTACCAATTGAATTAGTAAGTGATAGGGGGAACTCATTTTTTGAAAATCATAGAAAACATAACTGAGTATTTCATGATCAGTCATAGAAAGTCAGCCCCATATCACCCAGAAGCCAATGGATTAGTAGAAAGTACTAATAAGGTACTTTGCACTGTATTGTCAAAATTGGTAAACACAAATAGGAATGATTGGGATTTACAACTTAATCATGTCCTATGGGCCTACAGAGTGGCATACAAAACTGCACTAAGAACCACACCATTTAACCTGGTATATGGACAAAATGCAGTTCTGCCCATAGAATTCCTTATTCCAACACTAAGGGTGGGTAGTCAATACAAGTGGACTGGACATGAGTTATCTGAAAGAGTAGTGGAATTGGAAAAACTAGGAGCCTCTAGACTTCAAGCAATCATGAGCATATATGCAGACAAGAAAAGGCAAAAAGCTTATTATGATGTTCATATTAAAGAGAAGGACTTACAAGAAGGAGATCTAGTTTTGGCATACACATTAAAAGAACATCAGAAGAAATTTCAGAAAAAAGGACATGGGCCTTATATTATCAATCAAATAAGTAACAGTGGGGCTATCCAACTAGCTAATTTAGATGGAGAAATCATGCCAAATTGGATGTAGAGTAAAAAGGTATGATCTTCCATTAACTGTTTCTGAATGGAGAAGAATACATCAAGATCAAAATAGGAAAAAAGAAGAGGAAAACATTAGAAAGGAGGCTCAACAGGAGGCAAAGGAAAGGATAAGAAAAATCAAAGATCTTAGAGAAGTCCTTCTATGTGAAACACCTCTACGAGTAAGAGAACATTTGCCTGTTGTAACAATGAATTTTCAGGATGAGAAAATCAAGGTTTTGATAGATTCAGGTGCACAGGTAAATTTGATCAGTTCAGCTTTGCTGGATAAGTTTAACCAAAGGATTGAAAGCAAAACATTTATCAAAACCTTAGAAGGACGGATAATACAAAGCATGTCTTCACCATCTATTGAAGTTAAGTTCAATGAAGAATATATGAGAATAGATTATGAAGAATGGCCAGATCACATGATGACTGAGAAATTGATTCTGGGACAACCATGGCTAAGGTAAGGTAAAGTAATTTTGGATTTTAAAAAAATGAAGCTTAAGTTGACAGTAAATGACAAAAGGTTTTTAATGCTTTTGTGGAGTAATGAAGAACAGGAAGATCAACAGGATATCTATGACTCAAACCTGGAAGGATTTACTTTTTCATTAGAAGTTTCAAAGGCATTACCAAAAGAACCACTTTATGATCAAATTTCATTCAATCAAAAACAGGAGAAAATTGACGGAACAAAAGATGTTGAAGAGATAGAAAAAAGGTGGCAACTATGGAATGGTCAGAAGCATCAAGGCATCAAGACAGGAAGAATGTGGAAACAGAGTACATATAAGCACTGCTCATTAAAACAAATTCTGAGAAATAAATGGATATGGAAGCCAAAAACTTCCAAGTACAACTTATCAAAAGAAGATGGTTTTATCCCTAGAACAAAGTCAACAAGAATAAAATATTATTGGGTAAAAAAATCAGATTTGATTCAATGGGAAAAATAACATGATTATCTGATATACACTTGGGATTCTTGATAAGAAATTCAGAGTTTTAGAGAGAAGAAATTATGACAACTTGGAAATTATTTCAATTTGTTCTACCTCATCCTTTTTCTAAGAAGAGAAATAGGAGGGGAAGAAATGAAGTAGAGGACATTATTATTATTATTTTTAAAAAAAAGAGAAAAGAAGGAAAAACAAGAAAAATTATTATTATTATTAAAAAAAACAAGAGAGAAAAATTATCCATTTTTCTTTTATAATTCTTTTAATTATATAAGTTATATAGCACAAGCAAGATATAGGTGGTAATGTAGCAGGTGTCTATTTTTTTTATAAATTTTTTTACTAATTTCTTCTTTTCTTTGTTCAAATATTTTCTTTCTTTATAAGAGCTGATAGATGATAAGAGAGAACTAGACATCTTGCTACACATGTAATGATCACTTCAATTGAGTTCTTATCTGTGATACAAATAGGAAAGTCAAGAATTCTCTAAGTCTTGTTTTCATTTTTTTTTTCATTACATCTCAAGATCAATGTGATTATATTTATGCTTCTTGAGACTCATGTGGGTGGAGTTTTCTTTGGCGTGATGCTATATTTTCTCCAGAATGGTGAATCCAAAGCAGACTTAGTAACTCTGTCTAGAGGACATTGGTTCTTAGACAGTGAAGCAACAGTAGAACAAGTAGAGCTAGAGTCTGATGAAGAGCAAGAAAATTCCAGAAACAGAGAAGATAGTCAAAGAACTCAAGGAAACTTTGGGTATCATTGGACAACACATTTTTACTGTAGGAGTTGGAGGTCACAAGTACACCATGTTGTGCCAGGAATTTTACAAATTCTAGAGAATTGCAATCAATTACAAAAGGTGGAAAGTAGTAGGATTACATAGACTGTTGGATGAACCCTTATTCTTCATAGACTTTGAAAGAGTGGCACAGGTGATGAATAGTCTGATGGAGGTTGGAAAGGGTGATGCTTATTTCAGATGCAACGTCAAAGACAGAGAAAACAAAGAAGTGAACATTACTATAAAAGCAGAGCATATCAGGGCAGCCCTACAATTCTATACAATGGGAACCAAACTAGATAACAGCTTCGTTAAGAAGAATAAAGCAACCTATGCAGGATATTCCAAATTCCTTGACTTTAAAGGAAAAGAGAATGAAGAGTATGCTATCAGAATGTTCCTTCAATATTTTTGTTTCCCAAAACTACCTAGATACACCATGCCACAAAAACCAGTAACATTGATCATGTTCAATAATAAGGACAGAACCAAACCTTTTGGAGTGATGGATGTAACTCCATACATACATGATCAATTGAAGGAAGCAGCCAAACATTGGGAGCAAAGGAAGTTCATGAATGGAGCTCAATTTCTAACAAGAATTATAAATCATGTTCTAGGAATGGAGGATCAATTAAAGTTGGCTCCAAAAGCCCAATACTTTAGAACTTTAATGTCAAGAATTAAAAGCCCTTCTAAAATGATGACTATAAGGGAAGTAGAAGGAGGAAAAAAAAGGGAGTCTCAGAAGAAGTGATTCTTGTAAAGAAAAGAAGATTGGATCCCAGAAAGGTAGAATTGGAACAGGTGGAAGTAACCAAGGAAGAGCATGAAGCTCCTCAAAAGGAAGTTTAGTCTTCAAAGGAACCTCATCCACCTCAAACAAGTAAAGAACAACTGTATACTTATTCGACCCAAGGGAACAATAAAAGGGGGCAGTATATGAAGCTCAGTATCAAAAGATGTTGGAGGACTACTCTTGTAAAGCAACTGATTGGATCCAAGAAGAAGTGGAACACTATGAAGAGCTGCATGATCAGATGATGGCAGCAGAAACTGAGGAAGTTTTTGTCAAAAAAGAAGTGGAACTGTTAGCCTACTTCAAAGAGCTATAAGGACTCCCTGAAACCAGAACTGCAGTTGTAGTAAAGAAGAAGGTTCAGAAGAAACCTGTACAGAAAAGGAAGTTGACCAAGAAAAATAAAGGAAAAACAGTAGCAAAACCTGTACCAAAGGACGGAGACAGAAAAAGTGACAGTAGAAGAAAAAAAGCAGGAGGAATCCATTGTTATAGAAGAGCCAAGAATGGACAAAACAGGAATAGCAAGTTCTTCACAGTTCTCTCCAGACTCAAAAAGTGACGTTGAAAATTTTCTATTGAAAAGTTTGAATTTATCAGTACCTAGCACACCAAATGTGACAGTACAAGCCTCTGAAAAAATTAAAACACCAGAAGATTTGAGTGTGAAGTCACAAAGAAAACAGGTCCAAGAAGAAGTCGCAGAACAGGTTAGTCCTAGAGAAGAGAAAAGGTTACTAAAAGGTAAAGTAGTGATGATGGAAGAGAAGATTGAAGTAAGGAAGGAGTTCAGTTGTGGATTAGTAGACTCAGGGTTTAAGACTGTATGGAAAACCCCTTCACATCAAACTTACTTCAAATTTAATGAGGAAAAGCTCGAAACAAAAAAGGAAACTCAATTATGCAGTTCAGTGCACAGGAAGGAAGACAAAGATCAAATCAAGGAAATAGAGGAAGAAGAGGGAAAGAAGAATTTTCAAGAGGTCAAAGAAGGAAATACAGAAAAAGAAATAAACCAAAGTATAGAAGACATACTTTATGATTTGAATCATAATGAGGAGTTCACAACTACAGAAGATCAGGGAAAAGAAGAAGATTTGGATCTTATGGATATAGATGAGCAAGAGGAAGGACAAAAGGAGCAGATAATCCATGATCAGATAAAGCTCTCTGTGGAGATTGATTCAACCCTAACTCAGGATCAGGAAGTACAGGAAAAGGAAGGACATATCCTTGAAGAGGAACAACAAGGAATGGAGAAAAAGAAGGCAGAAGAAATGGAGATAATTAAAGAAACATCGGGACATGAGAAAAAGGAGGATCAAACATTAGTGTATGAGGAAGATGTTGCAGATAAAGAAGAAATGAAAGCAGAAAAGGGCTATGAAGAACAAAATAACCAAGTCATAGAATATGAGGAAGAAGATGAAGAAGAGAATGATTGCAAAGAAAAAAAGCAGATAGAAGTAAGACAAATGGAATTAGAAGCTGGGTTGGAAAGGATACCCAAGAACATAAGATCTGCCTGCAAAGTTATTATGAGCAATATAGAGCAATTCAGACCATCAAGTAGAAATATGATTATATCAGGAATGGTGGCAAAATCAGAATTTCTAAAAGGCACTAGAATGATTAATGAGCAAAAGAAAGAAAAGGAACAATTAGTAGAACAATTGAGGATTGTACAGGAGAGAAATGAGGAATTGACAAAAAGATAATTTCCTTGGAAGAATTGGAGGTTCAACAACAAAACAAAATTCAATATCTTGAAGAAAAGTGTGCAAAGCAGATAGAGCATAGCAGCAAAATGGAAATGGAGCTGAAGAAAATTGAACGGAGATACTGAACACTTTAGAGTTCAGATCAAATTATGGTAAAAGCAAATGAAGAAATAAACAGGTTATTAATGGAAGAAGGCCAGATAAAAGAAGAGAGCAAGATTGTACAGGTAACACAAGATGAGAAGGAGGAGAACAAAGAAATTCTAAGGCTACAAGCAGAATCAAAGGAAGCTAAGGAGTTGGAAAAACAAGCCAGTGTACATGCTTCTACTTCAATGAGAGGATATAATAAGTTACATATGGATATAGAAAAAGAAAGAAGTGATTGGCAGTTGAGTATAGAAAGAAATGAGTGGAAATCAGAAAAAGAATTGTGGACCTCTCAAAATAGAAGTTTAATGATGATGGTGGAAGAGTTATAGAAAAAATTGGAAAAGCCACAAAGCCAGGTTGAAGAACAGATAGAGACCACACAAGCAGAAGAGTATGAAGTAGAAGATGATAATAGGACTCAACATTTTGATGAACAAGAAAACAAAACACCAGTGGAGGAGTACTCAGAGGAGTTTGTTCAGAGACTTCTAAGAGACAGAGAATCTAGAATGGAATTTATTAGAAAAATGCATAATGAATATGAGGAACAGATTGTTAATTTTGTTTTAAACAAAGGGATAAATCCTGATCAACACCATTGGGCAACAGATGGCCTAGGTATACCCTTTTGCATGATTATTGAAAGCATTAAAAATTATCAGCTGGCAAGGGTGGCATTATCACCAAACAAGTATTTAGAATATGAAGAAGACATCAATGTGACAAAGGAATTATTTGAAAAAGCCAATCCTAAATGGAGAAACATATGGTTGGATTCTAACAAAGAATGCAGAAAAATTTGGAAAGAGGCACCCATTCAGTTAAAAATCAATCCAGCTTATTGTCTAGTAGCAAGGAGAAGGGATTGGATAGTCTTTTGGGAAAGAAGGAATGTAGGACAGATTCCATCAAAATGGCTGAACTTTCCAAAGATAGCAGGACTGAAGGCAGGAACATGGCCAACAAAGAAATATATGGTTGACACAGCAGAGTCTGTTATATCTACATATAAAGATGTCAATGACCCAGCCTGTATTCTATTAATCACAGTAATGAGACTCATATTGGCATGTATAGAGACTTTTACAGATATAGATGTCAGAACTCTTAATTACATTGGTTTTAATTCAGCATCTGATGCTTTATTATTTGATCTCAGTGAAACTCCAGACAGGATCTGTTTAATGGCCTATTATAGCAGAACAATATTTTTGGGTAGTCAATATCTCCAGATTTTTGAGGATGCATTTGATTATGGATTCTTTGAAAGAGAGTCAGAAATCTTTGGAAACTTGTCAGTAGTAACAAATTCTTGACTCACAGCCTATGAAGCAGCATTGTTGGCAGTAGTCAGGGAACCGAAGGAGCCACAAGACAAAGAGGGTCGGAACGAAGAGATAGCACAAGCAGACACAGTAGCCAAAGAAGATCTCGCAAGTAGGCCATCTAAATTTTTCAGACATCAAGGAGTGGAGCACACAAGAAGAAAGAGCAAGTAGGGAGCTCAAAGATCTGTACGACAAACCAACAGAGAAAATCCCTACACAAATAGTGATTTTAATCACTAAAAACCATTGTAAATACCATTTCGTATTTTTGTAGCTCCATTTTGTGCAAGCCAAGGAGTCCTTGAGCTTGAGGAGCCTTAGAAGTACCTACATATCAATTTTCGTATTTTTTAGACTCTGTTTAAGCCCTCAAATTGGCCCTGGAACCTAATTTTTAACTAGGCCAGACACTAGGTCTGGACAGGGCCAAAACCTAGTCAAAAACTATAAATAGAGCTAGAGAGCTCATTTTTGAGGTTAGCTTGTAATTGAAATGAACTTGTAAGAGCTTTTTGAAAGTCATCTAAGAACTCCATTGCTTCTCACTCTTTGTCTTGCCGTGTGTGCGCGTGTGTGTGTATGTGTGTGCATGTTTGTGTGCTTCTCACTCACGCACTTGTGCCTCCACTTGCTCGAGGTCTTCATACCATCCTCACGTCTTCCCGGATTGACATTAAAGGAGGTGCTACTCATCACTGAGCTACACCAAATTTTGGCGCCGTTGCCGGGGATCGAGCTTTGAGGACGAGCGTGTGATGGTAAGACGTAGAGTTGAAGCATTGGAGTTATAGGTATTTTCTTCACTTTTATCTATTTCCTTTTGTTTCCTTCATCACCATCATCATCATCACCATCTCCCACCTCCATCTCCATCATCGCAAAAATTTCAGTTTTTTGACTATATTTCCTTTCTCCTTCCATTCCCCTCATTCCACTTGTGAGAGAGAGCGAGAGAGCAATATTGTGTGTGCTGTTTTTGCATGTTTCTTGAGCTGTCTTGCAGGTACATGCTGCATCATCTTCTCCAGCACTTCGCGCAGGTACGAAAATCTTGGCAACTGTCTCTGTGTCGCCGGTCTCTGTCAATCGCGACTGACAGAAAAAATGCTCCATTTGCCAAACAAAGTGCAAAACCATGATCTACAGGCCTAGAGCTTCCCAAAACTGTGTTTAGATTTTTGAAATTCATCAGATTTTTGTCAATCGTGATCGCTCAGTCAATCGCGATCGACAAACCACGACGGACAGACCTGTCAATCGCGATCGACCAGTCAATCGCAACTAACAGCCCACGATGGCTCCGTCAATCACGACCGATTGACCACGACTGACGGATCATACGCGTGACACGTGTCAATCGCGATCGAGTCATCAATCGCGATCGACCCATCAATCGCGACTGACAACCCACGACGGCTCTGTCAATCGCGACCGACACAATCAACGATTGTTTGACCACGACGGATAGACCCTCGCGGCCGACACAGTCAACGATTGTTTGACCACGATGGACAGACCCTCGCGACCGACCTGGCAATCGCGATCGACCCATCAATCGTGACTGATAGAGTCAACGACCCTTTGACCACGACTGATTGACTTTTCGAGCCACGTGTCAATCGCGATCGACCCATCAATCGCGACTGAAAGCCACGACGGACCTGTCAATCGCGATCGACACATCAATCGCGACTGACAGCCACGACGGACCTGTCAATCGCGATCGACACATCAATCGCGACTGACCTGTCAATCGCGACTGACAAAACTTGTGAATGCGTTAGAAGGGCAAATTTGGCCAATTTTCTAGGGTAAAGAATAGGGGGCTAATTTGGTCAATTTGTGGGACAAACACTCGGGGTTAGCATTGCATGTTGAGGCCGCAACCCAAGTAATTCAAGAATTTTTGCCTGCTTGATTAAACTGTTTTGAACCCTGTTTTAATCCCTGAAGCCTGAACTGACATAACTTCCTCATACGAAATCCAATTGCTGTGATTCTTGTTTTGTCGGAAAGCTCGTGAGGAGTACAAGGTTTTTTGAAGTTAACCATACCCAAGGTAGGAAAACTGAGGGATCCTTGGGACTGTTTTTTATAAAGGCAAGAGATAATTTGGTCGGTGAGTCACATGCATGAAAGCGGTCTAGTCTGTCATTTGAATTTAAGTCTGGAGCTAATCTTGGGACTGATGCAGGTCTATTGAGAAGCGTCCAAGCAAGGGCTTTGTGCAAGATTGAGAATCAACTTCTCGAGCACTAAAGAGCAAGGATCAGCAAGAAAGGTCGGAATATTCTCAACTCCCCTTCGTCAATTCCTAGCTTAGGCTAAGAATGACTAGAGGTAGGAGTAAGTCAGGGCGACGATAGGCAATTATCAAGTTGAAGAATACCTAAACTTTCAAGTTCAAGCTAAGGACATAATCTTTGTACTGTCGAGAACTTTAAAGGAAAAGAACTTAACGTGGAACGATCAACTTTAAGTGCGGAACTACACTCAAATATACCTTACGACGTGATATCAGACAAGAATTTTAACACGGGAATCAACTAAAAAGAATCAAGTAACTGATACAAAAGGACTCTGCAACGAGGTTGTACTTGGGCAAATTTGGGTTATTCAATTAGGCTTATGAACCTTAGATCAGGGCGACATCTAGGGAGAGATAGACAAAGCCTTAGGTCTTCAGAGGCCAGTGTCAACCACACTGCTAGGTCTTGGGCCCAGCAATTGAGCCACCACTCATACTACCCTAGTTATGAGACTAGTGAATCCGAGATGTCTCAAGGTACGGAGAGACCTACAGGAAGTTCAGGAGTGCCATACTTGCACAGGGTAGAAGGCCCTTACAAAACGCAGTTGGAATACCTTAGGACCAACCGATTGGGTGCTAGCATCTATGAGGACGGCCTAGGAAGATCTGTGGTACAGATTAAGAATCCTGATCAATCCATTGGATTAGAGCACCCAGCTGTCAAGTTCAAAAACGGAGCATACTTAGACAAGGAAGGGACAATATATGTAGTCACCAGTCATCCAGATAGGACGGATGAATTTGGGAATGAGATCCTAGGAACGGACTTAGGTGACCTAGAGTAGGGAAGCATGGGTGAAGAACCAAGGACCCCCCGAGGCAAATCTGTTCTCACTAGGATTATCACACCAGAGTGGATTCCCCAAGATAATAAGAGCATAGATCTGTTTCTGAACCGAGGAATTGACGAAGCCTTTTGGAGGTATAAATCTGATCGACCAATTGATATAGGAACAATCATGATCTATGAGTTTAAGGATCCTGATAGCCCAGGCAGAGTGACCTACTTAGATCACGCTTCGGAGAGGATCTTTGTGGTTACAGAACATGATAGACATGCTTACACTTGGAAGGGTGAATTTGTTTTCCCCCAACCAAGATCGAATGTGTCCTATGGTCACCCTGGTGCTGGAACACCCCAAGCTCATGGAATTCAAAGAGACAGGAGTAGAGATAGGCCAGAAGTAAGGTTTGCTAACCCAGGGGGCAGAGAAAGAACGAGGATGGAAACAAATAGAGTGGAGCCTGAGGTACATAGAGCCCCAAGAAATCAAAGGAATATGGAAGACTTCCCTCTACCACGACCTAGAGAACACACCAGGATTTTGAGACCAACTCAGTTAGTCAAGTCCATGAAAAATTACTTCGATGGCACAGGAGACCCATACGATCATGTGGCAGAGTTTAGGCAAGTCTTGAGAGCAGAACAAGTGGAGGACCTATTCACACATTATAATGCCTTTGGTCTAACCCTTAGGAACACAGCCCTCACATGGTTCCAACCATTGAATGAGAGACAGTTCAGGAGCATAGACCAACTCCTAGAGGCTTTCATTATTGAATTCTCTAAGAGTGGCATAAGACATAATTCCTCACTGATTCACAGCTTCAAGTAAACCCCTCAAGAAACCGTGAGACTTGGAGGAAGAAGATTTAGGCAATACTTGGAGAGATGCCCTGTCCCTGAGCTACCCACACCAGCTAAGCAAGTGGCTCTATTCTTGGACGGACTGCTAAGTACCAAATTAAGATCATATGTGTACTTGAAGGACCCTAGGACCATAGAAGAGTGTGTACGCATGTGTATTGACATTGAGGATAACCTAGGGGAGGAGTTAGAGCTTTCCAAGATATACAAAGATTCAGATAGTGCCTCTAGCCTCTCTTCCATGCAATCCACATCAATTGAGGAACTTGCAGAGAAGGTAGCTCAAAAACTAGGTGTCTCTAGCAAACAAATTCCGAGATTTGCCCCAGTTAAGCGGTGCTACACTTGTGGAGGTGACCATATGGCGAATGTCTGTCCCATTATGGCTCAACCCCAAGTTAATCCTAGTAGCCAATACTGCACCATAGAACGAAGGTACACCAATCACACCGCGCAAGATTGTCCCTACAATAAGCAAACCGTGAGACAGACGTACCCACAACCATATCCTCAACAAGGAAGATACCAGAACCAATATCCACCACAGCAGTATGCTAGGCCTTAACAAACCTACCAACCACAATATCAAGCCCAGCAAAGGCCTCAGCCTGTGTTAGCCCAACAACCTCCAGCTCCATCCAACGTGATCCCTGTAAAGTATGCCGCTGCAGAAGAAAACCTGAATAGAGCTATAGTCCCCGTAACACCATTGCTTTCAGAAAGTGATCCAAGTGACCATAGCTTTGATTCTACACATGTCGATAGTCCCCATGCTTACTACATGCAATCTCCTGAACATGGTGAGTCCTACTATAGTGAAGAGCCAAATGAACCCAGTTGGGAACCGGAGTACACCAATGTAATGTATACAAACCCTAACTCAAGACCCCAACCTAGGCAGGTAAGACCTCCATTCCCAAGAGGACCGTGCTACAGATGTCAGGGAGATCACCTTATTCGTGATTGTCCCTTACCTCCACCTATGCAACCCCAGTCAGTAACAATTCAAGGCTTTTGCCAAGAGTGTGGAAAGGAGCATCTCTTACGAGACTGCCCTAAGAATCCTAATAATATGCCAAAAATCACTCCTATTAATGTTATTGGGTTAGTGGTAGATTCCACAGGAAGTGTCACTTCCACTGCACCCGTACAGGTAGTCACTAGAGCTCAAGCAGTGCAGCAAAACCAAGGGGTAAGCAAGGAAAAGAGCCCAGACGCTAGCGATACTGAGAGCCAAAATAAGAAGAGAACAAGAGCTTGGAGAGATAGCTGTGAACGTATGAAAAGGCAATGGGCAAAGAAGATGAGTGAACTTGAGGAAAGTCTACGAGAAACCCAGGCCAAAATCATAGAGATCACATCTCAACCGCACTCTCACACATTCCCACCGCTACCATCCACATCACCCTCCATCCCTCCACCCTCTAGTACACCCCACGTAACCCACCCACCACCCCAAGTAGGATCAGTATTAGCTGATTCCACTCCTGAAGACATAGACATGATGCTTAAAGCATATCAGGCCAGAATCCAAGAAGGGCCAAATGTCACGGATCATGACAAGTGCTACCCTAGAGCTAACCTAGAGATAGAAAGAACCAAGCTTTGCGCGAAAATGGTCGCACTGGCTCAGACTATGTTTGAAGCCAGTCGCCTTTTCAATTACTCGGGCTCAGCCAAGACGCAATTACACTTGGATGGACTTCTAGAGAAGTTAGAGGGCATAATTGCAAGATCTGCCAAGGAAGAAAAAAATCAAGAAAGAGATAAAGCAAGCAAAAACATGACCCATCCCCCATCGAAAGCTTATGTGCCCAATTCCACTGAACCAGACAACCCCCCCTCCCTAGAAAGAATAGAGAATCTAATTGCACAATCACAAAAGGAACCCGCCCCTCAACACCATGACAAGGCTAGTGAAAGAGCAGGTCTTCCTACCCAGAAAGCCTACGTGCCTAACTCTACGGAGCCAGACACCTCTTCTTCTATGAATCAATACACACCAGAATTCTTGCGAGAGATTCAAGAAGAGAAATGGGCTAAAGAGAGTGAAGTTCCTCCTCCCATTGAACTTGTGGATGACACACACGATCAATTCCCACAAGACCTTCCTTCCATTTATGGAGAGCAGGAGAGTACCCAATCTCAAGAAAGATTAGACTTCGAGTCTAATTCTTTACAAGAACTACCCCATTTCACAGGCCCATGGGAAGCAAAGTCCACCTGTATGAGAGCACCTACAATCATGATAAGAAACGAAGATTCAGTCATACCTAGGAACATAGAGGTAGTGAAGAACACCAAAGTGTAGTGCAATCTCACTTTGGAAGAGCTGCTTAAGGTTAGACCAGAAGTGTGGAAACATGTAGCCAATCAAGTGCCCAAGATAGCAAAACCTCGTTCCCAGGTAGGATCCCAGAGGACAGTGCCAGAAATACCCTTGGATAAGATAGGAGACATGTGTGAAGGTGAAGAAGGGAACACCTATCTTCCCATTACCTACTAGAAGTACACCACCAAGGCAATTTTGGACTCAGGTGCAAGAGTTGCAATTGCCACCACTTCCCTATGGAAGTGTTGGGGCAAGCCAGCACTCAGGCCAACGAGAATGAAATTGCAGATGGCCGATGGTCATATTGAGAGGCCCTTAGGATTGCTAGAAGGAATAACTCTCACCACCTCTGGTGTCGAGTTCGAGCATACCTTTGCCATATGTGATTTTAGCAAGAACCATGCCTATGAAATGATCTTGGAACGACCCTTTATGTGACAGTTGCAAGTGGTACAGGATTGGGGAACCAATTCTTTGTACCTGCAGCACTTAGGTGTTACGACCAAAGTCAATCTCAAGGATTACTCTCATAGAGATGTCCCTCCCATCCAATGGAACCCCATCCATAGAGCCAAAGATGATACGGAATCGGTGCATTCCCTAGGATCAGGATCCTCATGGATGCATGAAGACACTCACTTATGGATGTGTAAGGTAGCAGTAGAGAAGAGAAGAGAGAAAAAGCTAGGGAGATAGGTGCAAAAGAAACCCATAGATCAATCCAAGACCCAGCCTATGCACCTGTAGTTTTTCCAGACGAAGAATTCGAACCTCACGGTTGGGCAGAAATTCTAGCAACCATGGATGTAGCCATCAATGAGGAACAATGGACACCTCACTGTGATGAGGATGGCTATGACATTTCAGTCTTCTCCATAGAGCCAATCATGGGAGAGGCAGTTCTAGAAGAATGCAAACCTAGCCCTAATGCATTTGAGGATGCAAGTGACTCCGATCTAGAGTCAATCATTATGGACCCACCTTTTGCATCAGATGAAGAATACTTCCATGAAGTAGAATTTCGACCCCAGAGGCATGGAGAGCTTACAAATGATGTAAGATTAGCCACACATGTGACCCCGAAGGAAGAAGGAAAGAAACGAAAGAAGAGAGAAGTCTCACCAGAAGAGGAAGAATCTTTGTTTGAGGTCCCGGAAAATTTTAAGAAGTATGAGATAGACGACAGCAGAGTCATGATAAGAATGCCTAAACGAGAGGCACAATCAGGAGAGGCCTATGATAACAAAGAAACCACCAAGAAAATAGTAGTGGCCCTAGAAGAAGGAGAGGAGAGATGCACGTACATAGGCCATGACCTAACAGAGGAAGAAGAGCATGCGTTAATAGCCTTGCTAAGAGAATACAGAGATGTATTCGCTTGGAGTTACAAGGATTTGAAAGGTGTTGACCCTGACATATGCTCACACACTATCCCCATGACCTCAGATGCTAAACCCTCTAAGCAAAAGCCCTATACATATAACGATAATTACGCTGCCAAGATCAAAGAGGAGATAGATAGACTGGTTGAAGCTGGCTTTATCTATGAAATTGAGCACACTGAGTGGGTATCCCCCATCGTAGTGGTGCCCAAGAAGAATGGCAAGCTGCGTGTATGCATTAACTTGAAGAAGGTCAATGCAGCCACAATTCGAGATAACTATCCGCTTCCCATCACAGAACATCTCTTAGAAAGAGTAGCAGGCAAGGAAGTGTACAGCTTCCTCGATGGATTTTCGGGCTACAATCAAGTAGCCATAGCTCCAGAAGATCAGCATAAGACAGCTTTTGCCACAGAGTGGGGTATATTTGCCTTTCGTGTAATGCCATTTGGGCTTACCAATGCACCAGCTACCTTCCAGAGACTAATGTGCCATGTATTTAAGGAGTTCCTGAGGAAGAATTTAGAAGTCCATGTTGATGACCTTTGTGCTCATTCCAACATCAGACAAACCCATATTCCTGAACTGAGACAAATCTTTGACAAATGTAGAGAATATCAAGTGTGCCTAAACCCAGAAAAGTGTGTTTTCATGGTCAGGCAAGGCAAGATTCTAGGGCACATAGTGTCAAAGAATGGCATATCTACTGACAAAGAGAAAGTGAGAGCCATACCAGAGCTACCTAGGCCAAGGAATGTCAAGGAAGTACAAGCTTTCATGGGACATTGTGGTTACTACCGCCGGTTCATTCACATGTATGCTGTCATTGCAAAGCCCATGTACGGACTTCTGACAAACTTTGAGTGGACTAAGGAATGTGAGAATTCCTTCAATGAGCTTAAACGGCGATTATGTTCAGCACCAATCTTAACCACACCGGATTGGAATAAGCCTTTCCATGTTCATGTGGATGCATCCAATTATGCCTTGGATGTGTGCTTGCACAACCTACTGGTGAAGGTAATATGGATCTTCCAATTGCCTATGCTAGTCGACAATTGAATGCAGCTGAACGAAATTATACCACTACTGAGAGAGAAGGCTTAGGCATGATATATGCAGTTAAGAAATTTAGACACTATTTGCTTGCAAATAAGTTTAAATTTTTTACTGATCATCAGGCATTGCTATACCTCGTAAACAAGCCATGCAATACAGAAAGATTAGTAAGATGGTTTCTCTTGCTAATGGAATATGATTTTGAGGTTGTGGTAAGGAAAGGGAAGACTCATTTGAGAGCAGATCACCTTTCTAGGCTCACATCGAGAGAATCCCCACAAGGAGTATCAGATGATCTTCCTGATGCTTACTTGTTTAATTTGGAAGTAATACCTCAGTGGGCTAAGCCATTAGTGCCAATATTGACATACGGACCTAACCATCCAGTAATAAACATGCAGGATAGAGAGGTAGTAAAAGCCCAAAAGTATCACATCATGGCAGGAAGTATGTACAAGCACACAGATCAAGGAATCTTGGCTTGTTGTGTAGAAGAGGACGAGTACACTAAATGGTTGCATTTAGCACATGTAGGTGCATTAGAGCAACACTACTCAAAGCAACGAACCTTACAGACACTAAGGAGACTAGGAGTACATTGGCCAACTATGGAAGCTGATGTCCAAAAGTTGTGCAAGGAATGCCCAATCTGCTGCACTAAACCACCTGTGGAACATGCCACTCTTTATCAAGTGTCCATAGTGCCAGATTGGAGTGAACCACTAGTATCCTTCTTGAGGACGAAAACATTCCCTCCAGACATGACTCTGGCTAGGAAAAGGAGTTTAGAACAAGAAGCCCAGGATTACTCACTTATTGGTGATAATCTATATAAACGTGGTAAAGACGGTTACCTGAGACTATGTGTCCATGAGAGTGAGTATCTCAAGATCTTGGACACTGCTCACCAAGGTGTAGCAGGAGGACACTTTGGACCAGATCGGGTGATCAAGGCAATACTATTTGCGGGCTTCTGGTGGGCGACCCTTCACATGGATGCACATACCTATGTGAAATGCTGTGATGTCTGTCAGAGAACTCAATATCCTATACGTAAAGATGAGATGCCACTGAAACCTATGATGGGTGGACGTGCATTCTCTAAGTGGGGAATAGACTTCGTAGGTCCTATTAATCCCCCAGCTAAGGGTTCCCATGCAGAATATATCATTGTTGCGACAGACTATCTAACAAAGTGGGTAGAGGTAAAAGCCACAACGAAGAACAATGCTCAAACAACAGCTAAGTTTTTATTTGAGAATGTATTCACTAGATACGGGCTACCCATAGAGCTAGTTAGCGATAGAGGCACTCACTTCTTGAATGAAGTTATTGAAAATATGCTCCACGAATTTTTGGTAGTACATAAGAAGTCTGCCCCCTATCACCCTCAAGCTAATGGCCAGGCTGAGAGCACCAATAAGATCTTATGCAATGTACTGACGAAATTAGTAAACAATAAACGCTCTGATTGGGACAAATAGCTACACCATGTTGTTTGGGCATACCGAGTCGCATACAAAACGGTACTCCAAGCCACCCCCTTTCAGATGGTATTTGGCCAAAATGCAGTGCTACCATTGGACTTCCTAATACCTACACTGAAAGTAGCACAAGAGCATGAATGGACGGGTCATGAACTCTCCTCTAGACTATTTGACCTTGAACGATTAGGAGAAACAAGACTGAGGGCAGCTGCAGGGATATATGCAGCTAAGAAACGACAGAAGGCATATTTTGACGCCCATGTTAAGGATAAAGGTTTGAAGGCTGGCGACCTAGTACTAGTATACACGTTGAAACAACATGCGAGGAAACTAGAGAAGAGAGGCTATGGACCCATGATTATAAACAGAATCTCAACAAGTGGAGCAGTGCAACTAGCCACATTAGAAGGCAACATTCTTCCGAGCTACATTAGCGGATGTAGAGTCAAGTTATATCAGGAATCTCTCACAGAGGAAATGCTAAGCCGACTCAATACTGCTAAGAAACGCAAAGAAGAAGAAAAGTGAATTCGAGAAGAGGCCCAAGCAGAAGCTTTAGAACGCATCCGGAGAATGAAGTTGAGAAGACAGGGTAGAGAGCAACCTCGGACAGATGCATATGCAGACCAAGGATATCATGTGGCTATGTGTAAAGTTTCCGGTATCAGCTCTCATAAGATAATTGATCGACGTCCTTTTATAACCTTAGATATAGGACAAGGAAAAAGCGCAAGGACTGTAAGAGCCTTGATTGACTCAGGTGCAGGCACTAGTGCTGTTCAATTGTCTTACTGTCAAGAGTTGAAATTAACTGTCAATCCTATAGAAGCATATCTCATAGGATTGGGAGGTGTGGAAACCCCTTGCCTGGGCGAGGTGGATCTTCCCATCTCCATTCAAGACGAAGTGATGACAGTCAAAGTACTAGTGTGTCAAGATGAGGACCTCACTGAGCCTCTTGTCTTGGGTCAGGACTGGATCTATGATCATGCAGTCAACCTCAACCTAAGAAGTGGACTTCTTCAGGTATGGGTAGACCATAGCCGAATTACAGTTGAATTGGAAAAGGAGGCACTCAAGGAACTAGGTAAAGCACAAACTCCTGGTCCTTCCAAGGGTGCACCTGAAGTTGACAATGCTATTTTTGTCCAACACTGTATGATGCAGAAAGAGGCTTGTCTCAACAATGGAGCCAGGGAGAGGACGGGACTCCCTTCTTTTCCAAAGACCAGAAGCTTGCAACAACCAACGGCAGATCAAATACAGAAGAAGCAGAACACTACCGATACTGGATGCCAAAAAAGGGAGCAAAGTAGATTGTTTCATCCATGGAAGCAAGTATGGAGGCGAAAAGGCGAATTCCCTGTTCAGACCAGGCCAACCCCACGCCCAAAACCTCTTATTAGTAATCAACAACACGACACTAATAAGAAGTCCTTCATTAATTCTTCTGCAAAAGTGAAGTCTATTTGGGTACCCAAGAAGTCAATGAAGGCCAGCCCACAATCACGACAAATATGGGTGCCTAAGGCTTGCTTGCGGGCTCAAATAGCTACACCACGGCCGCAACCAGTACAACATGTTTCACTCACTCGAACATCTGAGGCCCAGTCTTACACCTCACGCACGGACACATATTCTTCCATGAGCACTAGTAGAATCATTGGTAAATGGGTCCCTAAAAAGCCTCATCTTCAAGCAGATACCCCTATCAAACTCTTCAGAGTCTCCACAAAATCAAGATCAAGGCCCATCCACTGCCTTTGGCAACCTAAAACTTGTAATAAACCTTCGGACCCCAGTTGTAAATCCATGCCCACCTACTAACTACGTCACTCTCACACTACATCATTCCACTTAGTTCTTAGGTCCAACGAATTCCTAACTACACACACAAGCACCGAGCACTTATTAACCTACTAATCTCTCCCGGACCTCATGATAATGTTGTAATGAGGACAAAAATGGTTCTAACTTGTCCTTCACAATGTTAACACATGTTTCTATATTCTCGACAGAACCAGCTAGCAAGCAATAACGATGGCAGAAGCTGAAGGCACCAGTTCGCAGGCAGGGTCCAGCGCACATATTGTGGACATTGAAACTATTCTTCTGGAACTTCCACTCACCGAAAGGCCTCAAGAACTTCAAGCGGTGCATGTCCTTCCTATCCAGGACCCTCCTCAGGGGCACACTTCTCAAGTGGGGAAACATGCTCATTGGTTCAGTGATGTAGCAAGGCCATTGGGTGATGGCACCTACTTTTGGGAAGCAGAAATTGAATTTAATGGCAAATGGGGACGCTACCACTTTTTCGCTCGGGAATTCAAGAACTATCAGAATGCAGAGGTAATGCGATCAGTTTGGACCAAGGCAGGCCTGGATAGATATTTCAGAGCACACTTGCCTAAACCTGATTTTCTACGCTGCTCCTATTTCATAAGTACCATAACTCCTAGCAGGGTCAAGGGAGGCGATAGTACTTTTGTACTACCATCATTGTTGCCAGGACACGAACTCAAGAGATTCAAACTAACCCTCAACCTGGTACGGGAGGCATTGAACATGCAAGGTATGCACATTCCCACCAAGAAAGAAACAATGGTCCCGGGTAGGATGAAGCATAAGGAGCTCAATAAATTGAAGGACATGGTGGCAATGACGCCTACCATTGCTCTCCACTTACGAACTGTTATGCAACATTTTGCTTTTCCCGCACAAGAACGATTCACTATGCCCCCTAAGAAAATATGGTTCAGCTTATACTTGGCAGAAACAGAGAACCTCACCCTCAACATACCGCACTGGGTCATCGATCAGATACACCTAGCCCATCAGCGCTGGAATATGGTTGATTCTTTATGCTAAAATGATTGGAGAGGACAACTCCAAAGGGTAACAAAAAACATCTTTCCACATCACTAAACCAATGAAAGTTTTTGCTTACTGGTGATGTGTGCCCCTAGGGAGGATTCTGAACAGGTATGGCATGTAATGCTCTCAATGCCAGTGGTCTTTCCTTCAACTCCTCCTCAATAGGGAGACTTTCAATGTCCACAATCTGAGGGCTGGTGCCTGCCTGGGAGCTAGTTCCTGTAGCCTCGGCCATATTGAAGGGATTGGTCACCGGTTCTGTGAGAATATACAAATGAATGTTAACATTGCAAATGGACACCAAGTGGTCATGTGTCCCCGTTACAACATTAACATGAGTTTTTAGTGATAAGTTAGTTAGTCAGTGAGTGCTCTGTGATTGTGGGTGTAGTTAGTGGATGAATTGTCCTAAGAGCTAAATGGAAAGTTGTAGTGTGAGAATGATGTAGTTAGTAGCTGGGGTTGAATTTACAAGTGGGGGTCGGGGGGTTTATTACAAGCTTTGGGCAGCCAACACTGGATGGCTTTTGGTTTTGGTTCTGTGGAGACTCTAGAGGGCTTTGTGAGAGTTTCTACTTGGAAATGAGGCTTTCTAGGGACCCATTTACAAGTGATTTTACTCGTCCTCCTGGGTGAATATGTGTTCGTGCGTGTCAAATAGGAGTGGGTGTCACTTGTTCGAGTGAGTGAACCATGTTGTACAGGGTGTGGTCGCTGTGTAGCTATTTGAGCCCACAAGCAAGCCTTGGGCACCCAAATTTGTCTTGATTGTGGGCCAGCCTTCATCGACTTCTTGGGTACCCAGATAAACTTCACTTTCATAGAAGAATTGTTGGAAGACTTCTTATTAGTTTCTTGTCGTCGATCACTAATAGGAAGTTGAGCCAGTTGTTGTGGCTTGACCGCAATAGGATGCTCGCCTTTCCGCACCCACATTTGTTTTGGTGTCTGGGACACCTTGCTTCGTACTTTCTTTTGGCTCTTTTATCTATCTCTGGTTGCTGCATCCCGATGGCCTTTGGAAAAGAAGGGAGTTCCATTGTATCCTTGACTTCTTTGTTGAGATAATCATCCCTCTGCATCACATAGTTCTGGACAAGAATAGCATGGTCATCTTCATGTGTACTCCTGGAAGGACCAGAAGTGTGTGCCTTTCCTAGTTCATTGAGTGCTCCATTGTCTAACTCAACTATAGTTCGACTCTTTATCCATACCTGAAGAATTCCACTTCTTAGGTTTAGGTTGACTACATGATCATAGATCTAGTCTTGACCCAAGACAAGAGGCTCAGTGAGATCCTCATCTTGACACACTAGTACTTTAGTTGTCAGTAAAACATCTTGAATGTAGAGGGGAAGTTCCACCTCGCCCATGCAAGGGGACTTCACGCCTCCCAATCCTATGAGATATGCTTCCACAAGATTGACATTTAAGTTCAATTCTCAACAGTAAGAAAGTTTAAGAGCACTAGTGGCTGCACCTGAGTCAATCAAGGCCCTTATAGTCCTTGCACTCTTTCCTTGTCCTATCTCTAAGGTTACAAAAGGACGTCGATCAATTATTCTATGAGAGCTAATACCTGAAACTTCACACATAGCCATATGATATCCTAGGTGCGCATAGTTATCTATCCTAGGCTGATCTCTACCCTGTCTTCTCAACTTCATTCTTCGGGTGCGTTCCAAAGCTTCTGCCTGTGCCTCTTCTCGAATTCGTTTTTCTTCTTCCTTGAATTTCTTGGCACTGTTGAGTCGATTTAGCATCTCTTCAGACAGGGGTTCGTGATATAACTTGACTCTCCATCCGTTTATGTAACTAGGGAGAATATCGCCTTCTAAAGTGGTTAGTTGTACTGCTCCATTAGTTGAAATCCTATTGATGATCATAGGTCCATAACCACACTTCTCTAATTTTCTCGCATGTTGCTTCAACGTGTAGACTAAAACTAGGTCTCCTGCTTTCAAGCCCTTATCCTTCACATGGGCATCAAAGTATGCCTTCTGTCGTTTCTTAGCTGCATATATCCCTCCAGCTGCCCTTAGTCTTGTTTCTCCTAATCGCTCAAGGTCAAAGATTCTAGAGGAAAGCTCATGGCCTGTCCAATCATGCTCTTGTGCTACTTTCAATGTAGGTATCAAGAAGTCCAATGGTAGCACTGCATTTTGGCCCAATACCATCTGAAAGGGTGTGGCTTGGAGTACCGTTTTACAGGCAACTCGGTATGCCCAAACAGCATGGTGTAACTGTTTGTCCCAATCAGAGCGTTTATTATGTTGGAGAAACACTCACTAATTGGACATATATTTGAAGGTCAAATCTTAGGAAGAAAACACCATGCCTATGTGAAGGGACAAATTCACAAGTGTATCATATTTATAAAGTTAGTTCACTTTAGTTCTAGAAGTTTTTTAAAATCACGAGAATACGAAAATCTATATAAGTTAGTTTGTATCAACTGACGCGGTGAGAGAGAGAGTGAGAGAGAAGAAGTAGAAGGAGTTCATTTTATACGACTGAGTATAGTCGGGCTTCTCTGAGTGAGAAAGCATCTGTAAAACTTCTGAGTTTTCATAGCTATTAGAAAGAACTGAGTAAAGTTCTGTGTATGAGTCTCTCTTCATCATCTCCATGCTTGCCTACTGTGTGATGAATTCAAAAGTTCAAGTTTTCTTAGCAATTCGATGCCTGGCATCGAATCTTGGCTGATAAGTCATTATTTCCATTCTCTGTGTGTTAACTGTTGTTGAATCTTTTAAAAACATGAAGTTTGTGGAGCAACTCGATGCCTGGCATCGAGTTTCAGCATAAAGTGGATGCCCGGCATCGACTTCTAGCATACAAGTGGTCTTCTTCATGTGTGTGTAAAAGAGAGTATTTCTGGTGCAGAAAAAGGGCCTAAAGAAGCTCAAAGTCGATGCCTGGCATCGACCTTGACTGAAATTCGATGCTAAGCATCGAATTTTTATTTTTAGACACCCAGGAATACTAAAACAGGCAAAAATTTCCTTTTTTGGAAGGTCATACAGGGTCATCTTGTGAGGGCCATAACTTGAGTTCTAGAGATCCGTTTGATGCATATGATAGCTTGTTAGAAATCTCTACTCTTCTAGTTTCAGCCTATAAAGTTTCATGGAGAAATAATACTTGAGATAGGAGAAATTAGCAAAATACTGAAGGTATGTCATTTCGGTGACTAGGAATTTCTGTAGAAGCAAAGTTCTTACTTTAGGCTATCATTTCTCAAAGTTTGGAGTGGCAATGAGTTAATGGTGACCATAGAGGTGTTCTAGTGTCACATTAATTCATTTCTTGTGGTGTTTCATACATCAACAAGTGGTATCAGAGCAGAAAGATTCTCGAGAGCAGAAGACGACAAAGGTACGAGAAGTTTTGGAAAGTTTTCCATTAAAGTTTCAAAGGTGAAGCATTTGAAGACACAAGGCATCAAAAGGTTACTTCAAAAGTATCTTCATACACAAAGAACTCCAAAAGGTATTATTCTTTATCCTTTAAGCTCACAGGTTGCAGCAGAAGGGAAGGAGTATGGCAGATCATATCTCCATTGACAAACTGGATAGAGATAATTACCCCGCATGGGTAATGAGAATGGAAGCCTTACTTATGAGTAAGCATCTCATGGTATATGTAACAGGTGAAGAAGAGAAGCCAGTATTTGAAGATGAAAGCCGACCAAAGAAAGAAGAACTTGATGCTTTAAAGCATTGGCAGAAGAAGGATGCAAGTGCAAAAGCATACATCTACAATACAATCTCAGATCATTTGCTACCACACATCAGAGGATTGGAATCATTTGAAGATATATGGAATGCATTGGAGTATCATTTCCAAAGTACTACTAAAGCACGAAAAGCAAGTCTATGGTCAGAGTTTACAACATTCAAGAAGAAGCTAAGTCAAACCATTAGTGATTATGTCACTAAGATGAAGGATCTAGCAGATAGTCTTGGATTCATAGATGAAGATGTTGAAGATCACAGATTGATTGCTCAATTACTTGCAGGTTTGAGAGGGGATGAAAGGTGGAAACCTTTTGTCTTATCAACAGAACTTTCATTAAATCATTATGTTCCAGATTTGAACCAGTTGCTTGGTTTGATGCTCACATATGAGCAAGACTTGAAGGGAGATGGAGATAAAGGACAAAGTTCTGCAATGTACATGAAGAACAAGAAGAAAGGAGATAAAGGTAAAGCAAAGGATGAAGAGGAGTCTAGTTCTCAAGCTTATTATGCAAGAGGTAAAGGCACACGCAGAGAAAGAGCAAGAGGTTTTGGAAGAGGTAGAGGTAATCAAAATAATAACAAGAAGGCTTGCTGGATCTTATCAACAGAACTTTCATTAAATCATTATGTTCCAAATTTGAACCAGTTGCTTGGTTTGATGCTCACATATGAGCAAGACTTGAAGGGAGATGGAGATAAAGGACAAAGTTCTGCAATGTACATGAAGAACAAGAAGAAAGGAGATAAAGGTAAAGCAAAGGATGAAGAGGAGTCTAGTTCTCAAGCTTATTATGCAAGAGGTAAAGGCACACGCAGAGGAAGAGCAAGAGGTTTTGGAAGAGGTAGAGGTAATCAAAATAATAACAAGAAGGCTTGCTGGATCTGTGGATTGAGTAATCATTTGGCTCATGACTGTTGGCACAACCAACAAGGATCAAACCAGAATCAAAACAACAATAGCAGAGGTCGAGGTGGAAGATATCAAAGTAATTTTCAAAGAGGTAGACAAAGTCAAAGAGGAGGCTATGGTAGAGGTGGAGGAAGAAGTTGGGGACAGAATCAATCCTACAACACCACCTACTACAACTATGCAAATGACACAGAGAATGAAAGTCATACATCATTGATGATGAATTCAATCAGCACATCAGATAAAGAAGATCTAAAGGTATTTTACATTGACTCTGGATGTTCTAATCATTTGTCAGGAAACATAGAATTGATGTCAGAATTGGAAAAAGGCATTTCTAGTCACACAGTTCAAACAGGTGATAATACAAGACATAGTGTACATTCAATTGGAAAAGTGAAATGCAAGAGTGGAGCAGATTTGCTAACCAATGTTTTGTATGTTCCTACAATACCTAAAAACTTGATTAGTGTGGGACAGATAGTTGAAAAAGGTTTTCAAGTCAGGTTTACAAATGAAGGAGTATTTGTTGAAGATCCAGATAATGGATATAATAAGATTGTCTCTGGTAAGAAAGAAGGTAGACTCTTTACTTTAAGAGTGCAAGGAAACATTGGTCAAGCTTTGCTTACACATGGTGAAGGAGTGATTACAGAACTTGATCTCTGGCATAAGAGATTAGGTCATTTCAATGAAAGAGGAATTAAAGCTATGGTTGCTAATCAGTCTATACTAGGATTACCAAATGTGCAAAGTCAACATATGGTTTATAAATGTGAAGCATGTCAAATGGGTAAAGCACACAGGTTACCATTTCAGAAGAAAGGATTCAAACATGATGGAGTACTTGAGCTCATTCATACAGATGTATGGGGACCAACAAAAGAAGGATCTATCAGTGGCTCAAGGTATTATGTTCTTTTCATTGATGATGCTACAAGATGGATAACATTATATGTTTTGAAGGAGAGATCAGAAGTGTTTGGAGCTTTCAAGCATTTTCATGCATATGCAGAGAGAGTCACAGGTCAAAAGCTTAAGAGACTGAGGTCTAATGGAGGGGGAGAATACTTCTCCCAAGAGTTCAATGATTATCTTTGGAATACAGGTATTAAGAGAGAAATAACTTGCAGGTATACACCACAAAAAAATGGTGTAGCAGAAAGAAGGAACAGGACTTTGGTTGAGTTTGCTAGAGCTATGCTAAAGGAGAAGAGTTGTCCAAATTATCTTTGGGTTGAGGCTGTAAATACAGCCACATATCTTGTGAATAGATTACCATGTGCAGCTCTCAATGGTATGACTCCGTATGAAGTGGGGTAAGAAACCAACACTAGATCATTGTAGAGTGTTTGGATCAATTGCATATGCTTATGTGCCATCACAGCTTAGGCATAAACTTGAACCAAAGGTAGAAAAATATGTGTTCATTGGTTATGATGAAAAGCAGATGGGTTACAGGTTGTGGAATCCTCTAACAAAACAATTTATTGTTTCTAGAGATGTTACATTTGATGAACAGAAAAGTTGGTATGCAGATCAAAGTCATACAGCTGAAGAATTTGAAGAAGAGGTAAGAAGATGTGAGAAAGGAAAATCAATTGTGCATGTAAATAGAGATGAAGACTATATGCAAGCAAGTACATCCACAAGTGGATTAACAAGAAGAAATGAAGAAGCTCCTATATTGGATGAAGAGGTGTATCCAGACACTTATGAAGAATGTGAACCAAGAAGGTCAAGCAGGAGTAAAAGACAACCAGAAAGGTATTCTTATGATACTTCTTACATAACTCAGAAGAACTATGCATATATGGTCAAAGATGATGAAGAACCTCAGAACTATGATGAAGCTAAAGGTAAGAAGCAATGGGAAGAAGCAATGAAGGAAGAATTCAATGCAGTGGAGGAGAACAAGACATGGGAACTTGTTCCTAAACCAAATGGTAAGAAAGTAATTGGAAATAAATGGGTTTATAAAGTGAAGAAGCTTGCAGATGGAAGTATAGCCAGATACAAAGCTAGACTGGTGGTGAAAGGCTATGCCCAAACCTATGGCATAGATTATGATGAGACATTCAGTCTTGTAGCTAAGATGTCAACTATAAGGACAATCATTGCTATTGCAGCTTCAAAAGGATGGACCCTAAGTCAATTGGATATAAAGAATGCATTCTTGAATGGATACATATCAGATGAGGTATACATGGAACAACCTCAAGGGTTTATAGATTCCAGGTATCCAAATTTTGTTTGCAGGTTGAGAAGAGCATTGTATGGATTGAAGCAAGCTCCAAGAGCTTGGAACTATAGACTGGTGAAGTATCTCAATGATCTTGGATATCAAAGTTCAAAAGCAGACCCAAGTCTACTTATCAGAAGAACAGAGGAAGGTACAATCTACATTTGTATTTATGTAGATGACATTATAATCACAGGTACTTTAGATGAAGGAATCAAGGAGGTAAAGAGATTACTTGAGAAAGAGTTCAAGATCAGTGATCTAGGAAAGTTGTCATACTTTCTTGGAATGGAAGTCACTTATACAGATCATGGCATATATGTGTCACAAGAAAGGTATCTTCTGAACTTGTTGAAGAAGTTTGATATGGAAAATTGTTGAGAAGCTTCAACTCCACTTGAAGTTAATCACAAGCTCAGTAAATATGATGGTGCAGAATACAAAGATATGAGGAAGTATCAATCTCTTGTGGGTAGTTTGATTTATGCTACACTAACAAGACCTGATCTTAGTTATGCAGTGGAGTCTTGTCACAATTCATGCATTGTCCAAAGGACCCACATTGGATTGCAGGTCAAAGAGTTCTCAGATATATCAAAGGAACTATAAAGGAAGGATTATATTATCCTTTTACATCAGATTTGAAGTTGAGAGCCTATAGTGACTCAGACTGGGCAGGTAACCAAGATGACAGAAGATCAACTCATGGTTACATGATATACATTGGTGATAAGCTTGTAAGTTGGTGTTCAAAGAAACAACATACAGTAGCATTATCATCAACTGAAGCAGAGTACAAAGGACTTGTGGAAGCAGCTAAGGAAGTCATATGGATGCAGACATTGTTCAAGAGCTTAGGCATTGATCAAGGTACACCTACAATACATGGAGATAATATGAGTTCACTTTATCTTGCAGCAAATCCAGTATTTCATGCAAGGACAAAGCACATAGAGATACAATATCATTTTCTCAGAGAAAAGGTAATGGAGAAGGAGATTGAAGTGGAGTACATTTCTACTAAAGATCAGTTAGCAGACATAATGACAAAGAGCTTGGATGGTGTGAAGACCAGCAGATTCAAAAGCATGGCAGGAGTAAAAGAAAAGAAGATGATATGAAGAAACAAGGAATGTCAATTAGTGATTGAGGGGGAGCTGTTGGAGAAACACTCACTAATTGGACATATATTTGAAGGTCAAATCTTAGGAAGAAAACACCATGCCTATGTGAAGGGACAAATTCACAAGTGTATCATATTTGTAAAGTTAGTTCACTTTAGTTCTAGAAGTTTTTTAAAATCACGAGAATACGAAAATCTATATAAGTTAGTTTGTATCAACTGACGCGGTGAGAGAGAGAGTGAGAGAGAAGAAGTAGAAGGAGTTCATTTTATACGACTGAGTATAGTCGGGCTTCTCTGAGTGAGAAAGCATCTGTAAAACTTCTGAGTTTTCATAGCTATTAGAAAGAACTGAGTAAAGTTCTGTGTATGAGTCTCTCTTCATCATCTCCATGCTTGCCTAATGTGTGATGAATTCAAAAGTTCAAGTTTTCTTAGCAATTCGATGCCTGGCATCGAATCTTGGTTGATAAGTCATTATTTCCATTCTCTGTGTGTTAACTGTTGTTGAATCTTTTAAAAACATGAAGTTTGTGGAGCAACTCGATGCCTGGCATCGAGTTTCAGCATAAAGTGGATGCCCGGCATCGACTTCTAGCATACAAGTGGTCTTCTTCATGTGTGTGTAAAAGAGAGTATTTCTGGTGCAGAAAAAGGGCCTAAAAAAGCTCAAAGTCGATGCCTGGCATCGACCTTGACTGAAATTCGATGCCAAGCATCGAATTTTTATTTTTAGACACCCAGGAATACTAAAACAGGCAAAAATTTCCTTTTTTGGAAGGTCATAGAGGGTCATCTTGTGAGGGCCATCACTTGAGTTCTAGAGATCCGTTTGATGCATATGATAGCTTGTTGGAAAGCTCTACTCTTCTAGTTTCAGCCTATAAAGTTTCATGGAGAAATAATACTTGAACTAGGAGAAATTAGCAAAATACTGAAGGTATGTCATTTCGGTGACTAGGAATTTCTGTAGAAGCAAAGTTCTTACTTTAGGCTATCATTTCTCAAAGTTTGGAGTGGCAATGAGTTAATGGTGACCATAGAGGTGTTCTAGTGTCACATTAATTCATTTCTTGTGGTGTTTCATACATCAACATATTATTCACCAATTTAGTCAGCACATTGCATAGAATCTTATTTGTGCTTTCAGCTTGCCCATTAGCTTGTGGGTGGTAGGTGGCAGACTTCTTGTGTACTACCAAGAATTCTTGGAGAAGATTTTCAATAACTTCATTCAAAAAGTGAGTGCCTCTATCACTTACTAGCTCTATTGGCAGCTCGTATCTAGTGAACACATTCTCAAATAAGAACTTATTCAACATGGGAACCCTTAGCTGGGGGATTAATAGGACCTATGAAGTCTATTCCGCACTTGGAGAATGCACGTCCACCCATCATAGGTCTCAATGGCATCTCATCTTTGCGTATAGGATACTGAGTTCGCTGACAGACATCACACCTCTTCACATAGGTATGTGCATCCATGTGAAGGGTCGCCCACCATAATCCTACAAATAGGATAGACTTGATCACTCGGTCTGGTCCAAAATGTCCTCTTGCTACACCGTGGTGAGTAGTTTCCAAGATCCTAAGATATTCACTCTCATGGACACATAATCTAAGGTAACCATCTTTACCGCGCTTGTATAGATTATCACCAATGAGTGAGTAATCTAGGGCTTCTTGTTCTAGACTTCTTTGTCTGGCCAATGTCATATCTTGAGGGAATGTTTTCGTCCTCAGAAAGGCTACTAATGGTTCACTCCAAACTGGTACTAAAGACACTTGGTAAAGAGTCGCGTGCTCCATAGGTGGTCTAACACTACAGACTGGGCATTCCTTACACAACCTATGAACATCTGCTTCCATAGTTGGCCAGTGCACTCCGAGTCTCCTTAGTGTCTGTAGGGTTTGTTGCTTTGAGTAGTGTTGCTCTAACGCAGCTACATGTGCTAATTGCAACCATTTTGCGTACTCATCCTCTTCCACACAAGAAGCCAATATCCCTTGATTTGTATGCTTGTACATACTTCCTGCCATGATGTGGTATTTTTGAGCCTTTACTACCTCTCTATCTTGAGTGTTGATCACTGGGTGATTAGGCCCGTATGTCAATACTAGCACTAATGGCTTAGCCCACTGAGGTACAACTTCCAAATTAAACAAAATTTTGCCTTTCCTCACCACTACCTCAAAGTCATATTCCATTAGTGTTGAAGCTCAAGGTCAAGGACAAAGTATGGAAGCACATCAAGGAAGTGGACACACAAGAAGAAGGAGCAAGTAGGGAGCTCCAAGAAACACACGTCAAATTTTCAAAAGAAATCCCTATAAAAATAGTGATTTTCATCACTAAAAACCATTGTAAATACCATTTTCCATTTTTGCAAATCCATTTTGTTCAAGCCAAGGAGTCCTCGAGCTTGAGGAGTATTAGAACTATCATCCTACCTATTTTCATAATTTTTAGACTCCGTTTGAGCCCCCAAATAAGCCCTGGAACCTATTTTTTAACTAGGCTCGACACTAGGTCTGGACAGGGCCAAAATCACTCAAAAAACTATAAAAGGGCTGGAGAGCTCATTTTTGAGTTTAGCTTGTTGTAGTTTTGACCTTTGTAAGAGATTTCTTTGGTAATCGAAGCTTTCCATTGTTCCACTCTTACCTCGTGCGCGTGTGTGTGTATGTGTGTGCATGCTTGTGTGCTTTCACTCACGCACTTGTGCCATCACTTGCTCGCGGTCTTCATACCAGTCCTCACATCTCCACGGATTGACATTTCTGAGGTGTATCTCCTTACGTTGGTACTCACCATTGTGCAAGAGTGACACCAAATTTGGCACCGTTGCCGGGGAGAGAGCTTGGAGGACGAGCGTGTGACGGTAAGACGTAGAGTAGCAACGTTGGAAGGTAAAAAAATCACCATTTTCAGTTCAGTTTCTGAGTTTTTCTCCTTCTTCATCTTCATCATCATCACCATATTCTCCCACCTTCATCTTCTCTGTTTTTTTTCATTTTTGAGTGTACATTCACTTCGTATTTCACTTGCGACTGTGAGGAATAAGTGCTGATGGTGCTCAGAGCAAAAGCGCCGAAGAAACGTGCTTGAAAACCTCTCAAAACTTCAGAAATCTGATTCAGTATCGTGGAGTGACAAGAACAGTGTCTGGTATCGCGCAGGTGGTATTGCCAGTTTGGAGATAGATTTTTGCATCTACAGCTGATAGGAGTGACAAGGAGGACACAAGGTACTCATATTTGCAAAAATTTTTGAATTTGGGTGTGAAAATCTCCAAGTATCGTGTCCGATTGAGTTTTGGTATCGCGATACTAGAACTCCCGTGTATCGCGATACTTGTTTAGGTATCGTATCATGCATGCCCACTTGAGGTATCGTGATACCATTCTAGTATCATATCGTCAAGTGCTGGTATCGCGATCGCAGTCATTCCGGTGGTATCATATCGCGAGGTCAAGAGGTATCGTATTGTGCACCTAGTATTGTACCATCTCTTATTCTAGTATCGTATCGTGCACTTTATGGTATCGTATCGTCCACAGACTGGTATCGTATCGTGACCACTTTTAGTATCGTATCGTCTAAGAGAGCAGTATCGTATCGTGGACTTGGTATCGCCTTTGTGGTATCGTATCGTCTAAGGTGGTATCGTCTGCAGTGGTATCGTGAAGAATGAAGGTATCGTATCGTGGAAATCTGGTATCGTATCGCTTGTCTTGAGTTCCCAGAGAGATCATGTTTCCCTGTTTTAAACCCCAGAACCCTGAACTGGCATAACTTTCTCATACGAAATCCGTTTGCTGTGATTTTGGTTTTGTTGGAAAGCTCGTGGGGAGTACTACCAAAAAATAATACATGAATTATTAGATAGGGTATTTTAAAGTTGACCCTCAGGGAAACTAGAAAACCAAGGAGCTCCAAAGGATTTTGAGCAATATAAGAGAACTTTGGGACTAGAAGCCAAGGCTTATGAACCTGAGATCTGGCAGACACTTAGGCAAGGATAGACAAAGCATTAGATCATCTGAGGCTAGTGTCAACCATACAGCTAGGTCTTGGGCACAACAATTAAGTGGTTATCCTTACATGCTAAGTTCCGACACAAGTGATTCAGAAATGTCTTTTAGCATGGAAAGACCCGCACGTACCTCAGGTACTGCCTATTTACAAACACCAGAAGGTCCCTATAAGACGCAATTGGAGTATATCACGACCAACCAATTAGGTGCTCGCATCTATGAGGATGGTCTGAGGCGATCAGTGGTCCAACTCAAAAATTCCGACCAACCCTTTGGACTTGAACACCCAGTGGTCAAGTTCGAAGAGAGTGCATACGTTGATAAGGAAGGAACCATGTATGTGGTTACCAGCCTACTAGATAGGACAAATGAGTTTGGAAACATCATTCCTGAGAATGAGATAGGAGACCTAGAGCAAGGAGACCTAGGATGAGAACCCAAGACTCCTAGAGGTAAGTCAATCTTGACTAGAGTGATCACTCCAGAATGGATTTCCCAAGATAACAAAAGCATAGAGCTATTCTTGAATAGAGAAACGGAGGAAGCCTTTTGGAGATTCAAGCAAGATCAACCGAGCCCAATAGTCACCATCTACGAGTTCAAGGATCCGAAGACACCAGGAAAAGTTGTCTACCTAGATCACACCTCAGAGAAGCTGTTCTTGGTAACAGAGCAGGATAGACATGCATACACTTGGCAGGGTGAATCAATTGTCCCTCCACTAAGATCCAGTGTTTCCCATGGTCTGCAAGGAGCAGGATCATCCAAGGCTCATGAAACCCAAAGGGAGAGAACTAGAGAGAGACCAGAGGTAAGCTTTGCAAACACTGTGGGCAGAGACAGATCAGGACATGAGGGTGAAAGACCTTAAAGAGAGAGACACAGAGCACATAGGCACCAAAGAGATGAACATGAGTTTCCATTGCCCAGACCTCGAGAGCACTCAAGAACCCTTAGACCCTCTCAACTGGTCAAGGCAATGAAGAACTATTTTGATGGATTCAGAGATCCTTATGATCATGTGGCTGAGTTCAAACAAGTGCTAGGAGCTGAACAGGTTGAGGACTTGTTCACACAGTTTGAGGCATTTGGTTTGACTCTCAAAGGTACTGCCTTAGCTTGGTTTCAACCCTTGAATAGCAACTATCAAGAGATAGGTGAATTGCTAGAAGAATTCATTGTCAAATTTTCCAAGAGTGGTATCATGCATAACACATCATCCTTGATCCACAGCTTTAAACAGACACCCCAGGAAATAATGCGACTTGCAAGAAGAAGGTTTAGACAGTACTTGGAAAGATGCCCTGTGCCAGAATTACCCACAGTAGCCAAACAAGTGGCACTGTTTTTAGATGGCCTATTGAGCACAAAGTTAAGGTCATATGTGTACTTGAAAGAGCCTAGATCCATAGAAGAGTGTGTGCGGATATGCATTAATATAGAAGACAACTTGGGTGAGGAGTTAGGACTATCCAAACTCTATAAGGATTCTGACAGTTCTACTAGTCATACCTCTAGAACCTCCAATGAGATAGATGAGATAGCGGAGCAGGTTGCCAAGAGGCTAGGAGTTCAAAATAGACAAATGCCAAGGGTCACCTCATTGAAACGATGTTACAACTGTGGAGGAGACCACATGGCTAATGTTTGCCCAATGATGGCTCAACCCCAAGGAAACCCTAATGCTCTGTATTGCACCATTGAGAGAAAATACACAAACCACATGGCTCAAGATTGTCCCTATAATAGGCAAGCTGTTAGACAAAATTATCAGCAACCTTACCAGCAGGGTAGGTATCAGAACCAGTACCAACAACCATATTATAGGCCACAACAACAATATCAACCTCAATACCAACAACAATATCAAGCACCAAACAGGCCACAGCCAGTCCTGGGAAACCAACCACCAACTCCTGCCAATGTGATCCTAGTTAAGTATACGATGGCAGAGGAGAACCCTAATAGAGCATTGGTGCAAGTAACCCCTTTGGTCTCAGAAAATGACTCTCATGCTCATAATTCAGACTATTCCCGTGAAGGTAGTCCACATGCTTATTACATAGTCACCTGAGCAAAGTGAGACTTCTCAGTATCAATATGAGGCACCACCTATGGAACAAAATTGGGAGCCAGAATACTCCAATGTCATGTATACGAATCCAAATACTAGGCCCCAAGTGAGACAAGTAAGACCACAAGCCCCTAGAGGACCATGCTTTAGATGTCAGGGCGACCATTTCATTCGTGAATGTCCCCATCAACCAGCCCTTGGACAAGGACAAAACATCACAATACAAGGCTTTTGTCTCGAGTGTGGCAAGGAACATCTTCCTAGAGAGTGTCCCAGGAATCCCTCTAGTGTGCCTAAGGTTACACCCATCAATGTGGTAGGATTAGTGGCGGATTCAAGTTCAAGTAGCAGTAATGTGGCTCTTGTACAGGCGGTTACTAGGGCACAAGCTGCACACCAAGCAAAACCATCTGAGCAATCAGAGTCAAGTGAGTCAGGAGAGCCTAGTAAGAGGAAACCAAGAACATGGAAGGATACCAGAGAGAAGGCTCATCGCAAGTGGAACAAAAATCTATCTGAGATAGAAGAAAGCCTAAGGGATACCAAAACAAAAATAGAAGACATTGCATCTCAAAGCCCCTCGCATGCTGAAGCTCCATCCACTCCACCTCATCCCACCCCAGCACCCACTGTAAATAACCCACAACCAGGGTCTGTTCTTGCAGATCCAACCCCAAAAGGCTTGGACATGATGTTCAAGGCCTACCAGGCTCGCCTTCAAGAAGGGCCAACAATTGCAAACTTGGACACGAGTTATCCAAGAGCAGATTTAGAGATTGAACGGACAAAAATGTGCATGAAAATGGTAGAAGTAGCTCAAGCTATGCTTGAGACTAGTCAAAAGTTCAATCAAACAAACTCTGTCAAACCATATTTGCATTTCCAGGGCTTACTAGAAAGATTAGAGTAGTTGATAAACAAGCCGCAGGTTTTCGTTTCTTTACCTCTACAGGCTCAACCTGTTGTTGAAAGAGAAAGCTTACCACCCAGGAAAGCTTATGTTCCTGATTCCGTGGATGAGGGAACACCTCTTTCAATGCAACAGTACTCTCAAGAGTTCTTGCGGGAAATACAAGAAGAAAAATGGGCCAAGGAGGAGGGTAATCCCCCTCCTATTCCTAAGATTGATGATCTTCATGACCAATTTCCCCAAGACATTCCGTCCATTTATGGAGACCAAGCAGAGCAACAAGAAGACGAGAGATTAGATTTCGAATCTAATTCTTTACAAGAGTTGCCTCAATTCACAGGCCCATAGGAATCTGAATCTCTCCAGATCAGAGCTCCCACAATATTGGTAAGAAATGAAGACTCAGTGATTCCAAGAAACACTGATGTCGTGAAGAACACTAAGGTTCAGTGCCATCTCACGGTAGAAGAGCTGCTCAAAGCAAAACCTGAGCTATGGAATCATGTGAAGGTTCAAGTTCCAGAACTTGATTCCAATATGCCAAAAGCAGGCTCTAAGCAAAAAGTTCCAGAGATACCTCTTGATAAAATAGGAGACATGAGCGAAGGTGAAGAAGGTAATACTTATCTTCCGATCACCTATCAAGGTTACACAACCAAAGCAATCGTAGATTCAGGTGCTGGTGTTGCTATTGTGACCACCTCCTTGTGGAAGCGATGGGGCAAACCTACATTAAGACCAACTAGAATGAAGCTTCAAATGGCAGATGGTCATTTTGAAAGACCTCTAGGATTGCTTGAAGGGATAACTCTAACCACTTGTGGTGTAGAGTTTGAACACACATTTGCTATATGTGACTTTGAGAAAAATAATGTCTACGAGATGATCCTAGGAAGACCCTTCCTACGACAATTGCAAATAGTACAGGATTGGGGAACCAACTCCTTGTATTTACAACACTCAGGGGTCACCACCAAGGTCAATTTGAAGGATTACACCTTCAGAGATGTACCACCCCTACAGTGGAATCCTATCCACAAAGCGAAAGAAGATTCTATCTCTGTGCATTCTGGGAGTTCACCTGATCCATCCTGGCTGCATGAAGATACTCACTTGTGGATGTGCGAGGTCGCAGAAGAAGAGGAAAAGCACCTAAAAGCAAAAGAAGAAGGAACTTCCCTAGGAGATAGACCAATCAAAGACCCAGCCTATACACCGGTGATATTTCCAGATGAGGAATTTGAGCCTCATGGTTGGGCAGAAATCTTAGCTACCATGGACATTGCAGTCAATGAAGAACAATGGACACCTCATTGTGATGAGGAGGGTTATGATATTTCAGTGTTCATGTGTCAGCCCTTGTTGGAAGAATGTGACACTAGTGATGTCATAGAAGAAGAAGAGAACGACGATGATCTAGAATCCATTGTGATGGATACTTACTTTGACTCAGAGGAACACTATTTAGAAGACATAGGAGTGTTAACCCAAAAAGAAGAAGAACCTCTCACAAGTATTAAAACTGTAAATTCAAAGGAAGGGAGCGAAGGAGGTCAAAAGAAAAAGAAAAGAAAAGTAGTGAAACAAGAAGAGGAGGAATCATTGTTCGAGGTACCAGAAAATTTCAAGAAATATGAAGTTGAAGATTGGAAAATTTTGGTATGAATGCCTAAGAGAGAGGCCATCATAGGAGAATCATATGATAATAAAGAAAAGACCAAAAAAATTGTAGTAACCATTGAAGGGAACGAAGATCGATGTACATACATAGGAGATGACCTAAGTGCAAAAGAAGAAGCAGAGCTTGTAGCTCTATTAAGGGAATATAAGGATGTGTTTGCGTGGCACTATAGAGATTTGAAGGGAGTAGATCCAAAAATTTTCTCTCATACTATTCTGATGACTACTGATGCCAAGCCCACCAAACAAAAGCCCTACACATATAATGACAATTATGCAGCCAAAATAAAAGAGGAAATTGACAGGCTGATTGAAGCTGGATTCATCTATGAGATTGAGCACATTGAATGGGTGTCCCCCATTGTAGTGGTGCCCAAGAAGAATGGAAAATTGCGAGTGTGTATTAATATTAAAAAAGTTAATGCTGCTACGATTCGAGATAGTTATCCGCTTCCAATCATTGAACATTTATTGGAGCGTGTTGCAAGCAAGGAAGTTTATAGCTTTCTTGATGGATTTTCAGGTTACAACCAAGTAGCCATTGCCCCAGAAGATCAACACAAGATGGCTTTTGCTACTGAATGGGGAATCTTTGCATTTCGCATGATGCCATTTGGTCTCACCAATGCACCTGCAACATTCCAAAGGCTCATGTGTCATGTCTTCAAAGAGTTCTTGCAAAAGAGCTTAGAAGTATATGTGGATGATTTATGTGCTCATTCCCAACAAAGAGGATACCACATCCCTGAGCTCAGAGAGATCTTCAACAAATGTAGGGAATATCGAGTGTGTCTGAACCCAGAGAAGTGTGTGTTCATGGTACGACAAGGTAAAATCTTAGGTCACATTGTTTCTAAGAATGGAATTTCAACAGATGAGGACAAGGTAAGAGCAATAGCAGAGCTGCTCAAGCCAAGGAATGTTAAAGAGGTACAGGCCTTTATGGGCCATTGTGGATATTATCGCAGGTTTATCCACATGTATGCCATCATAGCTAAACCTCTTTATGGGTTGTTGACAAATTTTGAATGGAATGATGAATGCGAGAATTCCTTCAATGAGCTGAAGAGACGTTTGTGTTCAGCACCAATACTGACCACTCCTGATTGGAATAAAACATTCCATGTCTATGTGGATGCATCCAATCATGCTATAGGATGTGTGCTAGCACAACCCACAGGCAAAGGAAACCTAGATTTGCCGATAGCATATGCTAGTAGGCAATTAAATGCGGCTGAACGAAAGTATACCACAATGGAAAGAGAAGGCTTAGGCATGGTATATGCCGTAAAGAAGTTTAGACACTATCTATTGGCCAACAAGTTCAAGTTTTTTACTGATCATCAAGCTTTATTATATTTGGTCAAATAAACCTTGCAATACAGGACGCTTAGTAAGATGGTTCCTCTTACTAATGGAATACGATTTTGAAGTGGTTGTCAGGAAAGGTAGGACCCACCTTAGGGCAGACCATCTTTCTCGCATCACTTCAGGAGAGCCACCGCAAGGAGTGTCTGATGAATTACCAGACACTTATTTGTTCAATTTAGAAGTTGTTCCTAAATGGGCAAATAAGTTAGTACATGTCCTAACCTTCGGACCCGCAAATAAGAATGTGAAAACAAACAAAGAAGAAATTGTAAGATCACAAAAATATCAAATATTGGCAGGAAGCATGTACAAACAAGAGACAAATGGTGTACTAGCTTGTTGTGTCGAGGATGATGAACATACTAGTTGGTTGCAACAAGCCCATGAAGGATTGCTAGGAAATCACTATTCTAAACAATGCACATTGCATAATCTACAACGTTTAGGAGTGTATTGGCCTAGCATGGACAAGGAAATTCATGAGTGGATTAAGAATTGTCCAACATGCAAGGAGATACCCCCAATGGAGCATGCCACTCTTTATCACGTGTCATTAATTCCAGATTGGAGTGCTCCATTGGTAGAATTCATGAGATCAGGAACATTACCCAATGAGGCTAGCCTAGCACGAAGAAGACGCATGGAGGAAGAGGCTCAGGACTATGCCTTAGTAGGAGAGAACCTATATCGAAGAGGCAAAGATGGTTATCTAAGACTATGCGTTCATGAATCAGACTACTTGAAAGTCTTAGAAACGGCACATAACGGGGTTGCGGGTGGACACTTTGGGCCTGAAAGAGTAATCAAGACCATCCTATTCTCAGGACTTTGGTGGCCCACTCTTCATATGGATGCCCATACCTATGTGAAGAAATGTGACACATGTCAACGAGCACAATATCCGAGCAGAAAAGATGAGATGCCTTTGAGGCCAATGATGGGAGGACGCACATTCTCGAAATGGGGTATAGACTTTGTTGGTCCTATTAACCCCCCAGCTAGAAACTCCCATGCGGAATACATTATTGTAGCCACTCATTACCTTACCAAGTGGGTAGAAGTAAAAGCCACAACAAAGAATGATGCTCAAACAACGGCTAAGTTCTTATTCGAAAACGTGTTCACTAGATATGGGTTACCAATAGAGTTGGTTAGTGATAGAGGTACGCACTCTTGAACGAGGTCATTGAAAATCTCCTTCAAGAATTCATGGTGATACACAAGAAGTTTGCCCCTTATCATCCACAAGCCAATGGACAAGTCGAGAGCACAAATAAGATCCTATGTAACGTATTGACAAAACTCGTAAATAATAAACGCTCTGATTGGGACAAACAACTTCATCATGTTGTTTGGGCATACCGAGTTGCCTACAAAACGGTACTCAATGCCACCCCATTTCAGATGGTCTTTGGACAAAATGCTGTGCTACCATTGTACTTCCTAATCCCAACCTTGAAAGTAGCACAACAACACGAGTGGAATGGACACGAGTTGTCCTCGAGGATCTTTGATCTAGAACGCTTAGGTGAGACGAGGCTACGAGCAGCAGCAGGCATCTATGCTACAAAGAAAAGACAAAAGGCATACTTTGATGCCCATGTAAAGGACAAAGGATTGAAAGAAGGAGATCTGGTGTTGGTTTATATGCTAAAGCAACATGCCTGCAAATTGGAGAAACGAGGATATGGACCTATGATCATTAATAGAATCTCCACTAGTGGTGCAGTTCAATTGGCCACTTTAGAAGGTGATATCTTGCCGAACTATATAAGTGGTTGTCGAGTCAAGTTATATTAAGAACCTCTTACAGAGGGAATGCTAATGAGACTCAACACTGCTAAGAAGCAAAAAGAAGAGGAGTTAAGGGTTAGAGAAGAAGCACAAGCAGAGGCTAGAGAGCGCATCAGAAGAAATAAGTTACGGTGACTAGGCCTAGATGTCAACAGAAAAGCTCCAAAATATCACATGGACATGTGCCAAAAATCAGACCTAACTACTTCTCGAATAATTGACCGATGCCCCTTTGTGACCATAGAGGTAGGATAAGGAAAGAGTGTAAGGACTTTGAGAGCATTGGTTGACTTAGGTGCAGCAACTAGCGCAGTTAGACTTTCATACTGCCAAGACCTGCAAGTGGACATCAAGCCCATAGAAGCATATCTCATAGGATTGGAGGTGTGGAAACCCCTTGTTTGGGTGAGGTGGAACTTCCCATCTACCTTCAAGATGTTCCAATAAAAATGAAAATGCTAGTGTGTCACGATGCGGATCTTACAGAGCCACTTGTCCTAGGTCAAGATTGGATTTATGACCATGCAGTCAACTTGAACCTAAGAAGTCGACTTCTTCACGTTTGGGTACATGAACAATGCATTACATTAGAATTAGACAACTGCATGCTCACAGATCATGGCACCTGTAGCTCAGTGATGAGTAGCACCTCCTTTAATGTCAATCCGGGAAGACGTGAGGATGGTATGAAGACCTCGAGCAAGTGGAGGCACAAGTGCGTGAGTGAGAAGCACACAAACATGCACACACATACACACACACACGCACACACGGCAAAACAAAGAGTGAGAAGCAATGGAGTTCTTAGATTCCTTTCAAAAAGTTCTTACAAGTTCATTTCAATTACAAGCTAACCTCAAAAATGAGCTCTCTAGCTCTATTTATAGCTTTTGACTAGGTTTTGGCCCTGTCCAGACCTGGTGTCCGGCCTAGTTAAAAATTAGGTTCCAGGGCCAATTTGAGGGCTTAAACGGAGTCTAAAAAATACAAAAATTGATATGTAGGTACTTCTAAGGCTCCTCAAGCTCAAGGACTCCTTGGCTTGCACAAAATGGAGCTACAACAATATGAAATGGTATTTACAATGATTGTTAGTGATAAGAATCACTATTATAAAGATGTTGATTTGGAAAAATTTGAAGGGCCTATCTGCCAGATTTGCGTCGACTGTTTTGTCTACTCAATCCTTCACCTCGCTCTGAATCTCTCCGCTGGCTTCCTTGTCTAGTCAGTCCTTGGGTGCCCATACTGCTCTCAACACCCCCCCTCTCTCGCGTCTGTCGTCCCTGACAGACCCTTGTTGCTGGGAGTGTTGGATGTAATATTCCACAACCTTAGTGGCAAGCTGATGTTCTTGTATGCGTAGTCCTCTGGCCAAGTCTGTCATCATACGATCCCAATCAATTGGTCCTGGAATGTCCGGATGTGGCAGACGTAACTGATCTGCATGGATCGCTTGTTCTACTGCGAATAGATGTAGCAAATGTGTGGGTCTGGGAATGAAAATTTCTGAATGATATTCCCAGAATCTTGTAGAGAACATTTCCTCAAATGTCTGCTTGAAGCATGCAGGTAAGTACTTTATTCGTGCATGCCAGGCAAAGATTATAGTAACCGAGGGAGTCTGGCTCATGTCGTAGACTAAATCCTTGTTACCTTGAGAGAATCTAGGGGCAGAGATGTATGGAGCTTGTACATTCCGAAAGGTTTTGAAGACAATGGTCATGAGCTCGAATATCTTCATACACATTTTCGCCGCTATGTCGGGTACATTATTTAGACGTGTAGACCAGTGCCGAATTGTTGATATCATGTAGGCTACGGTTGGGGTCCCTCGAGGTGGAGCAAAATATGGATAGTTAACCCAAGCCGAGCATTCTTTATTGTTGCGTACCTTGATCGCAAATGCTTGCCAAGATCTGCGAGGTACCATTGGGCAATAGCATGGATTATACTTGATATACAATGGCATGGTTGCCCAGGTGCTCATCATCTCAGGGTAATCGGTTAGTAGACGTGCACGCCAATTAGGCTGGAAAATCGAGCCCACACGCGCATCTGTCGGTAAGTCCTCTAGCTCAAATTGAGTGGCAAATGTGGGCTCCTTCCCTGTATGTCTTTCAACTTCTGCATTATAATCATGTAGCAAGACAAAATAAGGCATGTATTGTGACTCTGATGTTGTGATTAACCGTTGGTGGGATAGGTTCTGAAAGTAAGAAGACCGAAGGCGAGTTTCTTCCAGATTTGTGAGAGATTGCATTTGCACGGCAACGCGATCATCATGTGTCTTACCCACTTTCTCGACCCTTTTTACCCAATCTGGAACTTGAATTTCTAAAGTGTCCTGTCCTTAGTCTGTAGTCCGACCACCGGGTGTTGGCATTGGCTCGTACGACTCTTCATAGCTGTCATCGATGGGGATTTCCACTACTATTTCAGGTTCTGGTTCTTCAGTGGGTGAGGGTGGCCTTTCATATGGTGCGAGGCGTGCTTGGAGTTCTGCCACCTGTTTTCGGAGGGTCTCTACTTCTTCTGTAGAGTGTTGCAAGATTACCGGCTCCTGTTGAGCTCTGGGGGCACTGGCTATCTGTTTCTTTAGGTCTGCACATTCAGTCTCTAACTTTTCATATGACTCCAAGAAATTTGCATGCTCCTCAAGTAAGATGCGAATGTCTTCCGATGGGACTGCTCTATACTTGGTAGGGCTAATGGTTGCTCCTGCAGTTCCTTCCATAGCCGCTTCAAAGTTGTCTTGGTTTTGTTGTTGAAGCCTCTTGTTCTCTTCTAGTGCTGCTGCCATATGCTTCCTTAATAGCCCAAGGTTGCGTCTGAGTGTAGCATTAGATATCATTTGCGCTTGGAGCACTGTTTCTAGTTCCTTGACTGCTTGATCATCTACTGTTGATGTCTTTGATTCCAATTCGGAGTGAGCCTGCTGTAAGGTGGTATGCTCGGTTAGGAGCGTTTGGTAATCAGCTTCAAGAGTGGTGACTCTAGCTTGCAGACGCTGAGATTCTGCCTGGAGGGCCGTAGTGCGTTCTTCCAATTGATGGTATTCTTGTTGTAGTTGATGTGCACACTGAAGTAATGTATTGAATGTGCTATTTACATCATGAGATGCAAGGGGAAAAGTTTGGAATGCAGGGGAGGTGGGATTGGGGAGGGAGGTAGTGAATGCTGTGTGTGCCAATGATGTGGTGAGTGGTGAGGTGGGGGGTAAGGGAGGGGGAGATGGTGGAATCCTGGGGAGAGGTGCTGTGGTGGGTGAAATGTCCATTGGGTCAGACAGAGTGGTGTGTACAGGGGCTACCATGTAGGTGGGTATGATAGGTGAAGTGAGTGTGGTGTTCGTGTAAATTGATGTCATTGCGAGCAGCGGGGAAATGTGCCTCTGAAACATTGGAGAGCGGATGAACTGCTCCACAAAGGACGGGTATTGGGGTGGTGAGGTCAGGTTGAAAGAGGTGTAGGGGCCAGATGGGAAGTGAGGGTCATGGAATGGAGGTACCCGTATTGGGGAATAGGCTAGGAAACACAGGGTGCCTTCGGTGGGTGTCGGGTTTCCAACCACACTTGGAATTATGGGATGGCCAATTATGGGTTCGGAGGGTAGAAGGGTTGAAGTGTACAAGGGATTGGTGATGAAAGAGAAGAGGGTGTCTTGTGAGGTGGGTTTTCGAAATGAGAATGATGTGAATGAGGATGGTTTATAAGTGAAGGTAGAGGTGATGACTGTCGTTTCTTCCATGGTGGGAGGTGGTGGTGGGGGTGGAGAAGGTGGGGGATGCTGGGGTGAGATGGGTGATGTCTGAACGAAGGTTTCAGCAGAGAGGTCAATGGTGGTGGTGGGGGTAACTGTGGTTTCAATGGGTACTTCTTGTTCTGTGACGGGTATCCTAATAGTCTTACCTACGCGTGGTAATGTGTCAACTCTGCGTTTGTCATACCTCACGGACGGCGGACTGCTGTGTGGACAGCCTTCGGAACTCCTAAAGATTCTGACACTAATTTGAGGGTGTCAATGAAATGTTGATCCACCCCATCATCTGATAGCATTTCTTGCATCAAAGCTTGACCTAACACAAGAGAGAGTTGATGCCTTTCTTGTACTGCTTTGATTGTGTCGTATAACCTTTGTAGTTGAGCTGTATATGCTGGTGCACCTACAAGTTCTGGCACTTCTTGTTGCTCATCTTGATGCTCTTGATCATAATCCTCCTCATCTTCCTCCTGTTCTTCATCTTCCTCATCCTCTTCATCCACTTCAACTATGGTGACAGGTACTTGGGAGGTTGTTGCATGTGTTTGCACATTCTCCACTTGTTGTGCCTCTTCTGCCTCTAGCTCTACATCTTGTAATAATTGTTCGAAATCTTCATTCGTGAGTTCTTCCAAAGGTGCACCACTGGGAAATTCAAGATCGGTTGGGATGGGAGGGAATATCAAGGTAGAACCATCGGTGCTGCGTCTTGGAAGTCAGAGTGTGAATGGTCGGACTCTTCGGGGTGGAGGGGTGACGTCTGGTGTTAGGGTGGCTCCACGTGGTTGAGCACATGGGACTTGGATAGTGCCTCTCATCTTCTTAGAAGGGGGTCCAGTGGATGTCCTGCCTCTAAACTGCTCTACACGATTCCACATTAGGGCCCGTTGAATAGGGATGTCATAAGCCAAACACCTATAAATGATTCTCGTCAGAGCACAGCAACCATATAAAACCTATTTCCGCGGCCATCGTTTGTGAGCTAGGTGTATCTGATCAATTATCTAGTGGGGTAAGTTGATGGTGAGGCTCTGTGTCTCTGCCAGATACAAACTAAACCAAATCTTTTTGGGCGGCATGGTGAATCTATCTTGTGCAAGAAAAGCAAAGTGTTGCATGCACATGCGAAGGTGTATTGCAATATTAGGCGTCATGGACACCATGTCCTTGAGTTTGGTGAGACTTCTATTCTTCATGTAATCCGGTACTAGGGTTTCCTTCTCTGTAGGAATATGCATTCCGCACATATCTAGAGCCTCTCTCACCAAGTTGTTTGATAGCCTGAACCTCTTGAGCTCATTCCCCTTTGTCAGAGATGGAATCACAAATGAGCTTGCACCTTTTGGGTTCTGGTTTGGAGTCAAGGTGTTGATGAGATAGTAGCATCGCATGAAGTCAGGCTTTGGGAGCCGTGCACTGAAATATGCATCCAATCCTCCCTTCTCCCATATCGAACGTAGACCTTCTGCATTTTGTAACTTCTCGAATTCTCTTGTAAAGAAATGGTATTTGCCTTGCTTCCCATTGAAGTCCAACTCTGATTCCCATAGGTACGTTCCCTCACCCAAGGGTCCTGCCACTTCACTAAACCAGTGGGAAGTTTTTCCTATGGGCACGGTATGGCCACTGGGAGGGTCCGCAATAGGTATGATTTTGATGGCCTGCAATTCTTCTGGTCTTTCATTTGTCTCAGGCAAAACGGGTAAACTGTCTAAGTCCACCACTTGCTGGCTTGTTTCTGTTTGAGAGCTAGTTCCTGCCGCCTCAGCCATATTGAAAACTTCGCAGCTGGTTCTGTGAGAATATATGAATAAATGTTAACATTGCAATGGACACAAAAATGACACTGTGTCCCCTGTTACAACATTAACATGAGGTTCGGGAGAGGTTAGGGGGTTAGTAAGTGCTTGGTGCTTGTGTGTGTAGTTAGGAATTGGGTAGACCTAAGAGCTAAGCGGAATGATGTGGTGTGAGAGTGAAGTAGTTAGTAGGTGGACATGGATTTACAATTGGGATCCGGGGGTTAATTACAAGTTTTAGGTTGCCAAATGCAATGGATAGGTTTTGATTTTGACTTTGTGGAGGCTCTGGAGAGTGTGATAGGGTGTTTACTTGAAAAATGGGGCTTTTTAGGAACCCATTTATAAGTGATTCTACTTGTGCTCATGGAAGAATACGTGTTAGTGCGTGATGTGTAAGACTGGGCCTCAGATGTTCGCGTGAGTGAAACATGTTGTACAGGGTTTGGCCTTGGTGTAGCTATTTGAGCCCGCAAGCAAGCCTTAGGCACCCAGATTTGTCGTGATTGTGGGCTGGCCTTCATTGACTTCTTGGGTACCCAAATAGACTTCACTTTCGCAGAAGAATTTATGAAGGACCTCTTATTAGTGTCGTGTTGTTGATTACTAATAAGAGGTTTTGGCCGTGGTGTTGGCCTGGTCGGAACAGGGTGTTCGCCTTTTCGCCTCCATACTTGTTTCATCGGCTGAAACAATCTGCTTTGCTCCTTTTTTTTGCCTCTAGTATAGGTAGTGTTCTGCTTCTTCTGTATTTGATCTGCCGTTGGCTGCTGCATCCTTTTGGCCTTTGGAAAAGAAGGGAGTACCGTCTTATCCTTGACTCCGTTGTTGAGACAATCCTCTTTCTGCATTATACATTTTTGGACAAAAATAACATTGTCAACTTCATGTGCACCCCTGGAAGGACCAGGAGTTCGTGCCTTACCTGGGTCCTTGAGTGCCTCATTTTCCAATTCAGTTGTAATTAGACTATGATTTACCTATACCTGAAGAAGTCCACTTCTTAGGTTTAGGTTGACCGCATGATCATAGATCCAGTCCTGACCCAAGACAAGAGGCTCAGTGAGCTCCTCATCTTGACACACTAGTACTTTGACTCTCATTACTTCGTCTTGAATATAGAGGGGAAGTTCCACCTCGCCCATGCAAGGGGTTTCCACACCTCCCAATCCTATGAGATACGCTTCAATAGGATTGACGGTTAATTTCAACTTTTGATAGTAAGACAATTTAACAGCACTAGTGGCTCCACCTGAGTCAATCAAGGCTCTTACAGTCCTTGCACCCTTTCCTTGTCCTATATATAAGGTCATAAAAGGACGTCGATCAATTATCCTATGGGAGCTGATACCTGAAACTTCACACATAGCCACGTAATATCCTTGATCTGCATATGCATCTGGCACAGGTTGCTCTCTACCTTGTCTTCTTAATTTCATTCTCCGTATGCGCTCTAAGGCTTCTGCTTGGGCTTCTTCTCGAATTCGCTTTTCTTCTTCTTTGCATTTCTTAGCAGTATTGAGTCGACTTAGCATTTCCTCTGTGAGAGGTTCCTGATACAGCTTGACCCTGCATCCGCTTATGTAGCTCGGAAGAATATCACCTTCTAAGGTGGCTAGCTGTACCGCCCCACTCGTTGAGATTCTATTAATGATCATGGGTCCGTAGCCTCTCTTCTCCAGTTTCCTCGCATGTTGTTTCAACGTGTATACTAGTACTAGGTCGCCTGCCTTCAAACCTTTATCCTTAACGTGGGCATCAAAGTATGCCTTCTGTCGTTTCTTAGCTGCATATATCCCTGCAGCCGCCCTCAGTCTTGTTTCTCCTAATCATTCAAGGTCAAAAAGTCTAGAGGAGAGTTCATGACCCGTCCATTCATGCTCTTGTGCTACTTTCAGTGTAGGTATTAGGAAGTCCAATGGTAGCACTGCATTTTGGCCAAACACCATCTGAAAGGGGGTGGCTTGGAGTACCGTCTTGTAGGCGACTCGGTATGCCCAAACAGCATGGTGTAGCTGTTTGTCCCAATCAGAGCGTTTATTGTTCACTAATTTTTTCAGTACATTGCATAAGATCTTGTTGGTGCTTTCGGCTTGTCCATTAGCTTGAGGATGATAGGGGGCAGACTTCTTATGAACTACCAAGAATTCTTGGAGTAGATTTTCAATCACTTCGTTCAAGAAGTGAGTGCCTCTATCACTTATTAGCTCTATAGGTAGCCCGTCTCTTGTGAATACATTCTCAAACAAGAATTTAGCAGTTGTCTGAGCGTCGTTCTTTGTCGTAGCTTTTACCTCCACCCACTTGGTGAGATAATCCGTGGCCACAATGATATATTCAGCATGTGAACCCTTAGCTGGGGGATTAATAGGGCCTACAAAGTCTATTCCCCACTTAGAGAATGCACGTCCACCCATCATAGGTTTCAATGGCATCTCATCTTTGCGTATAGGATACTGAGTTCTCTGACAAACATCACACCGTTTCACATAGGTTGTGCATCCATGTGAAGGGTCGGCCACCAGAAACCTGCAAATAATATTGCCTTGATCACCCGATCTGGTCCAAAGTGTCCTCCTGCTACACCTTGGTGAGCAGTTTCCAAAATCTTTAGATATTCACTCTCATGAACGCAAAGTCTCAGGTAACCATCCTTACCACGCTTGTAGAGATTATCACCAATGAGTGAGTACTTAGGGCTTCTTGTTCTAGACTTCTTTTCCTAACCAGAGTCATGTCTGGAGGGAATGTTTTCGTCCTCAGGAAGGATACTAGTGGTTCACTCCAATCTGGCACTATGGACACTTGATAAAGAGTGGCATGTTCCACAGGTGGTTTAGTGCGACAGATTGGGCATTCCTTGCACAACTTTTGGACATCACCTTCCATAGTTGGCCAATGCACTCCGAGTCTCCTTAGTGTCTGTAAGGTTCGTTGCTTTGAGTAGTGTTGCTCTAATGCACCTACATGTGCTAAATGCAACCATGTAGTGTACTCGTCCTCTTCTACACAACAAGCCAAGATCCCTTGATCTGTGTGCTTGTACATACTTCCTGCCATGATGTGATACTTTTGGGCTTTTACTACCTCTCTATCCTGCGTGTTTATTACTGGGTGGTTAGGTCCGTATGTCAACACTGGTACCAATGGCTTAGCCCACGCGGCACCACTTCCAAATTAAACAAGTAAGCATCAGGAAGGTCATCTGACACTCCTTGTGGGGCTTCTCCCGATGTGAGCCTAGAAAGGTGATCTGCTCTCAAATGAGTCTTCCCTTTCCTTACCACAACCTCAAAATCATATTCCATTAGCAAGAGAAACCATCTTACCAATCTTCCTGTATTGCATGGCTTGTTCACGAGATATAACAATGCTTGGTGGTCAGTAAAAAATTTAAACTTGTTTGCAAGCAAATAGTGTCTAAATTTCTTAACTGCATATACCATGCCTAAGCCTTCTCTCTCAGTAGTGGTGTAATTTCGTTCAACTGCATTCAATTGTCTACTGGCATAGGCAATTGGAAGATCCATATTACCTTCACCAGTAGGTTGAGCAAGCACACACCAAATAGCATAATTGGATGCATCCACGTGAACATGGAATGGCTTATTCCAATCTGGTGTGGTTAAGATTGGTGCTGAACATAATCTTCGTTTAAGCTCTTGGAAGGAATTCTCGCATTCATCAGTCCACTCAAAGTTAGTCAAAAGTCCATACATGGGCTTTGCCATGACAGCATACATGTGAATGAACCGGCGGTAGTAACCACAATGCCCCATGAAGGCCTGTACTTCCTTGACGTTCTTTGGCCTAGGTAACTCGGCTATGGCTCTTACTTTCTCTTCATCGGTGGATATGCCATTCTTTGACACTATGTGTCCTAAAATCTTGCCTTGCCTGACCATGAAAACACACTTCTCTGGGTTCAAGCACACTTGATACTCCCTACATTTGTCAAAGATTTGTCTGAGTTCAGGAATATGGGTTTGTCTAATGTTGGAATGAGCACAAAGATCATCAACATAGACTTCTAAATTCTTCCTCAGGAACTCCTTAAATACATGGCACATCAGCCTCTGGAAAGTTGCTGGTGCATTGGTAAGCCCAAATGGCATTACACGAAAGGCAAATATACCCCACTCTGTGGCAAAAGCTGTCTTATGCTGATCTTTTGGAGCTATGGCTACTTGATTGTAGCCCGAAAATCCATTGAGGAAGCTGTACACTTCCTTGCCTGCTACTCTTTCTAAGAGATGCTCTGTGATAGGAAGCGGATAGTTATCTCGAATTGTGGCTGCATTAACCTTCTTCAAGTTAATGCATACACGTAATTTACCATTCTTTTTGGGCACCACAACAATGGGGGATACCCATTCAGTGTGCTCAATTTCATAGATAAATCTAGCTTCAACCAGTCTATCTATCTCCTCTTTGATCTTGGCAGCGTAATTATCATTGTATGTATATGGCTTTTGCTTAGAGGGTTTGGCATCTGAGGTCATGGGGATGGTGTGTGAGCATATGTCAGGGTCCACACCTTTCAAGTCCTTATAACTCCAAGCGAACACGTCTCTGTATTCTCTTAGCAAGGCTATCAATTCTTGCTCTTCTTCTTCCGTCAGGTCATGGCCTATGTAAGTGCATCTCTCTTCTCCCTCTTCCATGGCTACCACAATTTTCTTTGTGGTTTCTTTGTTATCATAGGCCTCTCCTGGTTGTGCCTCTCGTTTAGGCATTCTGATCATGACTCTCCTGTCATCTATCTCATACTTCTTAAAATTTTCCGGAACCTCAAACAAAGATTCTTCCTCTTCTGGTGTGACTTCTCTCTTCTTTCTTTTCTTTCCTTCCTCCTTCGGGGTCACATGTGTGGCTAGTCTTACATCACTTGTAAGCTCTCCATACCTCTGGGGTTGAAATTCTACTTCATGGAAGTATTCTTCATCTGATGCAAAAGGTGGATCCATAATGATTGACTCTAGATCAGAGTCATTTGCATCCTCAAATGCATCAGGGCTAGGTTCACACTCTTCTAACACTGCCTCTCCCATGATTGGCTCTATGGAGAAGACTGAAATGTCATAGCCATCTTCATCACAGTGAGGTGTCCATTGTTCTTCATTGATGGCTACATCCATTGTTGCTAAGATTTCTGCCCAGCCATGGGGTTCAAATTCTTCATCAGGAAATACTACAGGCGCATAGGCTGGGTCTTGAATTGATCTATGTGTTTCTTTTGCACCTATCTCTCTGGCTTCTTCTCTCTTCTCTTCTTCTACTGCTACTTTGCACATCCATAAGTGGGTGTCTTCATGCATCCATGAGGATCCTAATCCTATGGAATGCACATTTTCTGTATCATCTTTGGCTCTATGGATGGGATTCCATTGGATAGGAGGGACATCTCTATGAGAGTAATCTTTGAGATTCACTTTGGTCGTAACACCTAAGTGCTGCAGGTACAAGGAATTGGTTCCCCAATCCTGTACCACTTGCAATTGTCGCATAAAAGGTCGTCCCAAGATCATCTCATAGGCATGGTTCTTGCTAAAATCACATATAGCAAATGTGTGTTCGAACTCAACACCACATGTGGTGAGAGTTATTCCTTCTAATAGCCCTAAGGGTCGCTCTATGTGACCATCGGCCATTTGCAATCTCATCCTCGTGGGCCTGAGTGCTGGCTTGCCCCAACGCTTCCATAGGGAAGTGGTAGCAATTGCAACACCTGCGCCTGAGTCTAGAATGGCCTTGGTGGTGTATCCTTGATGGGTGATAGGAAGATATGTGTTTCCCTCTTCGCCCTCACTCATGTCTCCTATCTTGTCCAATGGTATTTCTGGCAGTGTTCTCTGAGATCCTACCTGGGAACGAGGTTTTGTTATCTCTGGTACTTGTTTGGCTACATGTTTCCATAGCTCTGGCCTTACTTTGAGTAGCTCTTCTAAGGTGAGGTTGCATTGTACTTTAGTGTTTTTCAATACCTCTGTGTTCCTAGGTATGACTGAGTCCTCATTTCGTACCATGACCGTGGGTGCTCTCATGCACGTGGACTTAGCTTCCCATGGGCCTGTGAAGTGGGGTAATTCTTGTAGAGAGTTACACTCAAAGTCTAATCTTTCCTGAGAGTGGGTGCTCTCCTGCTCCTCATAAATGGATGGGATGTCTTGTGGGAATTGGTCATGTGCATCATCCACAAGTTCAATGGGAGGAGGGATCCACTTTCCTTAGCCCATTTGTCTTCTTGAATCTCTCGTAGGAATTCTGGTGTGAACCGATTCATAGAAGAAGATGTGTCTGGCTCCGTAGAGTTAGGCACATAGACTTCCTGGGCAGGAAGGCTTACTCTTTCACTTGCCTTGCCCTTATTTTGAGAGGAGGGTTCCTTTTCTGATTGTGCAATTAGCTTCTCTATCCTTTCTAACAGTCCTTCAAAGTGCAACTGCGTCTTAGCTATACTAGAGATGTTAAAGAGGCGACTGGCTTCAAACATGGTTTGAGCCAATTCCACCATCTTAGCACAAATTTTGGTTTGTTCTAGCTCTAGTTCTGCTCTAGGGTAACACTTTTCATGATCAGTTACGTTTGGCCCTTCTTGGATTCTGGCCTGATATGCTTTAAGCATCATGTTTAGGTCCTCGGGAGTGGGATCTGCTAGGACTGATCCTACTCTTGGGGGTGGTGGTTTTAGGTGAGGCGGGTTGGAAGGTGGCGGTTCGGATGGAGTTGGGAATGGTGGAGGTGGGGTAGTGTGAGAGGGAGTTTGAGCTGTGAGTTCAGTTATCCTGGCTTTGGTTTCTCTTAGGCTTTCCTCAAGTTCACTCATCTTTTTTGCCCATTGCCTTTTCATTCTTTCACGACTATCTCTCCAAGCTCTAGTCTTTTTCTTGATTATGCTCTCAGTTTCACTAACATCTGGGCTCTTTTCCTGGCCTACCCCTTGGTTTTGCTGCAATGCTTGAGCTCTAGTGATTACTTGTACTGGTGCAGTGGAAGTCACACTCCCTGTGGAGTCTACAACTAACCCAATAACATTGATAGGAGTGATTTTTGGCATATTATTGGGGTTCTTTGGGCAATATCGTAAGAGATGCTCCTTTCCACAGTCTTGGCAAAAGCCCTGGATCATCACTGACTGGGGTTGTGTAGGTGGAGGCACGGGACAATCACGAATGAGATGATCTCCTTGACATCTGTAGCATGGTCCTCTAGGGAATGGAGGTCTTACTTGCCTAGGTTGGGGTCTAGGGTTGGGGTTTGCATACATGACGTTTGTGTAATCTAACTCCCAACTAGATTCATTTGGCTCTTCACTATAGTAGGACTCACCATGTTCGGGGGACTGCATGTAGTAAGCCTGAGGACTATCAATATGTGTAGAATCAAAGCTATGGTCACTCAGGTCACTTTCTGAAAGCAATGGAGTCACTGGGACTATGGCTCTATTCAAATTTTCTTCTGCAGCTGCATATTTTACTGGAATCACATTAGTAGGAGCAGGTGGTTGTTGTGCTAACACAGGCTGGGGTCTCAGTTGGGCCTGATATTGTTGTTGGTAATTTTGCTGAGGCCTAGTATATTGTTGATATGGGTATTGACCCTGATATCTGCCTTGTTGGGGGTAAGGCTGAGGGTAGGTTTGCCTAACCGCTTGCTTATTGTATGGGCAGTCTTGTGCTGAGTGATTTGTGTATTTTCGTTCTATAGTGCAGTATTGGCTACTAGGGTTTACTTGGGGTTGAGCCATAATGGGACATACATTCGCCATGTGGTCGCCACCACAAGTATAGCATCTTTTCACAGGGGCAAACCTTGGGATTTGTTTGCTAGAGACACCAAGTTTTTGTGCCACTTTCTCAGCGAGTTCCTCAATTGATGTGGATTGCATGGAAGAGAGACTAGAGGCACTATCTGAATCTTTGTATATTTTGGAAAGTTCTAACTCTTCCCCTAGGTTATCCTCAATGTCAATGCACATGCGTACACACTCTTCTATAGTCCTAGGGTCCTTCAGATACACATATGACCTCAATTTGGCACTTAGCAATCCATCCAAGAATAAAGCCACTTGCTTAGCTGGTGTGGGTAGCTCAGAAACAGGGCATCTTTCAAGATATTGCCTAAATCTTCTTCCTGCAAGTCTCACGGTCTCTTGCGGGGTCTGCTTGAAACTGTGAATCAGTGAGGAGGTATTATGTCTTATGCCACTCTTAGAGAATTCAATAATGAAAGCCTCTAGGAGTTGGTCTATATTCCTGAACTGCCTCTCGTTTAGTGGTTGAAACCATGTCAGGGCAGTGTTCCTAAGGGTTAGACCAAAGGCATTGTACTGTGTGAATAGATCCTCCACTTGTTCAGCTCTCAAGACTTGCCTGAACTCAGCCACATGATCGTAGGGATCTCCAGTGCCATCGAAGTAGTTTTTCATGGACTTAACTAGCTGAGTCGATCTCAAAGTCCTTGTGTGCTCTCTAGGTCGTGGCAAAGGAAAATCCTCGGCATTTCTTCGGTTTCCTGGGCTCTATGACCCTCAGGTTCTACTCTATTAGTTTCCGTCCTCGTTCTTTCTCTGCCCCTTGGGTTGGCAAAGCTTACTTCTGGCCTATCTCTACTTCTGTCTCTTTGAGTTCCTTGAGCATGGGATGTTCTAGCTCCAGGGTGACCATAGGACACGTTCGATCTTGGTTGGGGGAAAACGAATTCACCTTTCCAAGTGTAAGCATGCCTATCATTTTCTGTAACCACAAAGATCCTCTCTGAAGCGTGATCTAAGTAGGTCACTCTACCTGGGCTATCTGGATCTTTAAACTCATAGATCATGATTGTTCCTATATCATTTGGCCGATCAGATTTATACCTCCAAAAGGCTTCGTCAGTCTCTCGGTTCAAAAGCAGATCTATACTCTTGTTGTCCTGGGGAATCCATTCAGGAGTGAGAATTCTCGTAAGAACAGATTTCCCTCGAGGGGTCCTAGGTTCTACACCCATGTTTCCTTGTTCCAGGTCACCTAAGTCCGCTTCTGGGATCACATTTCCAAATTCGTCTGTCCTATCTGGGTGACTGGTGACTACGTATATGGTTCCTTCTTTGTCCAAATATGCCCCGTTTTCAAACTTGACAGCTGGGTGCTCTAGTCCTATGGACTGGTCAGGGTTTTTAATCTGGACCACGGATCTTCCTAGACCGTCCTCATAGATGCTAGCACCTAATCGGTTGGTTCTAAGGTATTCCAGCTGTGTCTTGTACGGGCCTTCTACCCTGTGCAAGTATGGCACTCCTGAACTTCCCGTAGGTCGATCCATGCCTTGAGACATCTCTGATTCACTAGTCTCAGAGATAGGGTAGTATGAGTGGTGGCTCAACTGCTGGGCCCAAGACCTAGCAGTGTGGTTGACACTAGCCTCTGAAGACCTAAGACTTTGTCTATCTCTCCCTAGATGTCGCCCTGATCTAAGGTTCATAAGCCTAATTGAATAGCCCAATTTTGCCCAAGTACAACCTCGTTGCTGAGTTCTTTTGTATCAGTCACTTGATTCTTTTTTAGTCGATTATCGTGTTTATGGTGTAGTCAGAAATCACGTCGTCAGGAATATTTGAGTTAATTTTCGCACTGTAAGTTGATCGTTCCACGTTAATTCTTTCCTTCAAGGTTATCGCATCACGAAGAGATTATGTTTAATCTTGAACTTGAGTGCATAGGTAGTCTTCAACTTGATTGATGCCTATCGTTGCCCTGACTTACTCCTATCACTAGTCATTCTTAGTCTAAGCTAGGAATTGACAGAGGGGGTTGAAAGTTTCCAACCTTTTGTTTCCTGCTTGGTTGCCCTTGAATGCCTAGGAAGTGTGTTCCCAAGCTTGCACTTACACTTTCTTAGAACGCCTTTCGATGCTCTCAATAGATCTGTAAGAGTTCCAAAGTTAGCTTTAAGATTTAAATTCCAAAGATAGAACCAATGATTCTCATTCTTGTAGCACAAATACTAATTTGCATAGTGATTTTTAGGAAAACAATTCTTAAGACCCCTGACTTTGATCCCTCTCGGTATGGTCAACTTCAAAATACCCTAGCTGAAAATCAACGCATTATCTTTATAAAAAATAGTTGAGGGCGTGTAGTATATGCCACGAGCTTTCCAACAAGCCCTAGAGCTCAAAAAATGGATTTCGTATGAAAAAGTTATGACCGTTCAGGGTTCTAGGGTTAAGACAGGGTTCAAACAGGATCACTGTGCAACAGGTTTTCCCCAAGTTGTTTTCCTATGGCCTCCTTATGTGCTCTAGAGTAAAATGTTCATGCCCAAAATTAGCCAAACTCTTCAAATTAAAAACCCTAAAAAATTGGCTAAAATTGGATGTCAATCGCGATGGACAGGGCAGTCAATCGTGATGGACAGGAGTCGATCGCGACGGACAGGCAGTCAATCGCGACGGACAGGCAGTCGATCGCGACGGACAGGCAGTCGATCGCGACGGACAGGCAGTCGATCGTGACGGACAGGTGTCGATCGCGACGGACAGGTGTCGATCGCGACGGACAGGCAGTCGATCGCGAGGGACAGAGCTGTCAATCGCGACGGATTGAAATTTTGCAAATTTTTCAAAAATTTTTGTGGAAATGTGGTGTGCAGGGTCTCTAGTCCACTGTGGTGCACTCAGATTTACCAAAAGGTGAAAATTTCTGTCAATCGCGATGGATAGGCAGTCGATCGCGACGGACAGGCAGTCGATCGCGACGGACAGGCAGTCGATCGCGACGGATAGGCAGTCGATCGCGACGGACAGGCAGTCAATCGCGATGGACAGGCAGTCAATCGCGATGGATAGAGCTGTCAATCGCGATGGATTGAAATTTTGCAAATTTTTCAAAAATTTTTGTGGAAATGTGGTGTGCAGGGTCTCTAGTCCACTGTGGTGCACTCAGATTTACCAAAAGGTGAAAATTTCTGTCAATCGCGATCGACAGAAGTCGGCGATTGCGAGACAGTTCTGCACATTTCCGTACCTGCGCGACGTGCTGGAGGGGATGATGATGCTGAAACCTGCAAGAAACTCCAAAAGCTTGCAGAAGATAGCACACAACAGTTCGCTCTCTCGCTCTCTCTCACAAGTGAAATGAGGGAAATGAAAGGAGGAAGGGGATATAGTAAAAAACTGAAATTTTTGCGATGATGGAGATGGAGGTGGGAGATGGTGATGATGATGATGGTGATGAGGTAAGGAAAAGAAAAAAAAGGAAAAGTGAAGAAGTTACCTACAACGCCAACGTCCCAAATCTACGTCTTACCATCACACGCTCGTCCTCAAAGCTCGATCCCCAGCAACGGCGCCAAAATTTGGTGTAGCTCAGTGATGAGTAGCACCTCCTTTAATGTCAATCCGGGAAGACGTGAGGATGGTATGAAGACCTCGAGCAAGTGGAGGCACAAGTGCGTGAGTGAGAAGCACACAAACATGCACGCACATACACACACACGCGCACACACGGCAAGACAAAGAGTGAGAAGCAATGGAGTTCTTAGATTCCTTTCAAAAAGTTCTTACAAGTTCATTTCAATTACAAGCTAACCTCAAAAATGAGCTCTCTAGCTCTATTTATAGCTTTTGACTAGGTTTTGGCCCTGTCCAGACCTGGTGTCCGGCCTAGTTAAAAATTAGGTTCCAGGGCCAATTTGAGGGCTTAAACGGAGTCTAAAAAATACGAAAATTGATATGTAGGTACTTCTAAGGCTCCTCAAGCTCAAGGACTCCTTGGCTTGCACAAAATGGAGCTACAACAATATGAAATGGTATTTACAATGATTGTTAGTGATAAGAATCACTGTTATAAAGATGTTGATTTGGAAAAATTTGAAGGGCCTATCTGCCAGATTTGCGTCGACTGCTTTGTCTACTCAATCCTTCACCTCGCTCTGACTCTCTCCGCTGGCTTCCTTGTCTAGCCAATCCTTGGGTGCCCATACTGCTCTCAACAGCACCACACACTCTCTCAGTTCCTCTAAGACCAATCTTCATGAACAAGATGTTGTGTGTGTCAAAAGCCCTATGACCCAGAAGGACTCGATCATGAAAGAACAGACTCAAAGGCAAGCTGACTCCTCTTGTATGAAGACTAATGTCGTCACAACCAATCAACCAATAAGGCAAGTAAATCAGTACGTGAAAACCGCTATATCAAATAGACAAAGAGACTTCAAGAGGAAAGTATACATGAAGAAGATCTGGGTACGAAAAGGAGAGCAACCACCAGCCTGGCCACCACAATTCCCACCTAGGCAAGCTAACCATGTGAAGACAAGAACCAAACCACCAGGACCAACTCAACGAGAAGGCATACGACAAATCTGGGTGCCTAAGAAATTAGTTGCAGTTCAACAAGGACAATCACATATGTGGGTGCCCAAGGCGCTCTTACACGTGCAAAGGCCTATGCTCCCCACTATGCAAAAGGTCTCAACAAAGAAGCCAAGGAGTGAAAAGGGTAAGAACAGAGCACAAAGACCAAAAGAAGATAAACTCAACCCTTCTGCAAAAGTAAGCAGGCAATCATCAAGGATATGGGTTTGGAAGCCAAAAGCACCAGCAACATCCACAGAACCAAAGAGCCAACCACACTGGATACCAAAGTTTGGAAAGCATCCAAATATGAAGTGGCCTGAGGTGATCTCTATAGGGCCAAATCCTATTCTAAAATGGGTTCCAATCAGGAGGATTACATCATTTCGAGACCCAATTGACACCTCTAATCAAAGAATGCATCAAGTATGCAAGTAACATCAAAAGCCTCGACCAGCAACAACCATGTGCCTTTGGCATAACCCTGTCTTTTGCACCATTCAGGTCATGCATTTCCAAAGTATGCATCAATATAGGGCCACAGTACACGGCCGTGCATAGACACAATTGAGAAATCCCAGGCACATGAGACACACTCGACATATGTAATATATTTTATTGATCCTAACCACCTTCTTCTTGTTTTGCAATTGTTCCACAAAAAAAAAAGAGAGAGAGAGAGAGATAGAATAGGTCCATGCGCTCGACGACACTCATCGGTGAACCATCAGCAAGGACGTTCATCAACCAGAAAGAGGGTAGCGGAATATGATATCAATCATTTCGGTACTTACGATGCAGTACGAGACGCCTTTTTACAGCGATTCAGACTGAAGAAGAATCCCGCTGAAATCTTTGAGTATCTACAGAACAACAGACAGAAGGTAAATCAGACCGTCCAAGAGTACGCTACCCTCTTTCGAACACATTTACGGCAGATACCACAGGCTCACGCTAATCTACCTGATACCATAGGCTCATACAGTATCCTATCACCACCTGGCTGAGATATCCATTTATATTGTCTGTCGGTCCATGCCAGGAATTAACTCCCCAATCCTTTCTGATCGCACTTGTTCTAGTGGCGGAACAGGTCCACTGTCCCCAGGGTGACTTAGCAAACTGTAGGAGTCCCATCCTCTGGTGATGTTGTCGAAGTTCTGTGATATTCTCCATCAAATCCTCGTCATTATCCTGTTCGTTTCGCCTGTCGTCTTCCGAATCGCTAGCCATGATCACTTCTCTCGAGTCGTTGGAAATGATCAATTCTTCCCCGCAGTCGTATTCGCACTTCGTCACTCCCTGTCTTGCTTTCGTCTGCATCGGCACCATCCTTGACGCTACCTTGCTTCATCACCCTTTCCGGCCGCCATGAAGAGCGTTGTCTTTCAGTCTTGTTCCACACTAAGTCACACAGCGTACGCCTAGTGGTTTGCCAGCTCGATCGAAGCCACTGTAATGTAGTATTGGTTGTAGTCTCAACACCGTTTGGTGTAAGTGTGCGTTCCCGGGTATTCGTATTTATAAGTGCAAGACCTTAAGCTGCCAGTCGCTAGAATGATGGTATTCCATTCTGATATGACATTTTAGGCTGCTGACCGGGATTCTAGAATCAAGAATCATCATTCTGGAGACTGGTGCTGGACTTGGAACGTCTTTTACATGTGTGAAAGTATTATGCACAAAAAATCGTGACTTCTAATACAAACTTTCGGACTTAGTATTATCGGGTCCTCGGGACTTGTACCCGCAAGTACCTACGGTTCGGATACTATACCTTCTAAATACATACTTCTGGCAAGCCTAAATGTTCGGGTAATTTTCTTTTTGAGGGTTTCTAACATTTGTACTATGGTGGTAGGTTCTAATAATTGGGCGTCGGTTCTTACTGCACTAAGGGCTATGGCTTGATTTAACAAAATTTCAGCTTGGGTTTGAAGAAAAGCCTCCTGGAGATAGAAGTCGTTGGCTAGTGCCGCATCTCGGGCTGTCGTTATTTCCACTAGTTTGTTCTGCATTTCTCTGATGCACTCCTTCTGATTGCGTATCTGGTTGTCGTTGCGTTCAAACTGTTGGTTTTGGAATGCCAGACTTTTCTGCAGTGAATCTCGTTCTCTGCGCGTCCTTGCAATATCCTTTTGATATTGGCCTTCCTTTATTAATTGTTTTTTGAGAATGCTGTTGACCGCGTCGGCACATTCTTCGGCTCGCCGTAATCGTTCTTGAACTTCGGCAGCTTCTTTCTGTTGCTCCTGCATCGTCTGGGTGGTTTCTTGTAATTGACGCTTCGTGTCTGCGATCAGTTCTTCGAGAGAGACGTTGATATTTGCTTGTTCTTGAAGGGCGGCCTTCAGTGTCCGAATTTCCTCATGTGCATCGTGTATGAGTTTGTCTTTAGCAGCTATCTGGTCCAGGGCTTCATCTCGTTGTTGTACTAGCGTCTGTTCTATCGAAACTCGTGCTTCGAGTTGTGCTAGCTGTGCCCGCAGTTGATGATTTTCGGTTTTTACGGCATCAATTTCTTCCTGGAGGGGGGCGATGTCGGCTTCCAGGGTGTCTACCTTGTGCTGGTATTCGCGTTTCAGGTGGTCCGTGGCTGCCGAAAATTGGGCGGGTAGCTGGTGTGATAACTGGATGAGGTACTGCCCTATGGCGGCAAGTTCCGAGAGTGCGTTCGGTGGTGGTGGTGGTGGACGACGAGGTTGAGAGGATGTGTCGGTGAGGAGTTGCTGGGAGTTTGGTGGAGAGTAGTTGGGGGAGGAAGAGGAAGATGCTGTGGGTTCATCGGTGGGGGGGAGGGGTGGTTCAGGTGGGGGTAGGGGTTTGGCAGGAGGTGATGTAGGGAGGACGGTGTCTGAGGGGTTTACCTTGGCGAGTGTTTCTGTCTGGTTGATGGCGTCGATGAGTCGTTCCAGAGCTTTGGTGGCCGATTCCTGTTCATCCTGGTGCTGCTCCGACTCTTTTTCGGTGGATACTAGTTCCGTCTCTGCTTGATCCGGCTGGTCTGGTTGCTCCGTCGATGTTTCGATGTGTGTGGTGGTGTCGTGGTACGTTTCTTCTTGGTCGTCTGGCTTGGTCTCCTGATCTTTTCCGGCGGATCCTTGGACTTCACTCTCAGAGGAGCTGACCCGAATGCGCTTGGTACGGAAGAGTTGATTAATTTCTTCGTCTTCTTCTTCGCTGTCCTCGATTGGTTGGGCGGACTCTTCGTGTCGAAGTGTGGGGCCTGCGGGTGGGGGTTGCGCGGCGAGGATGGTCGGGAAGAGGAAGGAGATGATGTGTGGAAGGCGAGAGCGGGGGGAAGAACCCTTTTGGAGCTGTTTTACGATAGCTACACATTCTTTATGGATTCTATGGAAGAAATAGGAGGCAAAATTTACCGGTTCGCGGGCAGCTAAATCTAGGGCGGAGTAGAAGGGGCGAGAGATGCCATAAGTTCGTTTCTGCAGGTTAAGGATGGCTACAAGGAACTGGAGGGCGGATCGCTCGGGTTCGGGGCGACATAGGATGGCGTACTCGTTTGATGAGGAACGGGGAAAGAGTTTGGCCATACGGGCTACAGTGATGGTAGGGCCATTTTCGCGACCTTGCGGGGTGAGGCGGTAGGCGTCGGCGAAGGCTTGGAAGGTGATGACAGTTCTGTGTGGGAGGGAAAGGAAGACCCACTGTCGTGCGGTGGCGGAGCTTTGGGCAATGGCTTGAATGATCTGTGCGGAGAAGGGATGGGTTTCCACTGAGTGCCAAGGCAACTCAGCGAAGTTGGCCAACCCTCTGCATCTCAGGTATTCGCCTACGTCTGTAGGGATGCCTTCGCGGAAAGAAGCGTAGTTGGCTAGAGCTTCCATGGCGTTCACAGTGCACAGAAAACACAGAATACACAATCACGAAAACACAATAGCGGTTTTTGGCGCAACTCAGGGGTTTAAATATGTAGAACACGGTGTGGAGGTGAGGATCATTGTGTGGTGCGGGAACGATATGGTTTGCATGCTGGCGTGCGTACTGAGTGATCGGTAGGGAGAGGCGGCTGGTATCATAAAGATCTGTACAAAAGACGGCTAAAAGCAAAACGTATAAATTTGTACAAAAGCGTGGCTCGTCGCCGAATAATTAAGGCGTACTGGTAGTGGGATAATACGGTCGCAACTTCGATCCATTAATTACTTTTGGAAGTGGAATTTCGGTCAACGTAGTCAACCGAAACGTTGCCGGACCTACTTGTGCTGAGATCTTGAAAGGGCCGAACCATCGTAGTTTGAATTTTCCTGCTGTTCTGTCCGATTTTGCATTATAGAAGAGTACAAGCTGTCCTACCGAAAAGATTGGCGTCTTCAAATATCGATCGTGCGTCTTAGCCTGTCTTAGTTGAACTTCACGCATAGTTAAAAAACTGAGCCATCGGTGCTCATCGAGTGCTCTGAGTGCGTCCATTCGTTCTGTCAGTGAAGATTCTGGAAGCATCTTCTGAGTGATTGCTACCCGCAAACTTGGGATGACTATTTCCATGGGAGCGATAGCTTCTAAGCCATAAGCTAACTTGAAAGGTGTCAGGCCTGTGGTTACTTTATATGTAGTTCGGTATGCCCATAATACTGCAGGTAGTAGTTGATCCCATCTTTCCGGTGTTTCCATGATCAATTTCCGGAGGATATTTAACAGTGCTTTGTTTGTACTTTCAGCTAGTCCATTGGCACGTGGATAATAAGGAGAGCTAAATTTATGTGTGACTTGGAAGGACTGTGTGAGAGCCTTCATTAAATTGTTTACAAAATGAGTACCTTGATCTGAGACAATTTCCAGTGGTAATCCAAATCGTGGAAAGACATCCGTGAGCAGGCATTTTGCTACCGTAACTGCTGTAGCAGATCGCAAAGCCCAAGCTTCTGCCCATCGAGTTGCGTAATCTGTGCAAGTCAGTATGTATCGATTGTTACTGGATACTGCTGGAGGTGTAATTGGCCCGATAAAATCTAAACCCCATTTCTGAAAAGGTTCTAATGGTAAGATGGGTTGCAGGGGAAAAAGATGCCGTTGTAAGGGCTGACCAGTTCTTTGGCAAGCATCGCATTGTCTAACAAACTGTGAGATATCTCTGTACATAGTTGGCCACCAGAGTCCTCCTTGTAAAATTTTCCGGTGAGTTAAGTCTGCTGCAAAATGGCCACCGGAAGGAATTGAGTGAGCCAACGTGATAACTGAGTTAACTTCATGTGGTGGAATACAGCGAAGTAGGATTCCGGTATGATCTGTATAATACAGTTCTCCAGCAACTAACCGAAATCGGCGGCTAACAACTGCGATTTTTCTTCGAACTGCCTTGGCAGTCTCGGCTGGAAGGCGTCCTTCGGTGAGGAAAGTTAGAATCTGATCATAGTATGTAGGTGGTGTTTCTAAGTTGGGTGACTCATCCGGTAGTGGTTCAGCATTATAAATCGCAGGAGTCGTGTCATCTATTCCTATCGGAGCTTCACCGGAATCTAGGCGTGATAAGAAATCTGCTAAGGCGTGTGCATTTCCGGGTCGGTGAATGACATCATAATCGAATTCTTGTAAAAGTAGCACCCATCGTGCCAATCGTCCTCCTAAGTGCTGCTGTCTTACTAGATAAACAAGGGCAGCATGATCCACATGGAAGGTAAATTTACGACCTAGTAGATAATGTCTGAACTTTTTGATTGAGTAGATTAGTCCTAGACATTCTCTTTCCGTGGTGGAGTAGTTCTTTTCTGCAGACGCAAGTCTTCTACTGGCGTAATAAACAGGGCGAAACCACTTGTCTGTTTGCTGCATCAGAATACTGCCTATTGCAATATCTGAAGCGTCAACAAAAACATGGAACGGATTGTCCCAGTCCGGTGGTTGTAAAATTGGAGCGTGCGTTAGGAGATACTTGAGTCGATCAAATGTAGTTTGACATTCTTCAGTCCATTCAAACTGTCGGGGAGTTTTTGTGATTAGCTTGTTCAGAGGTACTGCTAGGTGAGCAAGCCACCGTAAGTGTCTGCCATGCCATCGTATTTGACCCATAAAACGCATTACTTCCTTCGGAGTTGTGGGTATCGGGGCTTCTAAAATCGCTAAAATCTTATCGGGGTCCACTTGAATACCTTGAGCAGATACGATATGCCCAAGTAGTTTACCACACGAAACGGCAAACACGGATTTGCTAGGATTAAGGCAGAGTCTATATTCTCTACACTTTTGAAAGCAGCATCGTAAGTGAAACAAATGGGCTATCATCTTCCCAAAGATTGAGAAGTCGTCGAGGTAGACTTGCATGAATGAAGTGAGATAAGGAGAAAATATCTCCTGCATACATCTTTGAAATGTGCTTGGCGCATTTCTTAGTCCGAACCACATTACTGTACAGGCAAAAACACCCCAATTGGTAATGAAGGCAGTTTTTGGTATATCTTCTTCAGCCATTCTAACCTGGTTGTACCCGCTGTATCCATCTAAAAATGAATACATTTCATGACCTGCGACTCTATCGAGCATGGTATCCAAAAAGGGGATCGGGAAAGGATCTGGTACTGTTGCTGCATTTAGTTTTCGGTAATCCACACAGATTCGTAACTGCTTGTTTTTCTTTGGCACGATCACGATGGGTGAGATCCATTCAGCGTGTTCTACTGGTACAATGAATCCGACTTTTAATAGTCTATCAAGTTCAGCTTTTACTTGTGATGCATAATGGGGGTTCATTCTATAGCTGGGTTGTCTTTGCGGTTTCACTTCTGGTTTCAACATGACCCTGTGTTGATAGATGCGCGGATCTAATCCTTTCATGTCTTTGTAATCCCATGCAAAGACGTCCGCAAATTCTTGAAGAAGTTTAATCAAATCCGCCTTAAATGTTTCCGGTAAGTTCTGCCTTATCTTCACAGGTCGTGGGTGGTCTCTATCTCCTAGATTGTACGTGATCAGCTGGTCTTCTGGAATATAAAATTGTTGAGGTTTCTCTGTATCATCTGTTGGCTTGAACAGTGGTTGTAATTCGTCGTCATGGGTTGAGGAAGTATTTTCCTGGACCGAATTTCCGGTGATAGCTACTACTGTACATATTGACGTGTTCCAGTTATCTATGACGGATTGTAGGTCAACAGTTCCTAGAGTCATTAAATCGGCGTTACTCTTCAGAAATTGCTCTTCTTCATCATCTGACAGTCCATCTAACATGTGAACTGGTTCAGCAAAGTACGGTCGGGCGTGAGGTTCGCAAGATTGCATAGCATCTAGTTTCACCACATATTTACGATGGGCATCCTTGAACGTAAGCTCTTGTGCAGACCAGTCCTGTATTACCTTCGCATGCTTCAGCCAAGGTCGGCCGAAAAGAAGATTGTAATCCAAAGTGGATTCGGGTAGATCTAGTATGACAAAAGTCATCTTGAAGGTTGTACCTTGTAGAGTGATTGGTACATTCCGCACAAGTCCTACAGGATGGACTCTCGATTGATCCGCCATTCGAACAAAGAATTGCACTGGTTCAATTTCGGTCCAGCCTAGCTTTTTGCATAATGCTGCGGTTGCAATGTTTACGCCTGAGCCTCCATCAATCAATACTTGCGTGATCTTTTGGTTCTTATACCATACTGTGATCAAGGGTACTGCGTGGTCAATCGCAGCATCAGGTTCCGGTTGAACGGCGGCTGTCGTAGGAATGCAAGAAGGTACTGGACTGAATTGTTGCTGAAACTGTTGTCGGATCCCAGGCACTAAGGCTAGAAGTTGGCCTAGAGGTAGCGTGATGGATGCCTTGGACAAAATTTCCCAGGCCTGTTGAGCTTGATTGTCTTGTTCTTTTGGACTTGCAGTCTCTACTGACGCAGAAATGTCTGCTGTTGTTTCTGCTGATGATGATGGCCCTACTGATGCATCCTTTTGTGTTGTGTCGTCCTTTGATGAAGAAGCCTGAGTCACCGGAATAGGTTCGGGGAACACTGGTGGTTCTGTTGTGGTCCAGTGACTGGCTTTGTTATACATCCTTCGTTGTTCTTGTATCCCTGGTTCAAAGATTTCTGCTGCCGACTGAAGTTGTTTACCAGAACGGGTCTGGATTGTAGCAGTCTGTGTCTCAAGCGGTGTAATTGTCACCATGTTGGCCATTGGATTCTGGCGTTCCTTCCTTCTTTGATCATACTCTATTGCGTCCTTACAAAACCTTCTAATGTGGCCGAATTCGCCACAAAAATGGCATCGTGGAGGTGGTAACTCAGGTTTTTCCGGTGGTGGTCCATTCTGCCATCGGTTGGCATTATAAGTGTTGTTTCTCTGTCCTCGATAGTTCCGATATCCTTGTTGTTGATTGTTTCTCTGTTGCGGAGGCACATAGCGATTTACTGGTTGGCCATGTTCTTGGATGACTGCATTGACGGTTGCTGTCCCTTGTATCCTAGCGTTGTAGATACAGTTTCCGGTGGTGTGTCCGGTAGTGTTGCAGATAGCGCAAAACACTTGGTTTAGTGCACAGTGGGCACTTGTATGCCCCGAATTTTTGCATGTGGTGCAATATACTTGCCTGGTGATATCTTCAGCCGTATTTTTGTTTGTTTTTAGCCATTCCAAGTCTTCCGAAAATCCACCAACCTTGGATTCTAGCTGTAGAGCCATTGCAATAACGGCATCCAAGGTCATAGCTCCGACACATCTTATGATCATGATCTGCTTCAGTTGTGGGGTTAATCCATTGATAAACCATTGAGAGATGACATCATCAGGTAGATTAGCGTGAGCCTGTGGTATCTGCCGTAAATGTGTTCGAAAGAGGGTAGCGTACTCTTGGACGGTCTGATTTACCTTCTGTCTGTTGTTCTGTAGATACTCAAAGATTTCAGCGGGATTCTTCTTCAGTCTGAATCGCTGTAAAAAGGCGTCTCGTACTGCATCGTAAGTACCGAAATGATTGATATCATATTCCGTGAGCCATCTCGCCGCTTCGTTGATCAGTGTTGATTGAAAAACAATGGCCTTATACGCCTGATCTGGTGGGTGGTTAAGAACTGCATAACTTATCTCGAACGTCCGTACGTGGGCGTCTGGGTCGTCTCCTGGGAATCCACCGAATTTCGCGTAGGTTACTCCTGTTGGAGGTGGCCTTGGCGGTCCTAGTTGTTGTTGTTGATGATGTTGTTGTTGGTGTTGCCCGCTCATTGTGAAGGGTTCAGGGTTTCCTTCTATATCTCGGGATTGATCGGGTGAACTATCGGGACTTGTATCGCCGGATGATGCGTTTTCCGGTGTACTGTGTCGGCTTAAGATGCTTCGGATCTCTGTTTCGAACAGCTTTCCTTCCTTCTGGATGTCTAATATTCGAAATCTTTCTTCCAAACACGAAGGTCGAGTTGATGATTCCGCAAAAAAGGCTAAACCCTTGCCAGCGATCGGTGATTCTATTACCGGAATCTCACCGGAATGAACCGAAATTGGGCCAGAATGCCCTGTTTTACTACTTTTACCGAATTTTTCTAACGTATTTCTGACCGTGGATAACTCTAAATCTTTATCTGATATTGTTAGACTAGGTTCCAACGGCGTTTTGATAGAGTCTGGTCTTGCTATATCTTTGATATGCTGGGTCGAAGTAGCATCAGAATGTATCAAAGGCGTTGACCGTTCTACCGGAATATGACCGGAATTACTTGTAACGTTTCTACTTTCCTTGACCACTTGGTCAGATTTAATTATGCCTACTTCTTCCGAGGCTATCTTTTGGGATTTTCGTGCTCCAGTCTGACGATTCTTAGGATATGTTTCGCCCGATCGAGTGACCGGCATGTATCATTGCCCAGTGATACTATTCGAGCAGTTCGCAACAATCTGGATCTGTTGCTACTGTTAGTGAAGAAAATGTTGCTGGGTGTTTGCTTCTTACAAACCGTTAGCACTCTAGTGCCACTGTCTCACAAGTGACTCGTAATCAAATGCTACTTCACCGTAGAGACTGGTAATCAGTTGCCATTTTCTCGCAGGCACCTGGGCCAGAGAGCTGGCAGGCGGATGCCACTTTCCCATAGACGGCGCCAAATGTTAAAGGTTATTTCGTCGTTTACGATTATCGTAACTGTTAATTGCCTACCGCGGTCGTTAATTACTACTTCAACGCAACAACCCTTTGGAGACTCCAGAATCTGGTTCCATACCTATGTACCAGATATTTCTGAGTCTCTCCCTTTTGCTCTGAATTCAATATTACCGCAGAAAATACACTGCCTCGAACCATGTGGGTCCTTGGGAGTGGTAGGGGTCTGTTAGACAGAGGCCCTGTACTATTTTCCCAATTCCTTACTCAACCGTAGTTGTGGCTATTCCGTCTTCGCTCAGGTTTCGCTCCTGAACAACTTCAATTAGACCAACATACTGGACTCAGAGTTCTCAGGCTGTTCTGCCATAGTGGTTGAGCAGTAGTCTGAGATTGCAGTCCAACACTTTTAGTAACTTAACACACAATCCTCCTTATCAGTTCACAAACTTACCGCGTGTCTACCTTTCAAATCGTAATATCTACGGATCATAAGACGTATCACAACCGTGTTGCCATATTACGCGTACTTAGGTATTACTGGCGTTACCTTGAACACAGACTACGATACCAACTCAATCCCTTACCGAGAATCATACCAGCTCAAGTCCATCCCTCACACTTACTTATTCCACCACAGGAATAGCAAATAGACAACACTCTAACACCTTACGCATAATCAAGTCACCTCAACTCGTTACTGAACAGACTCTCACAATCGCAGTACCGACTCGTAACACACAGTGTATCACACATACACAGTCGAATGATTACACAGAGAAAGTGCACAGACAAGACAGAACCACGACACTCTACTCGTTTGCACACAGTAGAAGAAGTAAAGTAACCCCAAAAACGGGAACTCTCACAATATATTCGCAACTTCCAAAAAACGGGGGGGCGCCGGGGGCTGCTCTTTCTGATGCCCTCTCTGATCGCTTTAAATAGAGTTTTGTTACAAGGCTTTTACGCGAATCTTTCTTTACCGCGTACTTTCAGAAGGGTTCTTTCTACATTAAAAACTTCTGTCTAAGTACAATTGTCCTTTGTTCGGCGGCCGTCTAACAATTGTATGTATCATCAACCATATGTATGAGAAGTAATGAAGAAGAAAATGTTGTAGATTTCTGCGTGTCGATCTTCTCTCCCATTCTCCTTCTGTGTTTAATCTTTTGAGGAATCCTTTTGCACTTATCTAAGTCCATAGCTAATCTATCTATGGCTAGAATTTGAGAGATTATTTTCAATCAGGCTGTGAGAATTTTGTTTAGGAACATTCATATGTGAAGATGTTCTGAGAGTCGAAAAATCTGGCGCACATTTCATCTTCAAAGAAATGGTCAGTGCTCAGTCCACAGTGTAAAGTTTTACACAACTGAGGGCTCAAAATCTAAGTTGGAAGGTAAGCTATCTATGGCTAGAAGATCTTGATTAAACGGGTTCAGAGTTGGGAGAACCAGTGCTAAGAAGTTGCAGGTGTCAAAGTCGCCATTGCAGAGAAGCACTTTCAGACATAGGTACAGTGTTTCACACATTTCTCAGTGTGTACTTAATCTTTTTGAGAGATTTAACTTGGCAAAGTTGCGCAACCTTAAGGCAAAGTGTTGTGCAAAGTTTTATGAAAAACTTTACAGGATTGATTAGTCAATGAGTGACTAATCTGCAGCAGACTTTTCTGAAGAAACTGAATTTTTCAGAATAATCAATTTCCTGATAATTTGGTGAAGATTCTCTAAATTAGGTGGAGTCTAAAGTTGATCTTGATATAGAGGTGATCTAAATTCAAGGTCAATTTGTTCTTTTGGAGATTAACACTCTCCATCAGTGGTATCAGAGCAGGTTGTGTCAAAATTGAAGTGAAGAAGACTCCGACTATTGCAGAAGTACAAATCTTTACATTTTGAAGGTGCAGAAGGATAAAGGTTGAAGAAAGATTGAAGGAAGACATACAAAGAGCATCAAAAGGATCAGAAGGAGCAACATTCGAAGTAAAGGTACATTTATTATCTGTAAAGGTTAAAGATTTGAAGCTACAGGTGAAGTAAAGATGGGAGATAGTCTCCAAATTGAAAAGTTGGATAGAGAGAACTATCCTGCATGGTCTATGAGGATGGAAGCTCACCTTATGAGCAAAGATCTGATAGGATACATCACAGGAGATGAAGAAAAGCCAGAATTCAGAGATCCTAGTGTTCCAACTAGGGAGGAGCTTGCAGATTTGAAGAATTGGATGAAGAAGGATGCTCAAGCAAGGAGCATAATCTACATGGCAGTCAATGACTATTTGCTTCCTCACATTAGAGGACTTGAGAGTGCTTGTGACATTTGGAATGCTTTGGAAGAGCATTTCCAAAATACAACCAAATCAAGGAAGGCTTCACTATGGGTAGAATTTACTACCTTCAAGAAGAAGGCCTCACAATCAATCTCTGATTATGTGACAAAGATGAAGGACATTGCAGATTCTTTAGGTGCAGTTGATGAAGATATTGAAGAAGACAAATTGGTAAGACAAATACTTACAGGGCTAAGAGGAGATGAGAAGTGGAAGCCTTTCATTTTATCTATAGAACTTTCATTAGATCACTTTACTCCTGATTTGAATCAATTGTTAGGTCATATGCTAACTTTTGAGAATGATGTCAAAGGAGATGTTGATAAGAGTGCAGGTCATGCAATGTATTCTAAAGACAAGAAGAAAGCCAACAAAGGGAAGCAACAATCAGGTGAAGAAGAAGGTACATCAAACCAAGCAAACTTCATAAGAGGAAGAGGAAATGGCAGAAGTAGAGGAAGAGGCAGAAACAACAAAGATAATGCAAGAGCTTGTTGGATATGTGGTAAGACCAATCATCTATCTCATGATTGTTGGCACAATAATCAAAACAATGGTAATTATCAGAACTTTAATCAAAGAGCAAGAGGTGGTAGATTTCAGAGAGGAAATTTCAGAGGTAGAGGTGGTAGGAATTCTTTTGGAAGAGGTGGTGGAAGAAACTTCCAAAATCAATCCTATAATAACACCTACTACAACTATGCATCAGATCAAAAGGAGGATTCGACTCTCATTATGAATACATGTGAAACCTCACATGAGGACATGAGAGTGTTCTATATTGATTCAGGATGTAGTAATCATTTAAGTGGAAATATTGCTTTGATGACTGACCTAGATCATAATGCAATTAATCATACAGTTCAGACAGGTGATAATACAAAGCATAAGGTAAAGTCAATTGGTTCAGTCAAGGCTAAGGATGGGAGCACTCTTCTGAGTAAGGTACTTTATGTTCCCACAATTCCAAAGAATTTGATCAGTGTAGGTCAAATTGTGGAAAAAGGTTATGAGGTAAGGTTTACCAATGATGGAGTTTATGTGGAAGACCCTAGTCAAGGGTATAAACAAGTTATTGTAGGAAAGAAAGAAGGAAGGCTTTTCACATTGAAGGTACAAGGAAATGTTGGACATGCTATGTTCACATATGGAGAGCAGAAGGTGTCAGAATTGGATCTTTGGCACAAAAGACTTGGACACTTTAATGAAAGAGGTATCAAAGAAATGATTAACAATGATTCAGTGCTTGGAATGCCTAACATTGCAGGTCAACACATGACATACAGATGTGAGGCATGTCAATTAGGTAAGGCTCATAAGCAATCCTATTCCAAGCATGGATTTATGTATTCAGAAAGACTTGAATTGGTGCATACAGATGTGTGGGGTCCTTCAAAGGACTTTAGTATAAATGGTTCAAGATATTATGTCATATATGTTGATGATGCTACCAGGTGGATCACAATTTATGTGATTAAGGAAAAGTCAGAAGTGTTTAATACATTTAAACACTATCATGCATATGCAGAAAGGATTACAGGTCAAAAATTGAAGAGACTAAGGTCAGATGGAGGGGGAGAGTATTTTTCAAATGAGTTCAATGATTATTTGTGGAATGCAGGTATAAAGAGAGAAGTTACTTGCAGGTACTCTCCTCAACAAAATGGGGTAGCAGAAAGAAGAAATAGGACTCTTGTTGAGTTTGCAAGGTCCATGATGAAAGAGAAGAATTGCCCAAATTATTTGTGGGCTGAGGCTGTTAATACAGCTACATATTTGGTTAATAGATTGCCTTGTAAAGCCTTGCAGGGTATGACACCATATGAAGCTTGGTGGGGTAAGAAACCTACCTTGGATCATTGCAGAATATTTGGATGCTTGGCATATGCATATGTGCCATCTCAATTGAGGCATAAGTTGGAGCCTAAGGCAGAGAAGTATGTATTCATTGGCTATGATGATAAGCAAATGGGATACAGGTTGTGGAGTCCATCCACAAAGCAATTTATTGTATCCAAGGATGTTACATTTGATGAGCAAGGTACTTGGTATGCAGGTAAATATAATGTACATGCAGATGATGAAGAAGTAGTGGATCAAAGAAAAGGTAAAGCAAAGATTCAATTACTTGATGAAAGTGAGAGTAATGAAGTGCAGATTGAAGTTGAAGAGAGGCCAAGGTTTGATCCAGAATGTGATGAACCAGAGACCTCAAGAAGTGCAGAAGTTAGGAGATCATCTAGGCACAAATGGCAACCTACAAGGTATAGCTATGACACTTCATTCTTAACTACTAAAGATTATGCTTATTTGGTAAAAGCAGATGAAGACCCTTCTACATATGAAGAGGCCAAAGGGAAGAAGAATTGGGAAGATGCTATGCAAGAGGAGTATGATGCATTGATAGAGAATCAAACATGGGATTTGGTTCCTAAACCTAATAGTCAGAAGATTATTGGATGTAAGTGGGTTTACAAAACAAAGAGATTTGCAGATGGAAGTGTGTCTAGGTACAAAGCTAGACTTGTTGTGAAAGGGTATGCACAAACATATGGAGTGGACTATGATGAGACTTATAGTCCTGTGGCAAAGATGACAACCATCAGGACACTTATTGCAATTGCTGCTTGTAAAGGTTGGAAGTTGTCTCAATTAGATGTTAAAAATGCTTTCTTGAATGGTTACATTTCAGATGAAGTCTACATGGAGCAACCAGATGGGTTCAAAGATCAAGTGAGTCCAAATTATGTATGTAAGCTCAAGAGAGCTTTGTATGGGTTGAAGCAAGCCCCAAGGGCTTGGAATTATAGGCTTGTAAAATTCTTGAATGATCTTGGATTTCAAGCATCAAAGGCAGATAGTAGCTTGCTAGTCAAAGCAAGTGAAAATGGATTCATTTATGTGTGTATTTATGTTGATGACATAATACTTACAGGAACAGATGATAAGGGGATACAAATGATCAAGAAGCAGATGGAGAAAGAGTTCAAAATCAGTGATTTGGGGAACCTATCATTCTTCTTGGGAATGGAGATCTCTTATACTCAACATGGAGTATATGTGACCCAAGAAAGGTATCTTAAAAATTTGCTAACCAAATTTAAAATGGAAGATTGCAGGGTTGCACCTACACCTTTGGAAGTGAACCATAAATTGTCTAGGTTTGGAGGAGAAGAGTTCAGAGATATGAAACTCTATCAAAGTTTGGTTGGTAGCTTGATTTATGCTACATTGACAAGGCCTGACTTGTCATATGCAGTTGGTGTGCTTTCACAATTCATGCATTGTCCTAGAAAGGAACATTGGATTGCAGGACAAAGAGTACTTAGGTACATCAAGGGTACACTCAAAGAAGGGTTGTACTATGGGTTTACTTCAGATACAAGAATCAAGATATATAGTGATGCAGATTGGGCAGGTAATGTGGATGATAGAAGATCAACACATGGATACTTGTGCTATGTAGGAGACAATTTGATTTCATGGTGTTCCAAGAAGCAACATACAGTTGCTTTGTCATCTACAGAAGCAGAATATAAAGGTATGGTGGAAGCTGCAAAAGAGGTAATATGGCTAAAGATACTTTTGAAAGTTTTTGATGTGATTCAGAGTACTCCTATTATTTGTGGAGACAATATGAGTTCATTATACTTGGCAGCTAATCCTGTATTTCATGCTAGAACTAAGCATATTGAAATACAGTATCATTTTCTGAGAGAGAAGGTCATTGAGAAGGAAATTGAAGTCATACACACCCCTACAAAAGATCAACTTGCAGATATGATGACTAAAAGTTTGGATGGACCTAAGTTGCAGAAGTTTAAAGATATGGCAGGAATAAAGAAGATGCAGGTAATCACAATTGAAGATTGAGGGGGAGCTGTTGGAGCAGAGCAATCATCAATAGTGATTATATGAAGATCAAAGTGAGAAGATATGTGGAAGAATGAAGATTACTTTCAGAGGAAGAAAATAGAATCAGAAATGTTTCTTTTGTATATTACTCTTGTAAATAGTTCAATGTATTTTGAAAAGGATGACGAGTTAGACTCGTATATATATCTACAGATATGTATTCGAAGTAAGAGAGAGTGATATAGATCAGATAGAGAAGAATAGGTGAAGAGGTGATGAACATTGTATGTATCATCAACCATATGTATGAGAAGTAATGAAGAAGAAAATGTTGTAGATTTCTGCGCGTCAATCTTCTCTCCCATTCTCCTTCTGTGTTTAATCTTTTGAGGAATCCTTTTGCACTTATCTAAGTCCATAGCTAATCTATCTATGGCTAGAATTTGAGAGATTATTTTCAATCAGGCTATGAGAATTTTGTTTAGGAACATTCATATGTGAAGATGTTCTGAGAGTCGAAAAATCTGGCGCACATTTCATCTTCAAAGAAATGGTCAGTGCTCAGTCCACAGTGTAAAGTTTTACACAAGTGAGGGCTCAAAATCTAAGTTGGAAGGTAAGCTATCTATGGCTAGAAGATCTTGATTAAACGGGTTCAGAGTTGGGAGAACCAGTGCTAAGAAGTTGCAGGTGTCAAAGTCGCCATTGCAGAGAAGCACTTTCAGACATAGGTAAAGTGTTTCACACATTTCTCAGTGTGTACTTAATCTTTTTGAGAGATTTAACTTGGCAAAGTTGCGCAACCTTAAGGCGAAGTGTTGTGCAAAGTTTTATCAAAAACTTTACAGGATTGATTAGTCAATGAGTAACTAATCTGCAGCAGACTTTTCTGAAGAAACTGAATTTTTCAGAATAATCAATTTCCTGATAATTTGGTGAAGATTCTCTAAATTAGGTGGAGTCTAAAGTTGATCTTGATATAGAGGTGATCTAAATTCAAGGTCAATTTGTTCTTTTGGAGATTAACACTCTCCATCAGGGAAGATGGACCGCTATTGTTGACACATGGAGGACACTACCTCTCAACGTACTATATGGAAAAACCACTACAACAAGGGTCTATCAAGGATGACAGACTCAAGAGGGGGGGGGGTGTTGAAGCTCAAGGTCAAGGACAAAGTATGGAAGCGCATCAAGGAAGTGGACACACAAGAAGAAGGAGCAAGTAGGGAGCTCCAAGAAACACACATCAAATTTTCAAAAGAAATCCCTATAAAAATAGTGATTTTCATCACTAAAAACCATTGTAAATACCATTTTCCATTTTTGCAACTCCATTTTGTTCAAGCCGAGGAGTCCTCGAGCTTGAGGAGTATTAGAACTATCATCCTACCAATTTTCATAATTTTTAGACTCCGTCTGAGCCCCCAAATAAGCCCTGGAACCTATTTTTTAACTAGGCTGGACACTAGGTCTGGACAGGGCCAAAATCACTGAAAAAACTATAAAAAGGGCTGGAGAGCTCATTTTTGAGTTTAGCTTGTTGTAGTTTTGAGCTTTATAAGAGATTTCTTTGGTAATCAAAGCTTTCTATTGTTCCACTCTTTGCTCTTACCTCGTGCACGTGTGTGTGTGTATGTGTGTGCATGCTTGTGTGCTTTGACTCACACACTTGTGCCATCACTTGCTCGCGGTCTTCATACCAGTCCTCACATCTCCACGGATTGACATTTCTGAGGTGTTATCTCCTTACGTTGGTACTCACCATTGTGCAAGAGTGACAATTAGCAAGAGGAACCATCTTACTAATCTGCCTGTATTGCATGGTTTGTTTACCAAGTACAACAATGTCTGATGATCAGTAAAAAATTTAAACTTATTTGCAAGCAAATAGTATCTAAATTTTTTAACTGCACATACCATGCCTAATCCTTCTCTCTCAGTAGTGGTATAATTCCGTTCAGCTGCATTCAATTGTCTACTAGCATAGGCAATTGGAAGATCCATATTACCTTCACCAGTAGGTTGTGTGAGTACACATCCGATAGCATAATTGGATGCATCCACATGAACATGAAAGGGTTTATTCCAATCTGGTGTGGTCAAGATTGGTGCTGAACATAATCGTCGTTTAAGATCATTGAAGGAGTTCTCGCACTCATCCGTCCACTCAAAGTTAGTCAAAAGTCCGTACAAAGGCTTTGCAATGATGGCATACATGTGTATAAAACGTCGGTAATAACCACAATGCCCCATGAAAGCTTGTACTTCCTTCACATTCCTTGGCCTAGGTAGCTCTGCAATCACTCACACTTTTTCCTCGTCCGTAGATATGCCATTCTTTGACACCTATATGTCCTAGAATCTTGCCTTGCCTGACCATGAAAACACACTTTTCTAGGTTCAGGCAGACTTGATATTCTCTACATTTGTCAAAGATTTGCCTGAGTTCAGGTATATGTGTTTGTCTAATGTTGGAATGAGCACATAAATCATCAACATAGACTTCCAAATTCTTCCTCAGGAACTCTTTAAATACATGACACATCAGTCTCTGGAAGGTGGCATGCGCATTGGTAAGCCCAAATGGCATTATCCTAAAGGCGAATATGCCCCACTCTATGGCAGAAGTTGTCTTATGCTGATCTTCTAGGAGCAATGGCTACCTGATTGTAGCCCGAAAATCCATCAAGGAAGTTGTACACTTCCTTGCCTGCTACTCCTTCCAGTAGATGCTCAGTGATAGGAAGCGGATAATTATCTCGAATAGTGGCGGCATTAACCTTCTTCAAGTTAATGCACACACGTAGCTTTCCATTCTTCTTGGGCACCACTACGATGGGGGATACCCACTCAGTGTGCTCAATTTCATAGATGAATCCAGCTTCTACCAATCTATCTATCTCCTCCTTGATCTTAGCAGCGTAGTTATCATTATAGGTGTATGGCTTCTGCTTGGATGGTTTGGCATCTGCAGTCATGGGAATTGTGTGTGAGCATATGTCTGGGTCTACACCTTTTAAATCCTTGTAACTCCAAGCGAATATGTCCCTGTACTCTCTTAGCAAGGCTATCAACTCTTCCTCCTCTTCTTCCGTCAAGTCATGTCCTATGTATGTATATCTTTCTTCTCCCTCTTCCATGGATACAACTATTTTCTTGGTGGTTTCTTTGTTATCATAGGCCTCTTCTGATTGCACCTCACGTTTAGGCATTCTTATCATGACTCTCCTATCGTCTATTTCATATTTTTTAAAGTTTTCTGGGACTTCGAACAAAGATTCTTCCTCTTCTGGTGTGACTTCTCTCTTCTTCCTCTTCTTGCCTTCCATCTTGGTGGTCACTTGTGTGGCTAACCTTATGTCATTTGTGAGCTCTCCATGTCTCTGAGGGTGAGCTTCTACTTCATAGAAGTATTCTTCATCTGATGCAAATGGTGGGTCCATAATGATTGACTCTAAATCGGAGTCACTTGCATCCTCAAATGCATTAGTGCTAGGCTCACATTCTTCAAGAACCGAATCTCCCATGATTGGCTCTATGGAGAAAACGGAAATATCATAGCCATACTCATCACAGTGGGGTGTCCATTGTTCTTCATTGATGGCTACATCCATTGTTGCTAAAATTTCAGCCCAACCATGAGGTTCAAATTCTTCATCAAGGAATACTACAGGTGCATAGGTTGGGTCGTGAACTGATCTATGGGTTTCTTTTGCACCTACCTCTCTAGCTTTTTCTCTCTTCTCTTCTTCTACTGCTACTTTACACATCCACAAGTGAGTGTCTTCATGCATCCATGAGGATCCTGATCCTATGGAATGCACTGACTCCGTATCATCTTGGTTCTATGGATGGGATTCCATTGGATAGGAGTCTCTATGAGAGTAATCTTTGAGATTCACTTTGGTCGTAACACCTAAGTGTTGCAAATACAAGGAATTGGTTCCCCAATCCTGTACCACTTGCAACTACCGCATAAATGGTCTTCCCAAGATCATCTCATAGGCCTGGTTCTTGCTAAAGTCACAGATAGCAAATGTGTGCTCAAACTCTACACCACAAGTAGTGAGAGTTATTCCTTCTAGCAAGCCTAAGGGTCTTTCTATGTGACCATCAGCCATTTGCAATTTCATTCTCATTGGCCTAAGTGCTGGCTTGCCCCAGCACTTCCATAGGGAAGTGGTAGCAATTGCAACTCCTGCACCTGAGTCCAGAATTGCCTTGGTTGTGTATCCTTGATGGGTGATGGGAAGATAGGTGTTTCCTTCTTCACCTTCACTCATATCTCCTATCTTGTCCAAGGGTATTTCTGGCACTGTTCTATGAGATCCTACCTGGGAACGAGGTTTCGCTACTTCTGGCACTTGATTGGCGACATGTTTCCATAGTTCTGGTCTAACCTTGAGTAGCTCTTCTAAAGTGAGGTTGCACTGCACTTTAGTGTTCTTTACTACCTCTGTGTTCCTAGGTATGACTGAGTCTTCATTTCTTACCATGACTGTGGGTGTTCTCATATAAGTAGACTTAACTTCCCATGGGCCTGTGAAATGGGGTAGTCCCTGCAAGGAGTTAGACTCAAAGTCTAATCTCTCTTGAGATTGGGTGCTCTCCTGCTCTCCATAAATAGAAGGAATGTTGTAATAAAGTAAGTCTATGATCCAAGGGTCTGGCCGGTTCAGACAGATCTGAAATCGGACACCGTTTGGTCATCCGTGTGTATGACCAAAGATCTCGAGTTTAGACTTACTAGGAGGTCATTTACTCTTGTAACCAAGTAATCCACTTAGCCTAATGGTTAAGACTCAAGGGTGTGAAGGACGAGGTCTTGGGTTCAATCCCCATGAGGTACATGGGAAGAGTATTTTGCCCAAAGAGCTCTAGAACCTTCTAGAAGCATCCACTGGACACTTGGCGCACATGTAGTTACATGGCTGACACTTGGATGATTAGCATTCACCTGCCCAAGAAGGTAGTCCCCTGGAGAGAGCTATATATAGAGGCATTTGGTTGGGAGGAGAGTCATCTCTCTAGTATGTGGTATTCGTAATCCTTGTTCTCTTGCATTGGTATCAGAGCTCTAGGCAAGCTTTCATGGTGACCTTGCTATGCTCATCATCTTCCTCATGCTTCCATGTTCTCAACTGCCTATGCGTGGAGTCCCTTTCTCTCCGGCGTGCATCAAACCATCCCGAATCGTCATTCTCTTGGCGGGCATAGCATAAGGAGAAGATTAGCAAAACAATCTTCGTGCTGTGGTTGAGGACGGATTCGATCTCATGACCTCTGTATGGAGAATCTAATCGCCTATCCACAAGGCCAAACAGGCGTTTGCGAAGAGCTCTTTAGACCAAACTATGTTATTCGATATTTGCGCTGCAGAAGCTCTTAATCATGAGCTAGAAAAAGCTAACTTTCTCTGCTGTTAGCCCGCGGGATTCGAACCCCCGTCCCCCCGATTGGAGTGCGCTGCTCTATCCACAAGAGCATCATCGTCTATGTGAAGGATCGACCCAACAGAATCTATTGACGGGAATCCGCGCTGAAGAAGATCTCCATGAGTAGCAAAAGGTAAATGATAATCTCTGCCGTGACCCGCAGGAGAATTGAACTCGGAACCTTTCGTTTGGAGAGTTTCAGCCTATCCACAAGCCCGAAGGCGCTGACGGAACAAGTTTGCGCAGCTCTTAAAGTGTTCTGAGTTTTCGCCTGAAGTAAAAGACAAAAGTCACCTCCGCTGTGAGCAATGGGGGATTTGAACTCAGACCCCCTCGTTCAGAGAGTTCAGGCCTATCCACAAGCCCAACGGTGCTCGCGCTTTGCTGCTGGCGGCAATACCTATTAGCAGAGATTTATCGATCAAAAAGAGGTTGATCCTCTCTGCTGTAGCCGGGACTTGAACCCAGACGGGTTGAATGGGAGCCAGAAGACGTAGCCACGCGCCTAGCCCGATTTGCTTGTTCTCTAATACAGAACAAACTCTACTGAAGCAGTAAACAGAGCTGAAGTGCAAGCCCAACTCTCATCTTTTCAAGGAGCCAAGTCCTCTCATCCATCCAAGAAGAATCAAAGATTGAGCAAAGCTTGAAGGAATTGGAGCTGTGGAGTGAAGATCCGGAGGCCCAAGTTAGTCGACCACGACGGACCAAGTCATCCAAGACTATTTCTTGATGAGGAAGCTTCAAGAATGGTGAATAGCTCCTCGCAAGGATCAAGAGGATGAATCACTCTTCCAAAGGATCAAGGGATGGATGAAGCTTTGATCAAAGCTAAGTATTTTCCAGTTTCTGCTTGGCCTTAATGCTTGATTTATCTTGTTTTCATTATTCTACACTTAATCATAGATGCACATTGAAATAGCCAAGATTTCAATTGATTAAGTCTAGATTAGAATAATGAATTAATCCATTTCTTATTTCAAGCATTAGTTTGCATTAAGGAAAGACTTGATTTCAAAAAGATCCTTGTGCATCAAAGAATGTATTTTGGTAGTTTAAATACATATTTCCTTTCCATTGAGTAAGTTTTCTATTGCACTTCAAGGGTATGTTTTTATATCATAGTGCATTAGGACAAAGGAAAGGATATACATGCATCAGGATTGCATGATATACATTCTTAGTACAAGGAAAAAATCGTGCATCAAGTTTATGCATGATTGTTGTATTATTTTTTTGGGCATGCAAAGAACATGCATGCATACGCATGTGAACATATGCTTTTGCATATAGATACATGCATTTGCATGGAAGAATGGAATGCTGTTTGCAAGTAGATATGAGAATGTACTCTCTTAGTATTTAGCTTACTTTATAAAGCTCACAGTTTGACATTAGGGAAGACCAAGGACTAGTTAGTTGCAAAGACATACTAGTTCTACTTTGCAACTCAAGTAATTATTCAATTTCTTCCCAAGTCGATACTCTACTATCAAAGATAAATACTTAATGACAATTAAGTATGTTAAATGTCTTGCTAGGTATAAGTAAGCACTAAGAGAAAGTTAAGTAATAAATTTCCTTGATGACCAAGAAAATTTAATTACTTGCAAACTCTTTTGTGATATATGATGACTCTAAGTCCTGGATGTACTTAGAAAGTCATGCGGATAAAGCTTTAGTTGATTAGTTATATATTTTATGTAACTTCTCAAGCATCCCAAGGTTGGATGAGAACATCAACTATATTTCCAAAGTTCCATGAGCACTCTTCTATTTAGAAGATTTCGAAAGTTTTAAAGAAGTTTCTTGTGGTTTCAAGATTTGTATCTCATGATGAAACCTCGGTAAGTAACTTTTTGGAATTGAGATATGAAATAGTCAAGCCTTCTATTTCATGTGAGATCATTCTCCTACTATGTTCAAGATGAATTTAGCGTTGGGAAGGAAGATGGTCCAAGTAGAGGATCTTAATTGATTCATGAACTCTTCCCAAAATACATATAAATTCATATTATATGATAGGTCCAAGGAATGATGCAGGCAAAACCTCTTTAGGATATAAATGTTTTGCCAAGATATAAAGGTACCAATCTTTTATAAATTTTCATTTGATTTCATCCTAAGGGGTGATGGAAATCAAAGGTTAAACCTCAACATCAATTGATCCTTGATATCAATAAAAGGATGTTAGGTTCTATAGTTGCATCTCTGGTAAATGATGCAACTAGCTAAGCAGTCTTTAAGAAATAATATAAGTTCCTAAAGACTTGAAGCAAGTGTGAACTTTTCATTTAGGAATAGGAAGTTCCAAGAAATGGATTTTCAATCCATGAACTTCGCCTAAACAAGTTATAAAGTTCAAAGTGTTCATAGTTGCATTACTATTGGATCAATCAATAGATGCTTGGACTTTAAACATAAATTTGATTAGTGAAATATGTTTAAAGGACTCTAGTAACATCTGAAGATTGACCAATAATAATGAGTTTTGTATCAAACTCAAGAATAGAAGTCGATATCACATAAATGAAAGTTCAACTTAAACTTTCATACTGGCAAATGTGATATTTCGTCTCTAGTTTGATACTCAGGAAATAAATACAATTGAATCAGTAAATTTTTTGGATATTATTTGAAAGAAGTTCTTTCAAATGTTCTTTTTACAAACGATTCCAAGATGAATCATTAGACTGGAAAGCAAAAAATTCCAAGATGAATCATTTGCTTCAAATTATAGCCTAGTATTACTTGATAGGAATCAAAAAGTTCTTGAAAGAAAAATCTCCCCAGACGTGAGACTAGCATCTTTCAAGAAAAGTTATAGAGTAAGTAGTTCCCAGTAAATCCCTAACCACCAGTTTTGGTATTTAAGTCCAAATAAGTGATATAACCTAACGGTATATCAAAGATTCTTAGCTTTGGAATCTGAAAAGCATTAGAAAATGCTTGGACTTAAGTTGAGGGAAAGATCTCTAAAATCCTGCAGGTAAGCAAAGAAGCTTAAAGATAGTTTAAGAGATCTTAAAGATAAAGACTAAGTCTTTATTTTTATCGCAAGATCAAACAGACTTGATCAATCTTGGCCATGATTGTCCAAGTAATGTGCGATTAGAACTACTTTGTAGATTGCCCAAGTATTGGCAATAAAATTCCTTTTGGGAATTATTCACTCAAGTTCCATTTATTCGATGGAAAACTGTGAAAAAGAGTAAGTTGTTCCAAGTCTGAACAGAGTAAAGAAATTCCAAGAATGTAGTCTGCAACCATGAAAATGGTAATTAAGTCTGTGGAAGGTAAAACATAAGTGTTTACCTATCCTTAAAGGGATTTTGGTACAAATCCAGAAAGCATGAGCGGATGCTTAAGACTTAAGCAGTAAAGAGATTCCTAAATAAAGTCCCCGGGGTAGGTACCTAAAGCAACAGTAAAGAAAGGAATCTAAAGACAAGAAGTCAAAAGCTCTTGTCGCTACAAAATTGGTCAAGGGTAAACCAATTGAACTTGAATTCAAGAAAATTCAAGTACTTGGAATTTTGATTGGTTTTCATTTGAAAACCCCAGTAAAGAAGAATTGATATTCTGTTAAGAGGTTTTCAAGTTCCCAAAGTAAAGCACATGATTGTGAGACGATCATGTGAAGGAATCAAAACCTAGAAAATCTAGTTAGAGGTAATGCCTGAAACTTCCAATTCTTGTAAAAGAATTGAAGAAATAAGGTACTCTATCAAGAGATGTTTAGACTTTTGGATAAGAATCACCCACACATTAATGTGAATATAAAATAGGGTGGTATGGGACACCAGATTTTATACTCAGATTGATGTAGGAAAGATGGAATGGGACATCGGACCGTGGGATGATGATTATCTTTTAGTCCTAGTTTGGATTTTGAAGTTAGGTTTCATCCTCAAGGGAATTAAGACTTCAAGGAAAAGTTTAATTCGTAAAGGATGAAAGTAGTATCTTACGATACTTCAAGGTAACTTCAAGATTAAGGAAACTGAAGATATAAAGTAAGTAACTTCCAAGATCTTCATAGAACACTTCAAGTTTAAGTGTTATTGATCAGAAATATTTGATAAATTTCTGAAAGAAGTTGGACTTTGATTTTGAGTTGATCTCTTCAACTAAAGATTTAATTGACTAAGTCAAGCATCAAGTTCCTAGTGTAACTTGATAAAATTCACTCTTTTAGACTCAAAGAAATGCACAAGAATTGCATTCACGGAGTCAAAAAGATTGAATGTGACCTGAACTTAGTCTCAAGTGAAGCATTATTTGAATACAAAACTCATCAGCGTAACCTCAGTGGGTCGACACACTGATGTTGGTTACCACACTAGTATCTTGTGGTTGGATGATGTTTTTTATTTGCTTTGAATCTTTTTGAGAATCCAGTTTATTTCTCTTAAAGATAAAGACAATGCTTCAATATCCTGTTGAAATAGATCTTTGAAAAGTTAAAAGTCTTGAGTCAACTAGACTTTGACTCATAGCAAGTTTACGTATGTTCAAAGTTTGAATTGGTTGTACAAAGTCTTAGTTATTTCTTTTTTACTTTCCAAATCTTTTGGAATTGGCTCAGACATGGTATCTGATTCCTTTTGCAAAAGACCAGGGTTAGCCGGTTAGAATAAAATAACTAACTTGAACATCCTAGATAGATGTTATGTACAAGAACCTTTTCAATCTTCAAAAGATGATAAGTCTAAGTGGACTTATTCATTTGAGTTTGCTTCAAGTTATAGCATAAATGATTTCCTAGAGTCCAGTATACTCTAGAATAAAGAAGTTAGGAATTGCTCATTAGATTTGACAATTCCCAAGAACTTTCAGTTAAAGTCTTTGAGAAAAGTGTCCTAAGTTGGACAATTTTCATTTTGAATTTGAATTGGTGAAGTTAGTATGGTTGATTCCACCAAAATGGTAAACTTTCTCCTACAGTTTACAAAGGATATTTAAACTCATAAGGACAAAGTAGTCCTCTAGTCGAGTGAAAAAATCAAGTAACTGTTAAGATAAAAGTAAACCATTGTACAGACATCTAAAGTTAGATGTATGGGACAACCAAACTTCAAGTTCTCCAAAACAAATTCAAGTGAATCAAGAATTCTCAAAGTCTTGCGAGGGATAAGAATCCCACCTTCATTACTAAGCCCATGCACCAGTTATGCCTAGAAATGGACTAGTAATTTGAATCCACCTAGTTCACATGTTTGTGCCTAGATCGCACATCCAGAAACTGTGAATTAGCCAGGGATGTCATTAGATCCACCCTCATTATTCTTCACTAGTTTGTACTTTGTCCCGTTCATCAAAGTACAAAACCAGATAGTGTTTTGAATCATTTGGGCAAGGATGCCACCACAGAGATGAGACATGTTCTTCCAGTTCTAGAACATGACCATGTTCTTCCAGTTTTAGAACATGAGGCTCGGGGGTTGCCTACAGTATGTATATAGCTCTATTTTTCGAGGACGAAAATCTTTTCCAAGGGGGGAAGAATGTAATAAAGTAAGTCTATGATCCAAGGGTCTGGCCGGTTCAGACAGATCTGAAATCGGACACCGTTTGGTCATCCGTGTGTATGACCAAAGATCTCGAGTTTAGACTTACTAGGAGGTCATTTACTCTTGTAACCAAGTAATCCACTTAGCCTAATGGTTAAGACTCAAGGGTGTGAAGGACGAGGTCTTGGGTTCAATCCCCATGAGGTACATGGGAAGAGTATTTTGCCCAAAGAGCTCTAGAACCTTCTAGAAGCATCCACTGGACACTTGGCGCACATGTAGTTACATGGCTGACACTTGGATGATTAGCATTCACCTGCCCAAGAAGGTAGTCCCCTGGAGAGAGCTATATATAGAGGCATTTGGTTGGGAGGAGAGTCATCTCTCTAGTATGTGGTGGTCGTAATCCTTGTTCTCTTGCAAATGTCTTGTGGGAATTGGTCATGCGCATCATCCACAAGTTCAATGGGAGGAGGGACTTCACTCTCTTTTGCCCATTTCTCTTCTTGAATCTCTCATAGGAATTCCGGTGTGTACCGATTCATAGAAGAAGATGTGTCTGGCTCTGTGGAGTTGGGCACATAAGCTTCCTGGGTAGGAAGGCTTAGCCTTTCACTTGGCTTATCCTTATTTTTAGAGGCGAGTTCCTTTTCTGATTGTGCAATTAGCCTCTCCAATCTTTCTAGCAGTCCATCAAAGTGCAACTTCATCTTAGTTGAACTAGAGAATTTAAAGAGGCAACTGGCTTCAAACATGGTTTGAGCCAATTCCACCATCTTAGCACAGACTTTAGTTCGTTCAAGCTCTAGTTCCGCTCTAAGGTAACATTTTTCATGATCGGTTACGTTTGGTCCTTCTTGGATTCTGGCCTGATATGCCTTAAGCATCATATTTAGGTCCTTAGGAGTGGGATCTACGAATACTGATCCTACTCTAGGGGGTGGTGGGGTCGCATGAGGCGGGTTGTAAGGTGGTGGATCGACTGAAGATGGGAATGGTGGTGGTGGGCTAGTGTGAGAGTGAGGTTGAGAGGTGAGTTCAGTTATCTTGGCTCTCGTTTCTCTTAGGCTTTCCTCGAGTTCACTCATCTTCTTTGCCCATTGCCTTTTCATTCTTTCACGGCTATCTTTCCAGGCTCTAGTCCTCTTCTTGGTTATGCTCTCAGTTTCACCAACTTCGACACTCTTTTCTTGGCCTAAACCTTGGTTCTGCTGCAAAGCTTGAGCTCTGGTGACCACTTGCACCGGTGCAGTGGAAGTTACACTTCCTGTAGAATCTACTACTAACCCAATAACGTTAATAGGAGTGATTTTTGGCATATTATTGGGATTCTTTGGGCAATCTCGTAAGAGATGCTCCTTTCCACAATCTTGGAAAAAGCCCTGAATGGTCATAGATTGGGGCTGTGAAGGTGCAGGCATAGGGCAATCACGAATAAGGTGATCTCCCTGACATCTGTAGCATGGTCCTCTAGGGAATGGGGTTCTTACTTAGGGAATGGGGTTCTTACTTGCCTAGGTTGAGGTTGAGAGTTGGGATTTGGATACATGACATTTGCATACTCTAGATCCCAACTAGGTTCACTCGGTTCTTCACTATAGTAGGACTCACCATGTTCAGGAGACTGCATGTAGTAAACCTGGGGGCTATCAATATGTGTAGATAGGTGTTACTAGCACTATGGCTCTATTCAGGTTCTCTTCTGCAACTGCATACTTTACGGGAATCACATTGGCTAGAGCAAGAGGTTGTTGGGCTAGCACTGGTTGAGGTCTCTGTTGGGCCTGATATTGTGGTTGGTAGGTTTGTTAAGGCCTAGCATACTGTTGTGGTGGATACTGGTTCTGATATCTTCCCTGTTGTGGATAGGGCTGAGGGTAGGTTTGCCTAACAGCTTGTTTGTTGTATGGGCAATCTTGTGCGGTGTGATTAGTGTATCTCCGTTCTATGGTGCAGTACTGGCTACTAGGATTCACCTGGGGTTGATCCATAATGGGACAGACGTTCGCCATATGGTCACCTCCACAAGTATAGCACCACTTAACTGGGGCAAATCTTGGGATTTGTTTGCTAGAGACACCCTGTTTTTGAGGTACTTTCTCAGCGAGTTCCTCGATAGATGTGGATTGTGAGGAAGAGAGGCTAGTAGAACTATCTGAATCCTTGTAGATTTTGGAAAGTTCTAATTCCTCCCCTAGGTTATCCTCGATGTCGATGCACATGCGTACACACTATTCTATGGTCCTAGGGTCTTTCAAGTACACATATGATCTCAACTTGGTACTTAACAATCCATCCAAAACTAAAGCCACTTGTTTGGCTGGAGTGGGTAGCTCAGGAATCGGACATCTCTCTAGATATTGCCTAAACCTTCTTCCTGCAAGTCTAACCGTCTCTTGAGGGGTTTGCTTGAAGCTATGAATCAGTGAGGAAGTGTTATGCCTTATGCCACTCTTAGAGAATTCAATAATGAAAGCCTCTAGAAGTTGGTCTATGTTCCTGAAGTGTCTCTCATTTAGTGATTGAAACCACGTAAGGGTTGTGTTCCTAAGGGTTAGACCAAAGGCATTGTATTGCGTGAACAAGTCTTCCACTTGTTCAGCTCTCAAGACTTGCCTAAACTCGGCCACATGATCGTATGGGTCTCTAGTGCCATCGAAGTAGTTCTTCATGGACTTAACCAGCTGTGTAGGTCTCAAGGTTCTGGTGTGTTCCCTAGGCCTTGGCAAAGGAAAATCATCAGCATTTCTTAGGTTCCTTGGAACTCTAGTTCTCTCTATTTCTTCTCTATCCGTCTCTGTTCGCATTCGTTCTCTTCCTATTGCGTTGGCAAAACTTACCTCAGGTCTATCTCTACTTCTATCCCTTTGGGCTCCATGAGCCTGGGATGTTCCCGCTCCTTGGAGGCCAAAAGAGACATTAGATCTTGGTTGGGGAAATATAAATTCTCCCTTCCAAGTGTAGGCATGCCTACCATGCTCTATGACCACAAATATTCTTTCTGAAGCGTTGTCTAAATAGGTTACCTTGCCTGGGCTAGCAGGGTCTTTGAATTCATAAATCGAGATCGTTCCTATCTCATTAGGCTGATCAGGCTTATACCTCCAAAAAGCTTCGTCAGTCTCTCGGTTCAAGAGTAAATCTATGCTCTTGTTGTCCTGGGGGATCCACTCTAGTGTGATAATTCTAGCAAGAACAGATTTGCCTCGAGGTGTTTTAGGCTCTCCACCTATGTTTCCTTGTTCTAGGTCACCTATGTCCATCTTTGGGATCACATTCCCGAATTCATCTGTCCTATCTGGGTGGCTGGTGACTACGTATATGGTTCCTTCTTTGTCCAGGTATGCACCATTTTGAAACTTGACTGCTGGATGTTCGAGTCCAATGGGTTGGTCAGGATTCTTAATTTGGACCACGGACCTTCCTAGGCCATCCTCATAGATGCAAGCACCTAATCGGTTGGTCCTAAGGTATTCCAGTTGAGTCTTGTAAGGGCCTTCTACCCTTTGTAAATATGGCACACCTGAACTTCCTGTGGGTCTCTCCATACCTTGAGACATCTCTGACTCACTAGTCTCAGAGCTAGGGTAGTACGAATGATGGCTCAATTGCTGGGCCCAAGACTTTAGCAGTATGATTGACACTAGCCTCTGAAGACCTAAGACTCTGTCTATCTCTCCCTAGGTGTCATCCTGACCTAAGGTTCATATGCCTAATTGAATAGTCCCGATTTCACAAAGTACAACCTCATTGCTGAGTTTTTTTGTATCAGTTACTTGGTTCTTTTTAGTTGATTATCGTGTTTATGATCTTGTGAGATATCACATCATCAGGAATACTTGAGTTAATTTCCGCACTTTAAGTTGATCGTTCCACGTTAAGTTCTTTTCCTTTAAAGTTATCGGTCACACATAGGTTACCTCTTGACTTGAACTTGATTTCTTAGATAGTCTTGACTTGTCTCGTGCCTATCGTTGTCTTGACTTACTTCTAGCACTATTCACGTGTAGCCTAAGCTAGGAATTGACAAAGGGAGTTGAGAGTATTCCAACGTCACTTGCTGATCCCTTGCCCTTTGGTGCTCAAGAACCTTGTTCTCAAGCTTACAGAATGCCCTTGTTTTGGATGCCCTCTAGTGCTCTCAATAGACCTGTAAAAGTCCCAAAGTTAGCTCAAGACTTAAATTCAAATGACACAACAAATCACTTTCATTCATGTAACTCAGATATCAACTTGCACCATGTCTTTATGGAAAACAACTCTAGAGATCCCTTAGTCTTCTTCCCCCAGGATATGGTCAACTTCAAATACTATATCTAATAATCCTGATATTAATTTTACCGTAGCCAGTGGAAGTTTTGGTTGTACTCCCCACGAGCTTTCCAACGAGCCTAAGATCACCCCGAACAGATTTCGTATGAGGAAGTTATGATTGTTCAGGGTTCTAGGGTTAAAACAGGGTTCAAACAAGCTATTAGATAATCATGATTTTTGTCAATTTACTTGTGTAGGGACCTCATAAATCACTAATTGCTTGCTAAGTATGCCTAGAATTTACCCCAAAATCTTGGAATAAAAAACCCTAGAAATTTGGCCGAAAATGCCTGTCAATCACGATCGACAGGTCTGTCATTACCTGTTTGATTCCTTCAAGATCATTGTCTGTGATAATAATATCATCAACATACACACATAAATAGATCACTTCAGATCCATTCCTCTTTATGAACAAAGAGGTATCCACCTTGCTAGCTTTGAATCCTTGGTCCTCCAAATCTGAAATTCCAAGCTCTTGGAGCTTGCTTCAATCCATACAAAGCTTCCTTTAGTTTGCATACATACTTAGGATAGTGTGCATCCTCATATCGAGGAGGTTGTGCCATATACACTTCCTCACAAATCCATCCATTCAAGAAAGCGTTCTTTACATCAAGTTGATAGAGCTTCCAATTTCTAGATGCAGAAAGACTAATGAGAACCCTAATTGTAGGCATTTTTGCAACAGGAGAGAAAGTCTCCTCATAATCAATACCATGGGTTTGAGCAAACCCTTTAGCAACTAACCTTGCTTTGTGTCTATTTATACTTCCATCTGGATTCCTCTTGATTAATTATATCCATCGAGATCCAATTACCTTCATAGATGGCTTGTTAGGTACAAGCTCCCAAGTGTCATTCTCCTTCAAGGCTTCCATTTCTTCATCCATTGCATCTCTCCAAGATTTCTTGCTTTGTGCTTCTTCGAATGTGGTAGGCTCTTCATTGGTTGAATCTTTTGCACTGTAGATTGAGTGCTTTGTGACCAAAGAAGTATCATAAGCAAACCTCTCGGGTTTCTTCTTCTCCATTGAAGACCTTCTAAGTGGTTGATGTGAGCTCTCGGGTCCATATGTAGCATCCTGCATCTTTGCTTTACCTTTGTTCTTCCATAGCTTTAGCCTTTCCAAGTCTTCTAGGTAAATCTCTGAATCACTTTCTTCAATCTGCTTTGGCTCTTTGGTTGAAGTGATGAAAAATCTTCATCCAAGTCATATGGCAGCTTCACTTTCCTGTCATCATCAAACCATGATTTGTTTTCATCAAAAATTACATCTCTACTCATAGAAAATCCTTTATTGGTTGGATTGTACAATCTATATCCTTTTTGGTTTCGGTCATAGCCAATGAATACACACTTCTCTGCCTTGGGATCCAATTTCCCTCTTACTTGAGAGGGAATGTGAGCATAGGCTAAGCATCCAAAGATTTTACAATGCTCTAGACTAGGTCTTCTTCCATTCCACACTTCATATGGAGTGGTTCCATCTAGTGACTTAGATGGAAGTCTATTTATGAGATATGTGGATGTAGACACAGCCTCTGCCCATAGGTAGTTTGGCAATCCCTTTTCGTTGAGCATGGACCTTGCAGCTTTGACGATAGCTCTGTTCCTCCTCTCTGCTACACCATTGAGTTCGGGTGTATACCTTGTAGTGACTTCCCTTTTAATGCCTCTTTCATGGAAGAAGGCATCAAATTTAGAAGAGAAGTATTCTCCTCCACCATCTTATCTGAGTCTTTCAAAGTCCTACCTGTTTGGTTTTCAACAAGAGCAATATAATTCTTAAAGAAATTAAACACTTCATCCCCACGAGCTTTCCAACGAGCCTAAGATCACCCCGAACAGATTTCGTATGAGGAAGTTATGACTGTTCAGGGTTCTAGGGTTAAAACATGGTTAAAACAGGCTATTAGATAATCAGGATTTTTCTCAATTTACTTGAGTAGGGACCTCAGAAATCACTAATTTCTTGATAAGTATGCCTAGAATTTACCCCAAATCTTGGAATAAAAAACCCTAGAAATTTCTCCGAAAATGCCTGTCAATCGCGATCGATAGGTCTGTCATTACCTGTTTGATTCCTTCAAGATCATTGCCTGTGATAGTAATATCATCAACATACACACAGAAATAGATCACTTCATATCCATTCCTCTTTATGAACAAAGAGGTATCCACCTTGCTAGCTTTGAATCCTTGGTCCTGCAAATAAGTCATCAATATGAAATTCCAAGCTCTTGGAGCTTGCTTCAATCCATACAAAGCTTCCTTTAGTTTGCATACATAATTAGGATAATGTGCATCCTCATATCCAGGAGGTTGCGCCATATACACTTCCTCACAAATCCATCCATTCAAGAAAGCGTTCTTTACATCAAGTTGATAGAGCTTCCAATTTCTATAATGAGAACCCTAATTGTAGGCATTTTTGCAACAGGAGAGAAAGTCTCCTCATAATCAATACCATGGGTTTGAGCAAACCCTTTAGCAACTGACCTTGCTTTGTGTCTATTTATACTTCCATCTGGATTCCTCTTGATTAATTATATCCATCGAGATCCAATTACCTTCATAGATGGCTTGTTAGGTACAAGCTCCCAAGTGTCATTCTCCTTTAAGGCTTCCATTTCTTCATCCATTGCATCTCTCCAAGCTTTCTTGCTTTGTGCTTCTTCGAATGTGGTAGGCTCTTCATTGGTTGAATCTTTTGCAATGTAGATTGAGTGCTTTGTGACCAAAGAAGTATGATAAGCAAACCTCTCCGGTTTCTTCTTCTCCATTGAAGACCTTCTAAGTGGTTGATGTGAGCTCTCGGGTCCATATGTAGCATCCTGCATCTTTGCTTTACCTTTGTTCTTCCATAGCTTTAGACTTTCCAAGTCTTCTAGGTAAATCTCCAAATCACTTTCTTCAATTTGCTTTGGCTCTTCAATCTGAAATTCCAAGCTCTTGGAGCTTGCTTCAATCCATACAAAGCTTCCTTTAGTTTGCATACATAGTTAGGATAATGTGCATCCTCATATCCAGGAGGTTGTGCCATATACACTTCCTCACAGATCCATCCATTCAAGAAAGTGTTCTTTACATCAAGTTGATAGAGCTTCCAATTTCTAGATGCAGCAAGACTAATGAGAACCCTAATTGTAGGCATTTTTGCAACAGGAGAGAAAGTCTCCTCATAATCAATACCATGGGTTTGAGCAAACCCTTTAGCAACTAACCTTGCTTTGTGTCTATTTATACTTCCATCTGGATTCCTCTTGATTAATTATATCCATCGAGATCCAATTACCTTCATAGATGGCTTGTTAGGTACAAGCTCCCAAGTGTCATTCTCCTTCAAGGCTTCCATTTCTTCATCCATTGCATCTCTCCAAGATTTCTTGCTTTGTGCTTCTTCGAATGTGGTAGGCTCTTCATTGGTTGAATCTTTTGCAATGTAGATTGAGTGCTTTGTGACCAAAGAAGTATCATAAGCAAACCTCTCGGGTTTCTTCTTCTCCATTGAAGACCTTCTAAGTGGTTGATGTGAGCTCTCGGGTCCATATGTAGCATCCTGCATCTTTGCTTTACCTTTGTTCTTCCATAGCTTTAGCCTTTCAAAGTCTTCTAGGTAAATCTCTGAATCACTTTCTTCAATCTGCTTTGGCTCTTTGGTTGAAGTGATGAAAAATCTTCATCCAAGTCATATGGCAGCTTCACTTTCCTGTCATCATCAAACCATGATTTGTTTTCATCAAAAATTACATCTCTACTCATAGAAAATCCTTTATTGGTTGGATTGTACAATCTATATCCTTTTTGGTTTCGGTCATAGCCAATGAATACACACTTCTCTGCCTTGGGATCCAATTTCCCTCTTACTTGAGAGGGAATGTGAGCATAGGCTAAGCATCCAAAGATTTTACAATGCTCTAGACTAGGTCTTCTTCCATTCCACACTTCATATGGAGTGGTTCCATCTAGTGACTTAGATGGAAGTCTATTTATGAGATATGTGGATGTAGACACAGCCTCTGCCCATAGGTAGTTTGGCAATCCCTTTTTGTTGAGCATGGACCTTGCAGCTTTGACGATAGCTCTGTTCCTCCTCTCTGCTACACCATTGAGTTCGGGTGTATACCTTGTAGTGACTTCCCTTTTAATGCCTCTTTCATGGAAGAAGGCATCAAATTTAGAAGAGAAGTATTCTCCTCCACCATCTGATCTGAGTCTTTCAAAGTCCTACCTGTTTGGTTTTCAACAAGAGCAATATAATTCTTAAAGGAATTAAACACTTCATCCCCACGAGTTTTCCAACGAGCCTAAGATCACCCCGAACAGATTTCGTATGAGGAAGTTATGACTGTTCAGGGTTCTAGGGTTAAAACATGGTTAAAACAGGCTATTAGATAATCAGGATTTTTCTCAATTTACTTGTGTAGGGACCTCAGAAATCACTAATTTCTTGATAAGTATGCCTAGAATTTACCCCAAATCTTGAAATAAAAAACCCTAGAAATTTCTCCGAAAATGCCTGTCAATCGCGATCGATAGGTCTGTCATTACCTGTTTGATTCCTTCAAGATCATTGCCTGTGATAGTAATATCATCAACATACACACATAAATAGATCACTTCATATCCATTCCTCTTTATGAACAAAGAGGTATCCACCTTGCTAGCTTTGAATCCTTGGTCCTGCAAATAAGTCATCAATATGAAATTCCAAGCTCTTGGAGCTTGCTTCAATCCATACAAAGCTTCCTTTAGTTTGCATACATAATTAGGATAATGTGCATCCTCATATCCAGGAGGTTGCGCCATATACACTTCCTCACAAATCCATCCATTCAAGAAAGCGTTCTTTACATCAAGTTGATAGAGCTTCCAATTTCTAGATGCAGCAAGACTAATGAGAACCCTAATTGTAGGCATTTTTGCAACAGGAGAGAAAGTCTCCTCATAATCAATACCATGGGTTTGAGCAAACCCTTTAGCAACTGACCTTGCTTTGTGTCTATTTATACTTCCATCTGGATTCCTCTTGATTAATTATATCCATCGAGATCCAATTACTTTCATAGATGGCTTGTTAGGTACAAGCTCCCAAGTGTCATTCTCCTTCAAGGCTTCCATTTCTTCATCCATTGCATCTCTCCAAGCTTTCTTGCTCTGTGCTTCTTCAAATGTGGTAGGCTCTTCATTGGTTGAATCTTTTGCAATGTAGATTGAGTGCTTTGTGACCAAAGAAGTATCATAAGCAAACCTCTCGGGTTTCTTCTTCTCCATTGAAGACCTTCTAAGTGGTTGATGTGAGCTCTCGGGTCCATATGTAGCATCCTCCATCTTTGCTTTACCTTTGTTCTTCCATAGCTTTAGCCTTTCCAAGTCTTCTAGGTAAATCTCTGAATCACTTTCTTTAATCTGCTTTGGCTCTTTGGTTGAAGTGATGAAAAATCTTCATCCAAGTCATATGGCAGCTTCACTTTCCTGTCGTCATCAAACCATGATTTGTTTTCATCAAAAATTGCATCTCTACTCATAGAAAATCCTTTATTGGTTGGATTGTACAATCTATATCCTTTTTGGTTTCGATCATAACCAATGAAAACACACTTCTCTGCCTTGGGATCCAATTTCCCTCTTACTTGAGAAGGAATGTGAGCATAGACTAAGCATCCAAAGATTTTACAATGCTCTAGACTAGGTCTTCTTCCATTCCACACTTCATATGGAGTGGTTCCATCTAGTGACTTAGATGGAAGTCTATTTATGAGATATGTGGATGTAGACACAGCCTCTGCCGATAGGTAGTTTGGCAATCCCTTTTCGTTGAGCATGGACCTTGCAGCTTTGACGATAGCTCTGTTCCTCCTCTCTGCTACACCATTGAGTTCGGGTGTATACCTTGTAGTGACTTCCCTTTTAATGCCTCTTTCATGGAAGAAGGCATCAAATTTAGAAGAGAAGTATTCTCCTCCACCATCTGATCTGAGTCTTTCAAAGTCCTACCTGTTTGGTTTTCAACAAGAGCAATATAATTCTTAAAGAAATTAAACACTTCATCCCCACGAGCTTTCCAACGAGCCTAAGATCACCCCGAACAGATTTCGTATGAGGAAGTTATGACTGTTCAGGGTTCTAGGGTTAAAACATGGTTAAAACAGGCTATTAGATAATCAGGATTTTTCTCAATTTACTTGTGTAGGGACCTCATAAATCACTAATTTCTTGATAAGTATGCCTAGAATTTACCCCAAAATCTTGGAATAAAAAACCCTAGAAATTTGTCCAAAAATGCCTGTCAATCGTGATCGACAGGTCTGTCATTACCTGTTTGATTCCTTCAAGATCATTGCGTGTGATAGTAATATCATCAACATACACACATAAATAGATCACTTCATATCCATTCCTCTTTATGAACAAAGAGGTATCCACCTTGCTAGCTTTGAATCCTTGGTCCTGCAAATAAGTCACCAATATGAAATTCCAAGCTCTTGGAGCTTGCTTCAATCCATACAAAGCTTCCTTTAGTTTGCATACATAGTTAGGATAATGTGCATCCTCATATCCAGGAGGTTGCGCCATATACACTTCCTCACAAATCCATCCATTCAAGAAAGCGTTCTTTACATCAAGTTGATAGAGCTTCCAATTTCTAGATGCAGCAAGACTAATGAGAACCCTAATTGTAGGCATTTTTGCAACAGGAGAGAAAGTCTCCTCATAATCAATACCATGGGTTTGCGCAAACCCTTTAGCAACTAACCTTGCTTTGTGTCTATTTATACTTCCATCTGGATTCCTCTTGATTAATTATATCCATCGAGATCCAATTACCTTCATAGATGGCTTGTTAGGTACAAGCTCCCAAGTGTCATTCTCCTTCAAGGCTTCCATTTCTTCATCCATTGCATCTCTCCAAGCTTTCTTGCTTTGTGCTTCTTCGAATGTGGTAGGCTCTTCATTGGTTGAATCTTTTGCAATGTAGATTGAGTGCTTTGTGACCAAAGAAATATCATAAGCAAACCTCTCGGGTTTCTTCTTCTCCATTGAAGACCTTCTAAGTGGTTGATGTGAGCTCTCGGGTCCATATGTAGCATCCTACATCTTTGCTTTACCTTTGTTCTTCCATAGCTTTAGCCTTTCCAAGTCTTCTAGGTAAATCTCCGAATCACTTTCTTCAATCTGCTTTGGCTCTTCAATCTGAAATTCCAAGCTCTTTGAGCTTGCTTCAATCCATACGAAGCTTCCTTTAGTTTGCATACATAGTTAGGATAATGTGCATCCTCATATCCAGGAGGTTGTGCCATATACACTTCCTCACAAATCCATCCATTCAAGAAAGTGTTCTTTACATCAAGTTGATAGAGCTTCCAATTTCTAGATGCAGCAAGACTAATGAGAACCCTAATTGTAGGCATTTTTGCAACAGGAGAGAAAGTCTCCTCATAATCAATACCATGGGTTTGAGCAAACCCTTTAGCAACTAACCTTGCTTTGTGTCTATTTATACTTCCATCTGGATTCCTCTTGATTAATTATATCCATCGAGATCCAATTACTTTCATAGATGGCTTGTTAGGTACAAGCTCCCAAGTGTCATTCTCCTTCAAGGCTTCCATTTCTTCATCCATTGCATCTCTCCAAGCTTTCTTGTTTTGTGCTTCTTCGAATGTGGTAGGCTCTTCATTGGTTGAATCTTTTGCAATGTAGATTGAGTGCTTTGTGACCAAAGAAGTATCATAAGCAAACCTCTCGGGTTTCTTCTTCTCCATTGAAGACCTTCTAAGTGGTTGATGTGAGCTCTCGGGTCCATATGTAGCATCCTGCATCTTTGCTTTACCTTTGTTCTTCCATAGCTTTAGCCATTCCAAGTCTTCTAGGTAAATCTCTGAATCACTTTCTTCAATCTGCTTTGGCTCTTTGGTTGAAGTGATGAAAAATCTTCATCCAAGTCATATGGCAGCTTCACTTTCCTGTCATCATCAAACCATGATTTGTTTTCATCAAAAATTACATCTCTACTCATAGAAAATCCTTTATTGGTTGGATTGTACAATCTATATCCTTTTTGGTTTCGGTCATAACCAATGAATACACACTTCTCTGCCTTGGGATCCAATTTCCCTCCTACTTGAGAAGGAATGTGAGCATAGGCTAAGCATCCAAAGATTTTACAATGCTCTACACTAGGTCTTCTTCCACTCCACACTTCATATGGAGTGGTTCCATCTAGTGACTTAGATGGAAGTCTATTTATGAGATATGTGGAAGTCCATCTGATCTGAGTCTTTCAAAGTCCTACCTGTTTGGTTTTCAACAAGAGCAATATACTTCTTAAAGAAATTAAACACTTCATCCCCACGAGCTTTCCAACGAGCCTAAGATCACCCCGAACAGATTTCGTATGAGGAAGTTATGACTGTTCAGGGTTCTAGGGTTAAAACATGGTTCAAACAGGCTATTAGATAATCAGGATTTTTCTCAATTTACTTGTGTAGGGACCTCATAAATCACTAATTTCTTGATAACTATGCCTAGAATTTACCCCAAAATCTTGGAATAAAAGACCCTAGAAATTTGTCCGAAAATGCCTGTCAATCGCAATCGACAGGTCTGTCATTACCTGTTTGATTCCTTCAAGATCATTGCGTGTGATAGTAAAATCATCAACATACACACATAAATAGATCACTTCATATCCATTCCTCTTTATGAACAAAGTGGTATCCACCTTGCTAGCTTTGAATCCTTGGTCCTGCAAATAAGTCACCAATATGAAATTCCAAGCTCTTGGAGCTTGCTTCAATCCATACAAAGCTTCCTTTAGTTTGCATACATAGTTAGGATAATGTGCATCCTCATATCGAGGAGGTTGCTCCATATACACTTCCTCACAAATCCATCCATTCAAGAAAGCGCTCTTTACATCAAGTTGATAGAGCTTCCAATTTCTAGATGCAGCAAGACTAATGAGAACCCTAATTGTAGGCATTTTTGCAACAGGAAAGAAAGTCTCCTCATAATCAATACCATGGGTTTGAGCAAACCCTTTAGCAACTAACCTTGCTTTGTGTCTATTTATACTTCCATCTGGATTCCTCTTGATTAATTATATCCATCGAGATCCAATTACCTTCATAGATGGCTTGTTAGGTACAAGCTCCCAAGTCTCATTCTCCTTTAAGGCTTCCATTTCTTCATCCATTGCATCTCTCCAAGCTTTCTTGCTTTGTGCTTCTTCGAATGTGGTAGGCTCTTCATTGGTTGAATCTTTTGCAATGCAGATTGAGTGCTTTGTGACCAAAGAAGTATCATAAGCAAACCTCTTGGGTTTCTTCTTCTCCATTGAAGACCTTCTAAGTGGTTGATGTGAGCTCTCGGGTCCATATGTAGCATCCTGCATCTTTGATTTACCTTTGTTCTTCCATAGCTTTAGCCTTTCCAAGTCTTCTAGGTAAATCTCCGAATCACTTTCTTCAATCTGCTTTGGCTCTTCAATCTGAAATTCCAAGCTCTTCGAGCTTGCTTCAATCCATACAAAGCTTCCTTTAGTTTGCATACATAGTTAGGATAATGTGCATCCTCATATCCAGGAGGTTGTGCCATATACACTTCCTCACAAATCCATCCATTCAAGAAAGTGTTCTTTACATCAAGTTGATAGAGCTTCCAATTTCTAGATGCAGCAAGACTAATGAGAACCCTAATTGTAGGCATTTTTGCAACAGGAGAGAAAGTCTCCTCATAATCAATACCATGGGTTTGAGCAAACCCTTTAGCAACTAACCTTGCTTTGTGTCTATTTATACTTCCATCTGGATTCCTCTTGATTAATTATATCCATCGAGATCCAATTACCTTCATAGATGGCTTGTTAGGTACAAGCTCCCAAGTGTCATTCTCCTTCAAGGCTTCCATTTCTTCATCCATTGCATCTCTCCAAGCTTTCTTGCTTTGTGCTTCTTCGAATGTGGTAGGCTCTTCATTGGTTGAATCTTTTGCAATGTAGATTGAGTGCTTTGTGACCAAAGAAGTATCATAAGCAAACCTCTCGGGTTTCTTCTTCTCCATTGAAGACCTTCTTAGTGGTTGATGTGAGCTCTCGGGTCCATATGTAGCATCCTGCATCTTTGCTTTACCTTTGTTCTTCCATAGCTTTAGCCTTTCCAAGTCTTCTAGGTAAATCTCTGAATCACTTTCTTCAATCTGCTTTGGCTCTTTGGTTGAAGTGATGAAAAATCTTCATCCAAGTCATATGGCAGCTTCACTTTCCTGTCATCATCAAAACATGATTTGTTTTCATCAAAAATTACATCTCTACTCATAGAAAATCCTTTATTGGTTGGATTGTACAATCTATATCCTTTTTGGTTTCGGTCATAACCAATGAATACACAATTCTCTGCCTTGCGATCCAATTTCCCTCTTACTTGAGAAGGAATGTGAGCATAGGCTAAGCATCCAAAGATTTTACAATGCTCTAGACTAGGTCTTCTTCCATTCCACACTTCATATGGAGTGGTTCCATCTAGTGACTTAGATGGAAGTCTACTTATGAGATATGTGGATGTAGACACAGCCTCTGCCCATAGGTAGTTTGGCAATCCCTTTTCGTTGAGCATGGACCTTGCAGCTTTGACGATAGCTCTGTTCCTCCTCTCTGCTACACCATTGAGTTTGGGTGTATACCTTGTAGTGACTTCCCTTTTAATGCCTCTTTCATGGAAGAAGGCATCAAATTTAGAAGAGAAGTATTCTCCTCCACCATCTGATCTGAGTCTTTTCAAAGTCCTACCTGTTTGGTTTTCAACAAAAGCAATATAGTTCTTAAAGGAATTAAACACTTCATCCCCACGAGCTTTCCAATGAGCCTAAGATCACCTCGAACAGATTTCGTATGAGGAAGTTATGACTGTTCAGGGTTCTAGGGTTAAAACATGGTTCAAACAGGCTATTAGATAATCAGGATTTTTCTCAATTTACTTGTGTAGGGACCTCATAAATCACTAATTTCTTGATAAGTATGCCTAGAATTTACCCCAAAATCTTGGAATAAAAAACCCTAGAAATTTGTCCGAAAATGCCTATCAATCGCGATCGACAGGTCTGTCATTACCTGTTTGATTCCTTCAAGATCATTGTGTGTGATAGTAATATCATCAACATACACACATAAATAGATCACTTCATATCCATTCCTCTTTATGAACAAAGAGGTATCCACCTTGCTAGCTTTGAATCCTTGGTCCTGCAATTAAGTCACCAATATGAAATTCCAAGCTCTTGGAGCTTGCTTCAATCCATACAAAGCTTCCTTTAGTTTGCATACATAGTTAGGATAATGTGCATCCTCATATCCAGGCGGTTGCGCCATATACACTTCCTCACAAATCTATCCATTCACCAAAGCGTTCTTTACATCAAGTTGATAGAGCTTCCAATTTCTAGATGCAGCAAGACTAATGAGAACCCTAATTGTAGGCATTTTTGCAACAGGAGAGAAAGTCTCCTCATAATCAATACCATGGGTTTGAGCAAACCCTTTAGCAACTAACCTTGCTTTGTGTCTATTTATACTTCCATCTGGATTCCTCTTGATTAATTATATCCATCGAGATCCAATTACCTTCATAGATGGCTTGTTAGGTACAAGCTCCCAAGTGTCATTCTCCTTCAAGGCTTCCATTTCTTCATCCATTGCATCTCTCCAAGCTTTCTTGCTTTGTGCTTCTTCGAATGTGGTAGGCTCTTCATTGGTTGAATCTTTTGCAATGTAGATTGAGTGCTTTGTGACCAAAGAAGTATCATAAGCAAACCTCTCGGGTTTCTTCTTCTCCATTGAAGACCTTCTAAGTGGTTGATGTGAGCTCTCGGGTCCATATGTAGCATCCTGCATCTTTGCTTTACCTTTGTTCTTCCATAGCTTTAGCCTTTCCAAGTCTTCTAGGTAAATCTCCAAATCACTTTTTTTAATCTGCTTTGGCTCTTCAATCTGAAATTCCAAGCTCTTCGAGCTTGCTTCAATCCATGCAAAGCTTCCTATAGTTTGCATACATAGTTAGGATAATGTGCATCCTCATATCCAGGAGGTTGTGCCATATACACTTCCTCACAAATCCATCCATTCAAGAAAGTGTTCTTTACATCAAGTTGATAGAGCTTCCAATTTCTAGATGCAGCAAGACTAATGAGAACCCTAATTGTAGGCATTTTTGCAACAGGAGAGAAAGTCTCCTCATAATCAATACCATGGGTTTGAGCAAACCCTTTAGCAACTAACCTTGCTTTGTGTCTATTTATACTTCCATCTAGAATCCTCTTGATTAATTATATCCATCGAGATCCAATTACCTTCATAGATGGCTTGTTAGGTACAAGCTCCCAAGTGTCATTCTCCTTCAAGGCTTCCATTTCTTCATCCATTGCATCTCTCCAAGCTTTCTTGCTTTGTGCTTCTTCGAATGTGGTAGGCTCTTCATTGGTTGAATCTTTTGCAATGTAGATTGAGTGCTTTGTGACCAAAGAAGTATCATAAGCAAACCTCTCGGGTTTCTTCTTCTCCATTGAAGACCTTCTAAGTGGTTGATGTGAGCTCTCGGGTCCATATGTAGCATCCTGCATCTTTGCTTTACCTTTGTTCTTCCATAGCTTTAGCCTTTCCAAGTCTTCTAGGTAAATCTCTGAATCACTTTCTTCAATCTGCTTTGGCTCTTTGGTTGAAGTGATGAAAAATCTTCATCCAAGTCATATGGCAGCTTCACTTTCCTGTCATCATCAAACCATGATTTGTTTTCATCAAAAATTACATCTCTACTCATAGAAAATCCTTTATTGGTTGGATTGTACAATCTATATCCTTTTTGGTTTCGGTCATAACCAATGAATACACACTTCTCTGCCTTGGGATCCAATTTCCCTCTTACTTGAGAAGGAATGTGAGCATAGGCTAAGCATCCAAAGATTTTACAATGCTCTAGACTAGGTTTTCTTCCATTCCACACTTCATATGGAGTGGTTCCATCTAGTGACTTAGATGGAAGTCTATTTATGAGATATGTGGATGTAGACACAGCCTCTGCCCATAGGTAGTTTGGCAATCCCTTTTCGTTGAGCATGGACCTTGCAGCTTTGACGATAGCTCTGTTCCTCCTCTCTGCTACACCATTGAGTTCGGGTGTATACCTTCTAGTGACTTCCCTTTTAATGCCTCTTTCATGGAAGAAGGCATCAAATTTAGAAGAGAAGTATTCTCCTCCACCATCTGATCTGAGTCTTTTCAAAGTCCTACCTATTTGGTTTTCAACAAGAGCAATATACTTCTTAAAGAAATTAAAGACTTCATCCCCACGAGCTTTCCAACGAGCCTAAGATCACCCCGAACAGATTTCGTATGAGGAAGTTATGACTGTTCAGGGTTCTAGGGTTAAAACATGGTTCAAACAGGCTATTAGATAATCAGGATTTTTCTCAATTTACTTGTGTAGGGACCTCATAAATCACTAATTTCTTGATAAGTATGCCTAGAATTTACCCCAAAATCTTGGAATAAAAAACCCTAGAAATTTTTTCGAAAATGCCTGTCAATCGCGATTGTTGACAGTATACGGGAAGAAGCAAGTACGGACACACATGCAGATCTAGCACTAAGGCAACCCTTCATTTATTTCTAAACCCTTACATCATTTTAAAGTGATTCTCATCACTAAAAACCCCTGTAAATACCATTTTCACCTTTTTGTAGCTCCATTTTGTACAAGCCGAGGAGTCCTCGAGCTTGAGGAGCCTTAGAAGTAGTTGCCTGCCAATTTTCATATTTTTTGGATCTCGTTTGAGCCCTCAAATAAGCCCTGGAACCTAATTTTTAACTAGGCCGGACACTAGGTCTGGACAGGGCCAAAGCTAGTCAAAAACTATAAATAGAGCTAGAGAGCTCATTTTTGGGGCTAGCTTCTTGTAGTTTTGAGCTTGTATGAGAACTTTGTTGCAATAGAAGTGATTCCATTGTCTTACTCTCTTTGTTCTTGCCGTGTGTGCGCGTGTGTGTGTATGTGTGTGCATGTTAGTGTGCTCCTCACTCACACATTTGTGCCTTCACTTGCTCGAGGTCTTCATTCCATCCTCACGTCTTCCGGGATTGACATTAAAGGAGGTGCTACTCATCACTGAGCTACACCAAATTTTGGCGCCGTTGCCGGGGATTCGAGCTTTGAGGACGAGCGTGTGATGGTAAGACGTAGAGAGGACGCGTTGGAATGGTAAGTAGTCGGTAAATTTCTGATTTTTCTCCATCTCCATCTCCATCTTCACCTCCTTCTCCATCTCCACCTCCACCTCCTTCTCCACTACATATTCCCTCTTCCTTGTCATTCCCCTCATTTGTTGTGTGCGAGTTTGAGAGAGAGCGAGCGTGTGTGTTCTTGTTTTGTGTGTTTTTGCATGTTTCGTGCAGGTTGCAGCTCCATCATCATCTCCAGCAAGCTCAGCAGGTACGGAATCTGTCTGCATAGTCCCCGAGGCGTCGAGCTCGAGCTATCGCGACACTCCGAAAACTTCACCCAATCACGATTCTGAGTGCACCACGACACTGCGCAGGCCTAGAGCTCCCAGGATCACTAGACAGAACAGAAAAATTCACCATATCCCGAGCTATCGCGACAGCTCGAGGTATCGCGACACTCACGACCTATCGCGACACCTCACGACCTATCGCGACACCTCACGACCTATCGCGACACCTCACGACCTATCGCGACACCTCACGAGCTATCGCGACACTTGGGAGTATCGCGACACCTCACGACCTATCGCGACACCTCACGACCTATCGCGACACCTCACGACCTATCGCGACACCTCACGAGCTATCGCGACACTTGGGAGTATCACGACACCTCACGACCTATCGCGACACCTCACGACCTATCGCGACACCTCACGAGCTATCGCGACACTTGGGAGTATCGCGACACCTCACGACCTATCGCGACACCTCACGACCTATCGCGACACCTCACGACCTATCGCGACACCTCACGACCTATCGTGACACCTGGGAGTATCGCGACACCTCACGACCTATCGCGACACCTCACGACCTATCGCGACACCTCACGACCTATCGCGACACCTCACGACCTATCGCGACACCTCACGAGCTATCGCGACACTTGGGAGTATCGCGACACCTCAGGAGCTATCGCGACACTTGGGAGTATCGCGACACCTCACGACCTATCGTGACACTCACGAGCAATCGCGACACTTCGACCCGACCTATCGCGATACATGGGCTTAACGCATGAAAATTTAGAATAATTTAATTGACTGAATTAAGGTATCTTTGGGCTTAATCTTGGACACATTGGGAGGATATAAGAGCCTTAGGAGTGGGCAAAAGACCTAGAAACCAGGGAGGAATTTCCTGAACCCTGAGAGCCTGTTTGGACCCCTAAGTGCCTGAATGGTCATAACTTCACCATACGAACTCCGATTGATGAGAGTTTGGTCTCGTTGGAGAGCTTGTTGAAAATCCTACGTGGACCTCGACTAGTTTTTTGTAGAATCATACATGGAGTTTTAGAACATGTATTTTCAAGTTGGCCTTTAGGTGAGACTAGGTGGTCCTAAGATTGAGGGGGTACAGTGAGTTACTCCAGGGGGGACTGAAAATATTGATGTGTGTCTTTCAAATACTTGTGGTAATAGAGCTATACTGACTGGTGAGCTTTTGTAGGAACATTGTGTGCACTCAAGGCAATCCAAAGCAAGCTAGCAAGGGTGAGTACCAAGCTTGGGAGAAGGCTTCTTGGGCTTGTGTAGCAGTCTAGTCAACCAGCTAATTGAGGTTGGAAGATCTCTCAACCCTCCTTTGTCAATTCCTAGCCTAGGCTAAGTACGACTTAGGTGTGGTAATTAATCAGGGCAACGTTAGGCACGAATCAAGTCCAAGAGTAATTAATCAACCAAGTGCAAGAATTAAGTAGGTCTTAAGTGCGAAAACTCTAAGGGACAAAAGGTAAACTGGAGTCGATCACTTATCAAGTGCGGAAATTCACTTAAGTACTCCTGACGACGCGATTTCAGACAAGACCATAAACATAATATTCAACTCAAAAGAACAAAGTGATTGGTGCAAATTAACCTGCAACGAGAGTGTGCTTAGGTCCGAGGGGGTAGATAAATTAGGCATATGAACCTTAGATCAGGCAGACACTTAGGCCGAGACAGACAAAGCCTCAGATCTTCTGAAGCTAGTGTCAATCACACTGCCAGGTCTTAGGCCCAACAGTTGAGTGATTACCCATACACTCCCAGATCAGAAACAAGTGATTCTAAGATGTCCTATCACATGGAGAGACCAGTAGGTAGTTCAGGGTTGGCTTATCTAGAAAAGCCAAAAGGACCATACAAGACTCAACTGGAATACATCAAGACTAATCGTCTAGGTGCTCGCATCTATGAAGATGGCCTGAGAAGATCGGTGGTCCAGATTAAGAACCCCGATCAACCCCATGGATTAGACCACCCGGTAGTCAAGTTTGAGAATGGAGCATACCTAGATAAAGAGGGGACTATATATGTAGTCACCACTCTTCCTGATAGAACTGATGAGTTCGGAAATGTGATTGCTGAGACCGACATGGGTGATATAGAGCAAGGGAACTTAGAGAAAGAGCCAAGAACCCCCCGTGGTAAATCTGTCTTGACCAGAATCATGACTCTAGAGTGGATTCCACAGGATAATAAAAGCATAGATCTGCTTTTAAACCGAGAAACCGATGAGGCTTTTTGGAGATATAAATCTGCTCAACCTCAGGAAGTGAGTGCCCTCACAATCTATGAGTTTAAAGACCCTGATAGCCCAGGCCAAGTAACCTATCTAGACAGTGCATCAGAGAGAATCTTCATGGTCACTGAGCATGGCAGACATGCCTACACATGGAAGGGTGAATTTGTTTTTCCCCAACCAAGGTCTAATGTGTCCTTTGGTCACCAAGGAGCTAGGACCTCCCAAGCTCATGGAGCTCAAAGAGATAGAAGTAGAGACAAACCTGAGGTAAGTTTTGCCAACTCCCTGGGAAGAGAAAGAACGGGAACGGAAAGGAATAGAGTGGAACCTGAGAGACATAGAACCCCATGGAATCAAAGGAATGCTGACGATTTTCCTTTGCCAAGGCCGAGAGAACACACTAGGCTCCTGCGACCAACTCAACTGGTGAAGTCCATGAAGAATTATTTCGATGGCACGGGAGACCCTTATGACCATGTGGCAGAATTTCGGCAAGTATTGAAAGCTGAACAGGTAGAGGACCTATTCACACAATATAATGCTTTTGGTCTAACCCTTAGGAACACTGCCCTTACGTGGTTTTAACCACTAAACGAGAGGCATTTCAGAAACATAGACCAGCTCTTAGAGGCATTTATCATTGAGTTTTCTAAGAGTGGAATCAGGCACAACACTTCCTCACTAATTCATAGCTTCAAACAAACACCTCAAGAGACGGTCAGACTAGCTGGAAGAAGATTTAGGCAGTACCTGGAGAGATGCCCGATGCCGGAGTTACCCACACCAGCCAAACAAGTGGCCTTGTTCTTAGATGGATTGTTGAGCACCAAGCTCAGGTCATATGTGTATCTGAAGGACCCCAGAACGATAGAAGAGTGCGTGCGCATGTGCATAGACATTGAGGACAATCTAGGTGAGGAATTAGAACTATCAAAAATCTATAAGGATTCTGATAGCTCTAGTAGCCTCACATCTGGTCAATCCACATCCATTGAGGAACTTGCAGAGAAGGTAGCTCAAAAACTAGGTGTCTCTAGCAAACAAATTCTCAGATTTGCCCCAGTTAAGCGGTGTTACACTTGTGGCGATGACCATATGGCAAATGTATGTCCCATTATGGCCCAACCCCAGGCGAATCCTAGTAGCCAGTACTGCACCATAGAGCGCAGGTACACCAACCACACTGCACAAGACTGCCCATATAACAAACAAACTGTTAGCCAAAATTACCCTCAGCCATATCCACAACAGGGTAGATACCAGAATCAGTACCCACCACAACAATACAACAGACCACAGCAAGCTTATCAGCCACCTTATCAAGGGCAGCAGAGACCTCAACCAGTCCTAGTGCAGCAACCCCCTGCTCCAACCAATGTGATCCTAGTGAAATATGCATCTGCTGAAGAAAATCCGAATAGAGCCATAGTCCTTGTCACCCCATTGCTATCAGACAGTGATCCAAGTGACCATAGTTTTGACTCCACACATATTGATAGCCCACAGGCTTACTACATGCAGTCACCCGAGCATAACGAGTCATACTATTATGAGGACCCAAGTGAAAGTAGTGGGGAACCTGAGTATGCTAATGTCATGTACACAAACCCCAACTCTAGACCTCAACCTAGGTAGGTACGACCCCCATTTCCTAGAGGACCATGCTTCAGATGTCAGGGAGATCACCTTATACGTGATTGTCCACTGCCTACCCCTACACAACCTCAACGAGTAACCATTCAGGGTTTCTGTCAAGACTGCGGGAAAGAGCATCTCCTACGAGATTGCCCAAAGAACCCTAATAACATGCCTAAAATCACTCCTATCAATGTTGTAGGGTTAGTTGTAGACTCCACAGGGAGTGTGACTTCCAGTGCACCTGTGCAAGTGATCACAAGAGCCCAGGCACTACAACAAAACCAAGGTGTTGGTCAGGAAAAGAGCCCCGAGGTGAGTGAAACAGAGAGCATAACCAAAAAGAGGACTAGAGCCTAGAAGGATAGTCGTGAAAGAATGAAAAGGCAATGGGCAAAAAAGATGAGCGAACTTGAAGAAAGCTTGAGAGAAACCAAAGCAAAAATCATAGAGATCACATCTCAACCGCACTCTCACACATTCCCACCGCTACCATCCCCATCACCCTCCATCCCTCCACCCTCTAATACACCCCACGTAACCCACCCACCACCCCGAGTAGGATCAGTATTAGCTGATCCCACTCCTGAAGACATAGACATGATGCTTAAAGCATATCAGGCCAGAATCCAAGAAGGGCCAAATGTAACGGATCATGACAAGTGCTACCCTAGAGCTGACCTAGAGATAGAAAGAACCAAGCTTTGCGCGAAAATGGTCGCATTGGCTCAGACTATGTTTGAAGCTAGTCGCCTTTTCAATTACTCGGGCTCAGCCAAGACACAATTACACTTGGATGGACTTCTAGAGAAGTTAGAGGGCATAATTGCAAGATCTGCCAAGGAAGAAAAAAATCAAGAAAGAGATAAAGCAAGCAAAAACATGACCCATCCCCCACCGAAAGCTTATGTGCCCAATTCCACTGAACCAGACAACCCCCCCTCCCTAGAAAGAATAGAGAATCTAATGGCACAATCATAAAAGGGACTCGCCCTTCAACACCATGACAAGGCTAGTGAAAGAGCAGGTGTTCCTACCCAGAAAGCCTATGTGCCTGAGGCCTACGTGCCTAACTCTACGGAGCCAGACACCTCTTCTTCTATGAATCAATACACACAAGAATTCTTGCGAGAGATTCAAGAAGAGAAATGGGCTAAAGAGAGTGAAGTTCCTCCTCCCATTGAGCTGGTGGATGACACACACGATCAATTCCCACAAGACCTTCCTTCCATTTATGGAGAGCAGGAGAGTGCCCAATCTCAAGAAAGATTAGACTTCGAGTCTAATTCTTTACAAGAACTACCCCATTTCACAGGCCCATGGGAAGCAAAGTCCGCCTGTATGAGAGCACCTACAGTCATGGTAAAAAATGAGGACTCAGTCTTACCTAGGAACACAGAGGTAGTGAAAAACACTAAAGTGCAGTGCAATCTCAAGTTAGAAGAGCTACTCAAGGTTAGACCTAAATTATGGAAACATGTCGCCAAACAAGTACCAGCGATAGTGAAACCTCATTCCCAGGTAGGATCACATAGGACAGTGCCAGAGATACCCTTGGATAAGATAGGAGATATGTGTGAAGGTGAAGAAGGGAATACCTATCTTCCCATTACCTACCAGGAGTACACCACCAAGGCAATTTTGGACTCAGGTGCAGGAGTTGCAATTGCTACAACTTCCCTATGGAAGCGATGGGGCAAGCCAGCACTCCGACCAACGAGAATGAAATTGCAGATGGCTGATGGTCATATTGAAAGGCCCTTAGGATTGCTAGAAGGAATAACTCTCACTACATGTGGGGTTGAGTTTGAGCATACTTTTGCTATATGCGACTTTAGCAAAAACCAAGTCTACGAGATGATTTTGGGAAGGCCATTTATGCGGCAATTGCAAGTAGTCCAGGATTGGGGAACCAATTCTTTGTATTTGCAACATCTAGGTGTTACAACCAAAGTCAATCTTAAGGATTACTCTCATAGAGACGTACCGCCTATTCAATGGAATCCCATCCATAGAGCCAAAGATGAGACTGAGTCTGTGCATTCCATAGAATCCGGATCCTTGTGGATGCATGAAGACACTCACTTATGGATGTGTAAGGTAGCAGTAGAAGAAGAGAAGAGAGAGAAAGCCAGAGAGGTAGGTGCAAAAGAAAACCATAGATCAATTCAAGACCCAGCCTATGCACCTATAGTCTTTCCTGATGAGGAATTTGAACCCCATGGCTGGGCAGAAATCCTAGCAACAATGGATGTAGCCATCAATGAAGAGCAGTGGACACCTCATTGTGATGAGGATGGCTATGACATTTCAGTCTTTTCAATAGAGCCAATCATGGGAGAGGCAGTGTTAGAAGAGTGTGAGCCTAGCCCTGATGCATTTGAGGATGCAAGTGACTCTGATATAGAGTCAATCATTATGGACACACCCTTTGCATCAGACGAAGAATACTTCTATGAAGTAGAATTTCAACCCCAGAGGCATGGAGAGCTTACAAATGAGGTAAGGCTAGCCACACATGTGACCCCGAAGGAAGAAGGAAAGAAAAGAAAGAAGAGAGAAGTCAAAACAGAAGAGGAAGAATCTTTGTTTGAGGTCCCGGAAAATTTTAAGAAGTATGAGATAGATGATAGAAGAGTCATGATAAGAATGCCTAAACAGGAGGCACAATCAGGAGCGGCCTATGATAACAAAGAAACCACCAAAAAAATAGTGGTAGAAGAGGGAGAGGAGAGATGTACTTACATAGGACATGACCTGACGGAAGACGAAGAGCACGAATTGATAGCCTTGCTAAGAGAATACAGAGATGTATTCTCTTGGAGCTACAAGGATTTGAAGGGTGTTGACCCAGACATATGCTCACACACAATTCCCATGACCTTAGATGCTAAACCCTCTAAGCAAAAGCCATACACATATAATGATAACTATGCTGCTAAGATCAAAGAAGAGATAGACCGCTTGGTGGAAGCCGGATTTATCTATGAAATTGAGCACACTGAATGGGTATCCCCCATTGTAGTGGTGCCCAAGAAGAACGGCAAATTACGAGTATGCATTAACTTGAAGAAGGTTAATGCAACCACTATTAGATATAGCTATCCGCTTCCTATCACTGAGCGTCTATTAGAAAGGGTAGCAGGCAAGGAAGTGTACAACTTCCTAGATGGGTTTTCGGGCTACAATCAAGTAGCCATTGCACCAGAAGATCAGCATAAAACGGCTTTTGCCATAGAGTGGGGTATATTCGCTTTTAGGGTAATGCCATTCGGGCTGACCAATGCTCCCGCAACCTTCCAAAGGCTGATGTGCCATGTATTTAAGGAGTTCCTGAGGAAGAACTTAGAAGTCTATGTTGATGATCTTTGTGCTCATTCCAAAATAAGGCAAACCCATATTCCCGAACTCAGACAAATCTTTGACAAATGTAGAGAATATCAAGTCTGCCTGAACCCAGAAAAGTGCGTCTTTATGGTCAGGCAAGGCAAGATTCTAGGACACATAGTGTCAAAGAATGGCATATCCACTGATGACGAGAAAGTGAGAGCCATAGCAGAGCTACCTAGGCCAAGGAATGTCAAGGAAGTACAAGCTTTCATGGGGCATTGTGGTTACTACCGTCGGTTCATTCACATGTATGCTGTCATTGCAAAGCCCATGTACGGACTTCTGACTAACTTTGAGTGGACTGATGAATGTGAGAATTCCTTCCAGGAGCTTAAATGAAGATTATGTTCAGCACCAATCTTGACCACTCCAGATTGGAACAAGCCATTCCATGTTCATGTGGATGCATCCAATTACGCTATTGGATGTGTACTCGCACAACCTACTAGTGAAGGTAATATGGATCTCCCAATTGCCTATGCCAGTAGACAATTGAATGCAGCTGAACGAAATTACACCACTACTGAGAGAGAAGGGTTAGGCATGGTATATGCAGTTAAGAAATTTAGACACTATTTGCTTGCAAACAAGTTTAAATTTTTTACTGACCACCAAGCATTGTTATATCTCGTGAACAAGCCATGCAATACAGGAAGATTAGTAAGATGGTTTCTCTTACTAATGGAGTATGACTTTGAGGTAGTAGTGAGAAAGGGCAGAACTCACCTAAGAGCAGATCATCTCTCAAGGCTCACATCAGGAGAAGCCCCACAAGGAGTGTCAGATGACTTACCTGATGCTTACTTGTTTAACTTGGAAGTGGTACCGCAGTGGGCTAAGCCATTAGTACCAGTATTGATGTACGGGCCTAACCACCCAGTAATAGCCACACAGGATAGAGAGGTAGTAAAAGCCCAAAGGTATCATATCTTGGCAGGAAGTATGTACAAGCACACAGATCAAGGGATCTTGGCTTGTTGTGTGGAAGAGGATGAGTACGCCAAATGGTTGAAATTAGCACATGTAGGTGCATTAGAGCAACACTACTCAAAGCAACGAACCTTACAGACACTAAGGAGACTCGGAGTGCATTGGCCGACGATGGAAGCTGATGTCCAAAAGTTGTGCAAAGAATGCCCAATCTATTGCACTAAACCACCTGTGGAACATGCCACACTTTATCAAGTGTCCATAGTGCCAGATTAGAGTGAACCACTAGTATCTTTCTTGAGGACGAAAACATTCCCTCCAGACATGACCCTGACTAGGAAAAGAAGTCTAGAACAAGAAGCCCTAGATTACTCACTCATTGGTGATAATCTATACAAGCGGGGTAAAGATGGTTACCTGAGACTATGTGTTCATGAGAATGAATATCTAAAGATCTTGGAAACTGCTCACCAGGGTGTAGCAGGAGGACACTTTGGTCCAGATAGGGTGATCAAAGCAATCCTATTTGCAGGATTTTGGTGGCCCACCCTTCACATGGACGCACATACCTATGTGAAGAGGTGTGAGATTTGTCAGCGAACCCAGTATCCTATACGCAGAGATGAGATGCCACTGAAGCCTATGATGGGCAGACGTGCATTCTCTAAGTGGGGAATAGACTTTGTAGGTCCTATCAATCCCCCAGCTAAGGGTTCCCATGCTGAGTATATCATCGTTGCCACAGACTATCTAACCAAGTGGGTAGAGGTAAAAGCCACAACGAAGAACGACGCTCAGACAACTGCTAAATTCTTGTTTGAGAATGTATTCACAAGATACGGGCTACCTGTAGAGCTAGTTAGTGATAGAGGCACTCACTTCTTGAATGAAGTTATTGAAAATCTGCTCCAAGAATTCTTGGTAGTGCATAAGAAGTCTGCCCCCTATCACCCTCAAGCCAATGGGCAAGCCGAAAGCACCAATAAGATCCTATGCAATGTATTGACAAAATTAGTGAACAATAAACACTCTGATTGGGACAAACAGCTACACCATGCTGTTTGGGCATACCGAGTCGCCTACAAAACGGTACTCCAAGCCACCCCCTTTCAGATGGTATTTGGCCAAAACGCAGTGCTACTGTTGGACTTCTTAATACCTACATTGAAAGTAGCACAAGAGCACGAATGGACGGGTCATGAACTCTCCTCTAGACTTTTTGACCTTGAACGATTAGGAGAAACAAGACTGAGAGCAGCTACAGGGATATATGCAGCTAAGAAGAGACAGGAGGCATACTTTGATGCCCATGTGAAGGATAAGGGCTTGAAAGCAGGAGATCTAGTTTTAGTCTACACATTGAAACAACACGCAAGGAAGCTAGAAAAGAGAGGCTACGGACCTATGATCATCAATAGGATCTCCACGAGTGGAGCAGTACAACTAGCCACTTTAGAGGGTGATATTCTCCCAAACTATATTAGTGGATGCAGAGTCAAGTTGTATCAGGAACCCCTCACGGAGGACATGCTAAGTCGACTCAATACTGCTAAGCAACGTAAAGAGGAGGAAAAACGAATTCGAGAAGAGGCACAGGCAGAGGCCTAAGAGCGCATCAGACGAATGAAGTTGAGGAGACAAGGGAGGGATTAGCCTATGACTGACACTCAAGAGTCTCCAGGCTATCACATGGCCATGTGTGAGGCTTCAGGTGAACGTACCCATAAGATAGTGGATCGACGACCTTTTGTGACCCTAGAAATAGGACAAAGAGACAGCACAACAAGCGTGAGAGCTTTAATTGATTCAGGAGCAGCCACAAGTGCAGTTCGGCTTTCTTATTGCCAGCAGCTGCAATTGGAGGTAAAACCCCTAGAAGCATATCTGATAGGATTAGGAGGTGTTGAAACCCCTTGCATGGGAGAGGTGGATCTTCCCCTCTACATACAAGAGGTCCTCATGCCAGCAAAAGTGCTAGTGTGTGAAGACGAGGATCTGACCGAACCTCTTGTCTTAGGCCAAGACTGGATCTATGATCACGCAGTCAACCTCAACCTAAGAAGTGGACTTCTTCAGGCTTGGGTAGGCCAAAGCCATCTGACGATTGAATTAGAAAATCAAGCACTCAAACCAATAGAACAGGCACCAACTCCTGGTCCCTCTAGGAATCCACATAAAGATAATGTTGCTCTTCTTGTCCAAACTTCTATGGTGCAGAGGTTTGTCAATCTTACCAAAGGTACAGGAGTCAATGAGGAGTTCGCAGCGGGGTCAAAGGAGATTCTAAACATGAAGACCAAACACTATACAACACGAAGGAGGCCATTGATCAAGAAGCAGGAGTGCCAACCCGTGAAACACGGAGCACGTCGTGGTGGGAAGCAGATCTGGATATGCAAGGATGGAAAACCCACAACTCTAATAGCAGACTCTCGAGGAGACAACAAACCAGCCACACCATCACGGACACAAGTGAAGGAGTACCCTAGGAAACCTCCTAGGCACACCACATCTATTTGGGTCCCTAAGCGGTCAAAGAAGGCTAGCCCCAATGCTAGACACATATGGGTGCCCAAGGCCTGTTTACGAGCCCAAATAGTTCCAACTCTAGTTACTGGCATAATTCCACACTCTCAAGTCCTCTCGACTAACAACGCAGGAACTCTACCTAAATACCACTCTGACCCACACTCAGTCACATCGAGGAATGTCTGGAAATGGGTTCCCAAAAGGTCCCAAATCCATCACAACCTAGTTCATAAACCGTGGCCTGTCTTTAGCTCTAAGAGCTACGAATCCCCTATCAAAGTTTGGAGACCTAAACCATGTATCAAACCCCCTGACCCAATTTTTGTAAATCCATCCACTCTGACATAGGTGCATTTCGAGTCCACTGCATAACCAAAGTAGGCATCTAGTATGATACTGACCTCTCATCACCACTCACACCTATCACAAGCACTTCATCTCTGACCACTAACCTTCGGGATTGTCATGTTAGTATTGTGAAGGGAACACCATTACATCCTGTTTCCTATGCAACACTAATGTGCCTTTCTTCTTCTAGCAGATAAGCACTCGATTCCCATGGCAGCAGTAGCAGGCACAAGCTCTCAGGCAGGCTCTGGTGCTCAAATCAATTGGGATGCCATGCCGGTGGAGGCCCACCAACAGCTCGGCCTGAAGAGTTCGTGAATGTGCGGAGAATTCCTATTCCAGATCCACGAAATGGCCTAACCGAAAGAGTAAAAGGGCACTCTCATTGGTTCAATGAAATGCCAGGAGACTTGGGAGACGCAGATCATATATGGGAGTCCAAGATGGAGTGTGGAGGAGTGTGGTGGACCTTCCAGTTCTTTTCAAGAGAATTCGAAACCTTACAGAATGCAGCTCCACTTCAAGATATCTGGCAAAAAGCAGGATTACAAACTTATTTTAGTGCAGCTCTGCCTAAACCAGATTTCCTCAGGTGCTACTACCTGATTGCCACACTGAAGCCGACAGGTGATAAAGATCACTCAGGCACATTGTGGGTGCCCTCCTTATCAAACCAGGAAGAAATGAGGAAGTTTGAATTGAATATTACCTTAATCAGGGAAGCCCTTCAAATGTATGGCACTCACGTACCGTCGGATTGCGATCCCTTGATACCAGACTCAATGAAGAGCAACAGAATCAAAAAGTTAAAGGAAATGTGTGCCCTCACCCCTAAAATTGCCATACCTCTGCGAATGTGCCTACAACACTTCGCATTTCCAGCTCAAGACCGCTTCACCCAACCACACAAGAAAATATGGTATGGGTTATATCTAGCAGAGACTGGAAGCTTGCCCATTAAGATGCCTGTATGGATCTTGGACCAAGTGTATGAAGCAGGCAAGCGGGGTGTGAGGAAGCCTACTTTACACGGCTGCTGTGCACTTTCAAGGATTATCTATCGATGTCTTGCATATGATGTGCCGGTTGCCAGAGCCCTAAAATATTCACAGCTGGAGTTTTTCAAAGGGCAGAAGTCAGGGAGCCAACCTGCGAAACGGATGCGTGGATCCCTCTCCCAGGTAATGATCCCTCACGAGGCCACGACCGAAGCTTCCCCCAAAGAAGAAGCCCAGGTCGCACCGGTCACGATCCATCTTCAAGGAGTTCAAGCAGGGGATGTGGTACAACCCACTCCATCCGCCCCTCCACTACCTACCGATGTAGAGTTTGCATCTATGGCCAACTTCACAGAAGATCCAAACTTTGATTTTGAAAGATTCCTGCAGACGGCCCACTTGTCGGACAGTGAAGGTTTCCCTGACAATGACGATCCAGGAGCATCATTCCAAAGAGAACTGCCACAGGGCGAAACAAGCAGAGTACATGGGGAAGAGGTGGCACAACATCCTCATGACCCAAACACACAAGTTCAGGAAGGTGCACAAAGAAATGAACCAGAAGACAGTGAAGAGGAAGCCCCTGCCTATACTGCACAACTCAAAAGACTATACCGGACAATCAAGCAGGTGCAGAGGAGACACAAGATGTCAGAAGAAGCGAATCGAGCCCTAGTAAACCACATGTTGCAATCGGAGAACATCGACCCACATTTTGTAGAATCGTTGAACCTTTTGGCGGACACCTGTGGCATCGGGGAAGCCATGAGAACATTGGTCTATCAGGCGAACCCTACTTATGATCAAAGAAGGATAGATACAAGGCCACGGCAGGGAAAGATGATTCAAATGGAGGTATCTACCGTATTGCCTACTTCAATGACAGAAGATGTTCAGATGGTTAGCCCTAGTCCCAGTGACGAACCAGATGTAAATACACATTCACCACCTCCGCCATCACCTCCCAGCCAGCCTTCAGAACCCTTTTCCACGAGTCTTTCTGAACAACCGATATCCACCCATGGTGAAACCAATGTACACACCTCCTTTTCTATAGCCTTCCCTTTACCCACAACCATCACTTCTGCCCAAATTTTTGAACCCCACACCGGTCATCCTGCCACCGATCAAACCATAATAGGTCACCCCTCCTATCTCCCCGTCCTTGGACAACCACTTGCCGCTAGCCAGATCTCATCCCATCCTTTTCCATTCACCCACACATTTCCCCTCTCCCAAACCCTATCCACCACTTCCCTTGTAACTGCCTCAGGCTCAACCCAAGTCACACAACCGTCATTCTGGACAAACCTTGTAAATATACTCCATCAGGTTGAGAACTATAAGAAAAAGTCCCTTTCCCAACCCCACTCCCCCACATTCACTGCCACCACTAACACACCACCTACCGTTCCCGTATTCACAATTCACTCTTCACACACTATCACATCCGATCCCATGGATATTCACCATCCACAGGAGCACCCACCGCCACGTCTGTTCCACCATCATCACATCTCACTTCACTCATAGGCACATCATCCACTTTTCCCTTCCCCATTCCCCGACCGTTTGCATGTTCCACCTCTACCCATGCATCCACATCATTTAGTAGTGCACTAGGCACCATGGTTGAAGCGGCCACTCAGCTTAAGCAAGAGTATAAGCTATTAGAAGAAAATAACACAGAGTTGTGCAATCTCTCGGCTCAACTCCAGGCACGAGTCGATGCCTTGGAACTAGGTAATACAGCACTACAACACCAGGTGACTGACCTCCAACAATCGAAGACAGAACTCGAAGCTAAGTATGAAGAGACGGGCAAAACTATGGAGGAACAACTCAGAGAACAAATGGGCCGCAATGCGAGACTTCAACGCAACATGGCTCTACTACGTCGCCATCTAGCAGCGGCTCAAGAAGAGAACAGAAGGCTACAACAACAAAACCAGGAGAACCTAGAAGCGGCCATGGAAAACACCCCGGGAGCACCTATAGACCCTGCAAAATTCTAGGCTGTCCCCTCAGAGCATATTCAACAGGTTTTAGAAGGTTATGCGACCCTCCTAGAGGCCCATGATTAGTTGGCAGACCAGATAAAGGAACTACAAGGATCTAAAGTACCGACAATACACCCACCTACACCTAAAGAGACGGTCGAGGCCGCTACTTCGCCAGAACCTGAACCTTCAACCAACAGTGAGGTACTTGAGCTACGACAACAGGTTGCAGAACTAAAAATCAAGTTGTTACAGTATGAACGACCTCCCTCTCCACCTGATCAAACCATAGAAGAAGAAACAGTAGTCATTCCAGTGGAGGAGACATTTGAAGACAATTATGAGCCTCAACCCCTTCCAAGAGGCAGAATTATGGAGGAAGGCCAAGACACATATGAGGAGCCCCCATCGGCATGGATGAAGCAGGTAGAGGAGATGGGCCACACTCACGAAGAGCACGTAGCAACTCAGATGCTGGCCATGAAAACCATTGAGGAGTCTATACTCAAGTCTGAATATTTCTCACACTTGGCTCCTAGGCGGTTGATCACCAGTTCAGAGTTACAATATAAGCCATATTTTGTACTGCTGGCTGACTATAATGCTGAGATCAAACACATACCCAACCAGTACCCTAAGTTCGCAACACAGTTCGAACCCGAGGACATTCCAGAGGCAGCCAGAAAGGGGGCCATATTCCAACCCATATGGAGGCAAAAGTTACTAGAGACCTATCCGGAGATGTTATGAACATGGGATCACGCTCCCATGCATTTGAAGTATAACCCTTGCTTTGGTCCAGTACAAAGAAGAAGATCATGGAAATCATTCGCCATCAAGGTTCAGAACAATGCAAATTGTAAAGAATGGCTCAATTACCCCGCAATCGCACCCCCAACCGGCACACCTACAGTATCATACATGATAGCCACCATCAGACATTGGATGCCACGCCTCCACCCCATGCCGGATGTCGCCGCTCAAATGATGCTCAAAATTTTGGACATGATGCAAGTGGTCCTAAAGACCTTTCGAAATGTACGTAACATCTAGCCTTCAATTCCGGGCTTCATCAATGGTAATTATGATTTGCTGTATGACATGAGCACGACCCCGAGCATTTGAGTAGCTTACGCATGGCATGCACGAATAACATATCTCCCTGCTTGCTACAAGCAAACCTTTGATGATATGTTCACCACGGGGTTTTGGGAGTCACACTCAGAAGTGTTCGCACCACGCCCAACCCACCTGCTACATCTATTCGCGTGTGAACAAACCATGCACTCAGAGCTCTACACCACACCACACCCTGATATGCCGGGAGCAGTCAATTGGGATGCCCTCCAGAGAGACTTGGTCTGGGGACTACGCATCAAGGAACAAGAAGTGGCAACCGACCTCCTGCAGAAGTACATTGATCAAACAGTGGAGCAGAGGTCTGTCAGAGGCGACAGACCCTAGGGGGGGGAGAGTGTTGACAGTATACGGGAAGAAGCAAGTACGGACACACATGCAGATCTAGCACTAAGGCAACCCTTCATTTTTTTCAAAACCCTTACATCATTTTAAAGTGATTCTCATCACTAAAAACCCCTGTAAATACCATTTTCACCTTTTTGTAGCTCCATTTTGTACAAGTAGAGGAGTCCTCAAGCTTGAGGAGCCTTAGAAGTAGTTGCCTGCCAATTTTCATAGTTTTTAGATCTCGTTTGAGCCCTCAAATAAGCCCTGGAACTTAATTTTTAACTAGGCCGGACACTAGGTCTGGACAGGGCCAAAGCTAGTCAAAAACTATAAATAGAGCTAGAGAGCTCATTTTTGGGGCTAGCTTCTTGTAGTTTTGAGCTTGTATGAGAACTTTGTTGCAATAGAAGTGATTCCATTGTCTTACTCTCTTTGTTCTTGCCGTGTGTGCGCGTGTGTGTGTATGTGTGTGCATGTTAGTGTGCTCCTCACTCACACATTTGTGCCTTCACTTGCTCGAGGTCTTCATACCATCCTCATGTCTTCCCGGATTGACATTAAAGGAGGTGCTACTCATCACTGAGCTACAGCGATCGACAGGTCTGTCATTACCTGTTTGATTCCTTCAAGATCATTGCGTGTGATAGTAATATCATCAACATACACACATAAATAGATCATTTCAGATCCATTCCTCTTTATGAACAAAGAGGTATCCACCTTGCTAGCTTTGAATCCTTGGTCCTGCAAATAAGTCACCAATATGAAATTCCAAGCTCTTGGAGCTTGCTTCAATCCATACAAAGCTTCCTTTAGTTTGCATACATAGTTAGGATAATGTGCATCCTCATATCCAGGAGGTTGCGCCATATACACTTCCTCACAAATCCATCCATTCAACAAAGCGTTCTTTACATCAAGTTGATAGAGCTTCCAATTTCTAGATGCAGCAAGACTAATGAGAACCCTAATTGTAGGCATTTTTGCAACAAGAGAGAAAGTCTCCTCATAATCAATACCATGGGTTTGAGCAAACCCTTTAGCAACTAACCTTGCTTTGTGTCTATTTATACTTCCATCTGGATTCCTCTTGATTAATTATATCCATCGAGATCCAATTACCTTCATAGATGGCTTGTTAGGTACAAGCTCCCAAGTGTCATTCTCCTTCAAGGCTTCCATTTCTTCATCCATTGCATCTCTCCAAGCTTTCTTGCTTTGTGCTTCTTCGAATGTGGTAGGCTCTTCATTGGTTGAATCTTTTGCAATGTAGATTGAGTGCTTTGTGACCAAAGAAGTATCATAAGCAAACCTCTCGGGTTTCTTCTTCTCCATTGAAGACCTTCTAAGTGGTTGATGTGAGCTCTCGGGTCCATATGTAGCATCTTGCATCTTTGCTTTACCTTTGTTCTTCCATAGCTTTAGCCTTTCCAAGTCTTCTAGGTAAATCTCCGAATCACTTTCTTCAATCTGCTTTGGCTCTTCAATCTGAAATTCCAAGCTCTTTGAGCTTGCTTCAATCCATACAAAGCTTCCTTTAGTTTGCATACATAGTTAGGATAATGTGCATCCTCATATCCAGGAGGTTGTGCCATATACACTTCCTCACAAATCCATCGATTCAAGAAAGTGTTCTTTACATCAAGTTGATAGAGCTTCCAATTTCTAGATGCAGCAAGACTAATGAAAACCCTAATTGTAGGCATTTTTGCAACACGAGAGAAAGTCTCCTCATAATCAATACCATGGGTTTGAGCAAACCCTTTAGCAACTAACCTTGCTTTGTGTCTATTTATACTTCCATCTGGATTCCTCTTGATTAATTATATCCATCGAGATCCAATTACTTTCATAGATGGCTTGTTAGGTACAAGCTCCCAAGTGTCATTCTCCTTCAAGGCTTCCATTTTTTCATCCATTGCATCTCTCCAAGCTTTCTTGCTTTGTGCTTCTTCGAATGTGGTAGGCTCTTCATTGGTTGAATCTTTTGCAATGTAGATTGAGTGCTTTGTGACCAAAGAAGTATCATAAGCAAACCTCTCGGGTTTCTTCTTCTCCATTGAAGACCTTCTAAGTGGTTGATGTGAGCTCTCGGGTCCATATGTAGCATCCTGCATCTTTGCTTTACCTTTGTTCTTCCATAGCTTTAGCCTTTCCAAGTCTTCTAGGTAAATCTCTGAATCACTTTCTTCAATCTACTTTGGCTCTTTGGTTGAAGTGATGAAAAATCTTCATCCAAGTCATATGGCAGCTTCACTTTCGTGTCATCATCAAACCATGATTTGTTTTCATCAAAAATTACATCTCTACTCATAGAAAATCCTTTATTGGTTGGATATGTTAAATGTAAAATGAGTTATGGGTTAAATTGATACCGATTAAGCGTTACTTTACGTTCTATTCAAATGCTCCTCTTTCACTTGGTTCCAAATCTTTAACCGCAATCGTTCTCTTAGCCACGTGGGTTCTTGGGAGTGGTAGGGGTCTGTTAGACAGAGGCCTTGTACTATTTTCCCAACTTTTCACACACTTATAAATACTCCATCACGTCTTAGCGCAGTGGTTGATTCTGACTTCTGACAACTATTCGGCATGCGGAAACTTAGGACTTCTTGACTGAATCTGCTATAGTAATGGAGCAGAGGTCCTGTTCTGACTTATAACTAATAGAATACTCAACTTCATTAATTGAATACTACTCAATATGCTGCTTCCATGTGACAAATAGGTATACCGAACGATAATACAACAGACAACTATAATCGAGATTACGCAAACTTATCGTATACCGACTCAAGCCACAAGTTCCTATCACAGTTGATTCATCACAAACTTACCAATGCTTCTGTTCGCGTACAGACCTTTACCGACACAAGTTCTTCATGAGATCGGAATCCTCAGTGAACGCAGACTATTGTATTGAATCTGGTCACTTAACCGAAAAAAATATTAAAATGCAAATGATTCACTTCGACCTTACACAGTCTCTCGCAGGATGATAAACCACACTATTCCGTGACGAAAAAGATCCAGAACCGCATATAACTTATCACCAAATAGATTCACAACACAAGACTACCGGATAGAACTCGGCACGACAGGAAGAATAGCAGAATAGTTAGATGCGAATAGAACAGAACAGAACTCAATATTCTCATCAACACCTCATACATGGTCTCAAACAAGATGCTCGCAATTTCCCAAATGGGATCAATAGAACAGACAGACAGAACACATACACACACAATGCTATACTTGCAATTTCCAAACACCTCGGTTCGAGACGTAATCAACCCACTCACTACAATACCCAACAGAAGCAGAGGCTCTTCCCAAAAACTGCCGGTCCTTACCGCTTTCCTTTGTGCGCTTTAAATAGAAATCTGCTACAATGTTTCCGCGAATCCACTTTTTACGGCACCTGTCCGGGTTCATCCATCCTGGTTCGGCGGCCCTCTAACACTGGCACGCACGGTGGACTCGAACCCGCAGGTGCATTACTGTCGGCAATATCCTTTTGCACTGGCTGTCGATCCATGCCAGGGTTTGACTCCCCAATCCTTTCTGCCCGCACTTGTTCTAGTGGCGGAACAAGTATAGCCAGCCATCTCCTACGAAAAAGTGTCCAGATATTTTGAATATGGCTATCCAACTGTTGTTTTAATAAGTCGATGTCCACATTTGTCATCAATGTGGCATTTAGTTCTACGCCCTCATCTTTTAATATCTGCTTTTCGAACTCCTGCAATACTTGTATCCTTGACTGCAAAATTTCATTTTCGGCTTGCAGGTGTGCATTCAGGGTAGAAAAACTTGACATTTCGGTTTGAATTTGTGTTTGGATAGTTTGCTGCCACTGATTAAAGTCTTGGACACACTTTTTTGCGGTGATCAATTCTGCCATTAGATGCCGGTTGTTACTCTGTAACACCTGTATTAAAGCTTCTTTGTCATCCAATTCTTTTTGCATCTGTGTCATTACTGAATTGGACTTAGTCATCGTGGCCAATAATAACTCGTTTTTGTGCTGAATCGCTTGTTCTTGTTGCCGTAAATATTGAGAAACCTTTTGGAGTTGGTTTTGCATCCTTATGACAAAATCGGGTTGGGGGTCATCCGGTGCTTGCTCTAGACTGGCAGTTGGCAAGTTGTCTGCCATTCGTCGTTTAATGGACAGCCGAAACGACGTCCCTACTGTCTGATTCTGTGCGCTGTTACCTGTGTGAAAGAAAGATGCAGACGAGGTGGAGGGTTGAGCTGCTTCCTCAGGCTCTGTGTGGTGTTCAGAATTTATTTGATCATGTTCACCGGGATAAAAAGGGGGGGACCAGTGTAGCTGCTTATCCTTTACAGATTGGACAAAATTAAATATAGCAGCTAAATAGGCTGCTAGTCTGCTGTTGGTGTGGGATCTTGTCTTATCCCCGACAATGATTTGTGCGTAGAGGTGGTTATAGAGCCAATGTGTCCAGCTAACCGGACCTCCTTCTTTGGCATGCAATAGGGGGGAAAAATTTTCTTTCGACATTAAGTCGAATTTTACTAGTAAACAAAGCTTTTCTAAATACCATTTAAATTGTTCTCATCGGTGATAGGTGGCGTTTTTCAACATGTAATACCGTCGAGGGCCTTCACAGTCGCCAAATTCCTTCTTCAGGTCCTCATTTGAACATTTAAGATATCGGGCACCATCATAGAGTGGTAGTTTAAATACGGCTGAGACGAGCTGGGGCGAAAATCGTACCTGATTGAGAATAAAGCCGTTGGTTTGTCGCATGCTATGTAATTGGTCCTCTGCGTCGTGATTAGCAATCCACTGTTTCCACGGTAATTGGGCAAACTGGAGGAGCCCTATCTTTCGTAGCCAGTCTTCATTCTTTTGCGATTTGATGTCGAGCTCGATTTTAAATTCGGTGGAGAATTTATGCTGAGTCTTTTCTGATGCAGAAGTTACTGCATCATCTGCTTCATCTTGTAGGGTAGTATCTGTTGTCGTTAACACATGGGTCTGCGTATGGGCGCGCTTTTTGAGTTGCCAACGAAGAATGTCAGATTCCGACATGCTTGGTTAAGGGTTGCTGAGAAGAATATGTTGGAAGTTGCTAACAGGTGCTAAATCTCGAAGAATGCTAATTTAGAAAGCTATACTCTGTAAATGCATTTTATAAACACCGGTGCTTGAACGGCCATTTGCTCTATTGATTGTATGTCAGTAGGACATGACTCTTCCCTTCCTTGATAATATTTGTATCAGAGTAAAAATCATTATGCCGCGTGTTATAGTGTAGATTGGTGCTAGACTGAACAAGACTTTTCATGTGCGAAAATGTCAGAAAACCAAAAGTTGATTATCATATTCATACATTATGAATTTGGATGGGCGAATATACTTATTCTTCGATGAGACCTTCGAGATACATAGTCCTAGCCGATCTAAATGTTCGAGCTATCTTTTTCTTAAGAGTTTCTAATAGTTGTTTTAGCGTATCAGGCTCTAGAAGCTGCGCATCTATTCTAGCAAAGCTAAGTGCGATTGCTTCGGTGAGCACATTCTTGGCCTGGGTTTGCACAAAAGTTTCCTGTAGATAGAAATTGTTGGATAGTGCGGCATCCTTGGAAGTCTTCATTTCGTCCAGTTTGGTCTTTAGCTCTGTAATATACTCCTTCTGGTTGCGCACTTGGTTGTCTAGTCGTTCAAACTGCTGAGTTTGGAAATCCAGAGTTTTCTTGAATGCATCTCGATCTTTGCGCATCCTGTCGATATCCTTTAAGTGTTGGCCTTCCCGTATTAGTTGTGTTTTGAGGATACTGTTAACTTCATTTGCACATTCTTCGGCTCGCCGTAACTGTTCTTGGATTTGTTCGGTTTCTTTCTATTGATCCTGATTCTTCTGGATGGCTTCCTGCAATTGAGTCTTCGTCTCTGCGATCAATTTTTCGAGGGAGGCATTGATATCTTCTTTTGCGTGGATGGTGGCCTTCAGGGGTGGATTTCTTCATGCGCTGCGTGTAGGAGTCGATCTTTGGCTGCAAGTTGCTCGAGGGCTTCATCTCGTTGCTCTACTAGGGTCTGTTCTGTCGAGAATTTGGCTTGGAGCTCTGCTAACTGCGTCTGGAGCTGATGGTTCTCAATCTTTGTGGCTTCGATTTCTTCTTGGAGGGGGGTGATGTCAGCTTCCAGTACGTCGACCTTGTATTGATATTCGGCCTTCAGGTTGTCCGTGGCTTCCTTAAATTGTATGGGCAGTTGGTGTGATAACTGCATGAGGAACTGCCCCATGGAGGCTAGTTCCGAAAATACGGTGGGTGGTGGTGGTGGTTGACGAGGCTGAGAGGAGGTATCGGTGAGGAGATTCTGAGAATTTGGCGGAGAGTAGTTAGGGGAGGAAGAGGAGGAAGGTGTAGGTTCAGAACCGGGTCGGCGGGATGGTTCCGGTGGGAGGTCGGGGTTGACAGGTGGGGTAGGCAGAACAGAGTCAGTCGTAGTTACCTGTGCAACGGTCTGTTGTTCGGCTTTTGTATGATTGATGGCCGCAATAAGTTCATCCAGTGCTTTTGTGGCGGTTTCCGGTTCATCCTGTTGATGCTCAGATTCCTTTTTGGTGGACAGTATCTCTGTATCTGCTTGGTTTTGTTGGTCTTGTTGCTCTGTCGAAGTGTCGTTGTGTATTGAAGTGGCGGTGTCGTGGTAAGTTTCTTCTTGCTTATCTTCTTCGGCATCGTGTTTCTTTCCGGCGGATCCTTGGACTTCACTTTCTGAAGAGCTGATCCTGATTCGCTTCGTGCGGAAGAGTTGATTGATCTCTTCGTCGTCTTCTTCAGTTTCCTCGAGTGGTTGTGCTGATTCTTCGTGCCTAAGTGCTGGGCCTGTGGGTGGGGGTTGTGCGGCGAGAATGGTTGGGAAGAGGAAGGAGATGATGTGGGGAAGGCGAGAGCGTGGAGAGCTGCCTTTCTGGAGTTGTTTTACTATAGCGACGGATTCTTTATGGATTCGTTGGAAGAAATAAGAGGCAAAGTTTACGGGTTCGCGGGTGGCTAATTCTAGGGCGGAATAGAAGGGGCGAGAGATGCCGTAGGTTCGTTTTTGCAGGTTGAGGATTGCTACGAGGAACTGTAGGGCGGATCGTTCGGGTTCTGGGCGGCAGAGAATGGCATATTCGTTTGATGAGGAGCGGGGAAAGAGTTCGGTCATGCGAGCGATAGGGATGCTAGGACCATTTTCGCGTCCTTGCGGGGTGAGGCGATAGGCTGCAGCGAAGGCTTGGAAGGTGATGACGGTTCTATATGGGAGGCAAGGGAAGACCCACTGTCGTTCGATGATGGGGAATTGGGCGATGGCGTGGATGATTTGTGCGGAAAAGGGATGGGCTTCCACTGAGTGCCAGGGCAACTCAGCGAAGTTGGACAATCCTCTGCAGCGCAGGTATTCGCCGACGTCTGTCGGGATACCATCACGGAAAGCAGCCTAGTTGGCTAGCGCTTCCATGGTGTTTACAAGCACACTTACAGGTAACACAGAAGACAAGGATAATACGTATAGTCTCGAGAACACAATAGTGTTTAGGCGCAATTGAGGGGGTTAAATAAGGAGAACACAGTGGGAGGGGGAAGGGGGGTGGGTATCATTGTGCGGTGCGGGAAAGGTACTGTTTGCATGCTGGCGTGTGTGCTTGAGTGACCGGTAGGGAGAGGCGGCTGGTAACATAAAGATTCGTACAAAACACAACTAAAAAGGGAGAAAAAGAAAAAAGAAAAACGCAAAAATTTATACAAAACGCGGTTCGCCACCGAATAATTTAATGCGTACTAGTAGTGGGATAATACGGCCGCAGCTTCGACCCATTGATTACCTTTGGAAGTGGATTTCCGGTCAACGTAGTCAACCGAAAAGTTGCCGAACCGATTTGTTCTGAGATCTTGAAAGGGCCGAACCATCGTAGTTTGAATTTTCCTGCTGCTCTATCCGATTTTGCGTTATAGAAGAGTACAAGCTGGCCTACCGAAAAGATTGGAGTCTTCAAATATCGATCGTGTGTCTTGGCTTGCCTTAGTTGTACTTCGCGCATAGTTAAAAAACTGATCCATCGGTGCTCATCAAGTTCTCTGAGTACGTCCATTCTTGCTATTAGTGAATATTTTGGTAGCATTTTCTGAGTGATTGCTACACGCAGACTTGGGATGACTAATTCCATGGGTGCTATTGCTTCTAAGCCATAAGCTAGTTTGAAAGGTGTCAAGCCTGTTGTTACCTTATATGTAGTCCGGTAAGCCCATAATACTGCAGGTAGTAGTTGATCCCATCTTTCCGGTGCTTCCATGATCAATTTCCGGAGGATATTCAAAAGTGATTTGTTTGTACTTTCGGCCAATCCATTGGCACGTGGATAATAAGGAGAGCTAAAGTTATGTGTGACCTGGAATGTTTGTGTAAGGGCCTTCATTAGATTGTTCACAAAGTGAGTACCTTGATCTGAGACAATTTCCAGGGGTAAGCCAAATCGTGGGAAGACATCCGTGAGTAGACATTTTGCTACCGTGACCGCTGTAGCAGATCGTAAAGCCCATGCTTCTGCCCATCTTGTTGCATAGTCTGTACAGGTTAGTATGTATCTGTTGTTACTGAAGATTGCTGGGGGTGTGATTGGACCGATAAAATCTAATCCCCATTTCTGAAATGGTTCGAGTGGTAAGATGGGTTGCAGAGGAAAAAGATGCCTTTGCAAAGGCTGACCAGTTCTTTGACAAGTATCACATTGTTTAACAAACTGTGCGACATCTCTATACATCGTTGGCCACCAGAGACCTCCTTGCAGAATTTTCCGGTGAGTTAAGTCTACTGCAAAATGGCCACCAGAAGGAATTGAGTGCGCCAAAGTGATAACTGAATTAACCTCATGAGGTGGAATACAGCGAAGTAAGATTCCAGTATGATCTGTATAATATAGTTCTCCTGCTACGAGCCGGAATCGACGGCTAAAAACTGCCAATTTCCTTCAAACTGCCTTGGTGGTCTCAGATGGGAAGCATCCTTCGGTGAGAAAAGTTAGAATCTGATCATAGTATGTAGATGGTGCTTGTGGGTGGGCCGTCTCATCGGATAGTAGTTTACCATTATAAATCGCAGGAGTCGTGTCATCTATGCCTAGCGGAGCTTCACCGGAATCCAGGCGAGATAAGAAATCTGCTAGGACATGTGCATTTCCGGGTCGGTGAATGACGTCATAGTCGAATTCTTGTAAAAGTAGCACCCATCGTGCTAATCGTCCACCTAAATGCTGCTGTCTTACTAGATAAACAAGGGCAGCATGATCCACATGAAAGGTAAATTTCCCGCCTAATAAATAATGTCTGAACTTTTTAATTGAGTAAATCAATCCGAGGCATTCTCTTTCAGTAGTGGAGTAATTCTTTTCTGCTGGTGCAAGCCTTCTACTGGCGTAATAAACAGGGCGAAACCACTTATCTGTTTGCTGCATCAGAATACTGCCAATTGCAATATCTGAAGCGTCGACAAAAACATGGAACGGATTGTCCCAGTCCGGTGGTTGTAAAATTGGAGCTTGCTTCAAGAGATACTTGAGCCGATCAAATGTAGTTTGGCATTCTTCAGTCCATTCAAACGGTCGGGGAGTTTTTGTGATTAGCCTGTTTAATGGTACTGCTAGGTGGGCAAGCCATCGTAAGTGTCTGCCATGCCACCGTATTTGACCCATAAAATGCATTACTTCTTTTGGAGTTGCGGGTACCGGGGCTTCTAATATTGCCGAAATTTTATCTGGGTCTACTCGGATACCTTGAGCAGATACAATATGCCCAAGTAGTTTGCCACATGAAACCGCAAACACGGATTTGTTTGGGTTAAGACAGAGTCTATATTCTCTACATTTCTGAAAACAACATCGTAAATGACTTAAATGTGCATCCGAACCACATTACGGTGCAGGCGAAGACACCCCAATTGGTAATGAAAGCAGTTTTTGGTATATCTTCTTCAGCCATTCTAACCTGATTGTAACCGCTGTATCCGTCTAAGAATGAACACATTTCGTGGCCTGCTACCCTATCAAGCATGGTATCTAAAAAAGGGATCGGGAAAGGATCTGGTACTGTTGCTGCGTTCAATTTCTGGTAATCTACACAGGTTCGTAGTTGTTTATTTTTCTTTGGCACAATCACAATTGGTGAAATCCATTCGGCATGTTCTACTGGTACGATGAATCCTACTTTTAACAATCTGTCAAGTTCGTCTTTTACCTGAGAGGCGTAATTGGGATTCATCCGATAACTGGGCTGCCTATTCGGTTTAGCTTCAGGCTTCAGCATGACTCTGTGCTGATATATGCGCGGGTCTAATCCTTTCATATCTTTGTAATCCCATGCAAAGATGTCTGAGAATTCTCGAAGGAGCTGAATCAAATTAGCCTGAAAAATTTCCGGTAAGTTTTGCTTTATTTTTATAGGTCGAGGATTGTCCTTGTCTCCCAGATTGTACGTGATCAACTGGTCTTCAGGGACATAAAATTGTTGTGGGTTCTCTGTATCCTCTGTTGACTTGAATAATGGTTGTAATTCAGTTTTTGCTTGGTCAGACTGTTCGGTGATAGCTACTACTGTGCAAACTAAAGTATTCCAGTTATTAATGACAGACTGTAGATCAATAGTTCCTAGAGACATTAAATCGGCGTTATTCTTCAGAAATTGCTCTTCTTCATCATCTGATAGTCCATCTAACATATGAACTGGTTCAGCGAGATAAGGTCTGGCGTGAAGTTCGCAGGGTTGTATAGCATCTAGTTTTACCACATATTTACGATTGGCATCCTTGAATGTGAGCTCTTGTGTAGACCAGTCCTGTATTACTTTTGCATGCTTCAGCCAAGGTCGGCCGAAAAGAAGGTTGTAATCCAAGGTGGATTCGGGTAGATCCAGTATAACAAAAGTCATTTTGAAAGTCGTACCTTGTAGAGTAATGGGTACATTCCGTACAAGTCCTACGGGATGGACTCTAGATTGATTAGCCATTCTGACGAAGAATTGAACTGGTTCGATTTCGGTCCAGCCTAGCTTTTTACATAATGCTGCGGTTGCAATGTTTACGCCGGAGCCTCCGTCAATTAATACCTGCGTGATCTTCTGATTCTTATACCATACTGTAATCAAGGGCACTGCATGATCAACCGTAGAATCAGATTCTGGTTGAACTGCAGCGGTTGCTAGAATGCAAGAGGGTGCCGGGGTAAAATGTTGTTGAAACTGTTGCCGGATTCCAGGTACTAACGTCAAAAGTTGGCCGAGAGGTAGGGTGATAGATGCCTTGGATAAAATTTCCCAGGCCTGTTGAGATTGTTTATCCTGCTCTTTTGAACTTGAAGTTTCTGTTGTTGCTGAAGTATCTGCTGTTATGTCTTCTGCCGATGGTTGTTCTACTGCTGCTTCTTTTTGTTGCATTCCTTCCTTTGCTGCCGAGGTTTGAGTCACCGGAATGGGTTCTGGGAACACTGGTGGTTCTGTAGCGGTCCAGTGACTAGCCTTGGTATACATCCTATGTTGCTCTCGTATCCCTGGTTCAAATACTTCTGCTGCTGGTTGCAGTTGTTTACCTGATCGGGTCTGGACTGTAGCAGTTTGTGTTTCTACCGGAGTAATTTGTACCATATTGGCCATTGGGTTTTGCCGCTCCTTCTTCCTTTGATCATACTCAGCTGCATCTTTGCAATATCTTCTAATGTGTCCGAATTCACCACAAAAATGACAGCGTGGCGGTGGTAAATTGGGGTTCTCCGGAGGTGGTCCGTTCTGCCATCGGTTGGCATTATAATTGTTGTTCCTTTGTCCTCGGTAGTTCCGATATCCCTGTGGTTGATTGTTTCTGAGTTGCGGAGGTACATAGTGATTTGCTGCCTGCCCATGTTCTTGAATAACAGCATTGACTGTTGTTGTTCCCTGTATTCTAGCATTGTAGATACAATTTCCGGTGGAGTGTCCGGCAGTGTTGCAGATAGCGCAGAATGTTTGATTTAGCGCACAGTTAGCACTTGTATGTCCTGAATTTTTGCACGTGGTGCAGTATACTTGCCTGGTTATATCTTCAGTCATATTTTTGTTTGTCCTTAACCATTCCAAGTCTTCTTAAAATCCACCAACCTTGGATTCCAGTTGCAAAGCCATGGCGATGACTGCATCTAATGTCATTGCTCCGACACATCTGATAATCATGATCTGCTTCAATTGCGGGTTTAAGCCATTAATAAACCACTGAGTGATGACATCATCAGGTAGATTAGCGTGTGCCTGTGGTATCTGCCGTAAATGTGTTCTGAAGAGAGTAGCGTATTCCTGGACAGTCTGATTTGCCTTCTGTCGGTTGCTCTGTAGATACTCAAAGATTTCAGCAGGATTCTTCTTTAGTCTAAATCGTTGTAGAAAGGCATCTCGTACTGCATCATAGGTACCGAAATGATTAATGTCGTATTCCGTAAGCCATCTAGCCGCTTCATTGACCAACGTAGATTGAAAAACAATGGCTTTGTATGCCTGATCCGGTGGATGGTTGAGGACTGCATAACTGATCTCGAAAGTGCGTACGTGGGCATCCGGGTCATCTCCTGGGAATCCGCCAAATTTCGTGTAGGTTACTCCTGTTGGAGGCAGCCTTGGTTGACCTAACTGTTGTTGTTGTTGTCCGTTCATCGTGGGTGTCTCTAGTCCTGTATCTTGAGGTTGATTAGTTGTACTCTCAGAATCTGGATCTCCGGACGGCGTGCCTTCCGGTGTGCTATTTTTGCGCAGGATACTTCGGATCTCTGCTTCGAATAAGTCTCCTTCCTTTTGGATATCTAATATCCGAAATCTTTCTTCCAGACACGCGGGTCTGGCTGAGGATTCTGCAACAAATGCTAATCCTTGACCGCCATTTGGTGTTTCTATCACCGGAATATCACCGGAATGAGCTAACAGTCTACCAGACTGTAGCGTTTTTTCACTTTTATTGATGTCTTTTCCTAGAGTTTGTCTATTCTCTAGCGGCGTCTTGATAGATTCTGGAACTACTGTACTTTGGTTAGGCTGGGTCGAGGTGACACCAGCATGTACCAAAGGCACTGATCGTTCCACCGGAATATGACCGGAATTAATTCTAGCGTCCTTAACTTGCTTGACCACTGAGTCAGGTCACGTTATACCTTCTTCTCCTAAAGTTGTTTTTTGTACTTTTCTTGTTCCCGTCGTCTGGGTCCTAGGATACGTTTCACCAGACCGAGTAATCGGCATGTATCATTGCCCACTGATATTATCTGAGCAGTTTGCAACAATCTGGGTCTGTTGCTACTGTCAGTAAATCAAATGTTACTGGATATTTGCTTCTTACAGACCGCTTAGCACTCTAATGCCACTTTCTCACAAGTAACTCGTAATCAAATACTACTTTACCATAGAGATTGTTAAATAGTTGCCACTTTCCCACAGACGGCGCCAAATGTTAAATGTAAAATGAGTTATGGGTTAAACTGATACCGATTAAGCGTTACTTTACGTTCTATTCAAATGCTCCTCTTTCACTTGGTTCCAAATCTTTAACCGCAATCGTTCTCTTAGGCACGTGGGTTCTTGGGAGTGGTAGGGGTCTGTTAGACAGAGGCCCTGTACTATTTTCCCAACTTTTCACACACTTATAAATACTCCATCACGTCTTAGCGCAGTGGTTGATTCTGACTTCTGACAACTATTCGGCATGCGGAAACTTAGGACTTCTGGACTGAATCTGCTATAGTAATGGAGCAGAGGTCCTGTTCTGACTTATAACTAATAGAATACTCAACTTCATTAATTGAATACTACTCAATATGCTGCTTCCATGTGACAGATAGGTATACCGAACGATAATACAACAGACAACTATAATCGAGATTATGCAAACTTATCGTATACCGACTCAAGCCACAAGTTCCTATCACAGTTGATTCATCACAAACTTACCAATGCTTCTGTTCGCGTACAGACCTTTACTGACACAAGTTCTTCATGAGATCGGAATCCTCAGTGAACGCAGACTATTGTATTGAATCTGGTCACTTAACCGAAAAAAATATTAAAATGCAAATGATTCACTTCGACCTTACACAGTCTCTCGCAGGATGATAAACCACACTATTCCGTGATGAAAAAGATCCAGAACCGCATATAACTTATCACCAAACAGATTCACAACACAAGACTACCGGATAGAACTCGGCACGACAGGAAGAATAGCAGAATAGTTAGATGCGAATAGAACAGAACAGAACTCAATATTCTCATCAACACCTCATACATGGTCTCAAACAAGATGCTCGCAATTTCCCAAATGGGATCAATAGAACAGACAGACAGAACACATACACACACAATGCTATACTTGCAATTTCCAAACACCTCGGTTCGAGACGTAATCAACCCACTCACTACAATACCCAACAGAAGCAGAGGCTCTTCCCAAAAACTGCCGGTCCTTATCGCTTTCCTTTGTGCGCTTTAAATAGAAATCTGCTACAATGTTTCCGCGAATCCACTTTTTACGGCACCTGTCCGGGTTCATCCATCCTGGTTCGGCGGCCCTCTAACAGATAGTACAATCTATATCCTTTTTGGTTTTGGTCATAACCAATGAATACACACTTCTCTGCCTTGGGATCCAATTTCCCTCTTACTTGAGAAGGAATGTGACCATAGGCTAAGCATCCAAAGATTTTACAATGCTCTAGACTAGGTCTTCTTCCATTCCACACTTCATAGGTAGTTTGGCAATCCCTTTTCGTTGAGCATGGACCTTGCAGCTTTGACGATAGATCTGTTCCTCCTCTCTGCTACACCATTGCGTTCGGGTGTATACCTTGTAGTGACTTCCCTTTTAATGCCTCTTTCATGGAAGAAGGCATCAAATTTAGAAGAGAAGTATTCTCCTCCACCATCTGATCTGAGTCTTTTCAAAGTCCTACCTGTTTGGTTTTCAACAAGAGCAATATACTTCTTAAAGAAATTAAACACTTCATCCCCACGAGCTTTCCAACGAGCCTAAGATCACCCCGAACAGATTTCGTATGAGGAACTTATGACTGTTCAGGGTTCTGGGGTTAAAACAGGGTTCAAACAGGCTATTAGATAATCAGGATTTTTCTCAATTTACTTGTCTAGGGACCTCATAAATCACTAATTTCTTGATAAGTATGCCTAGAATTTACCCCAAAATCTTGGAATAAAAAACCCTAGAAATTTGTCCGAAAATGCCTGTCAATCGCGATCGACAGGTCTGTCATTACCTGTTTGATTCCTTCAAGATCATTGCGTGTGATAGTAATATCATCAACATACACAAATAAATAGATCACTTCGGATCCATTCCTCTTTATGAACAAAGAGGTATCCACCTTGCTAGCTTTGAATCCTTGGTCCTGCAAATAAGTCACCAATATGAAATTCCAAGCTCTTGGAGCTTGCTTCAATCCATACAAAGCTTCCTTTAGTTTGCATACATAGTTAGGATAATGTGCATCCTCATATCCAGGAGGTTGCGCCATATACACTTCCTCACAAATCCATCCATTCAAGAAAGCATTCTTTACATCAAGTTGATAGAGCTTCCAATTTCTAGATGCAGCAAGACTAATGAGAACCCTAATTGTAGGCATTTTTGCAACAGGAGAGAAAGTCTCCTCATAATCAATACCATGGGTTTGAGCAAACCCTTTAGCAACTAACCTTGCTTTGTGTCTATTTTTACTTCCATCTGGATTCCTCTCGATTAATTATATCCATCGAGATCCAATTACCTTCATAGATGGCTTGTTAGGTACAAGCTCCCAAGTGTCATTCTCCTTCAAGGCTTCCATTTCTTCATCCATTGCATCTCTCCAAGCTTTCTTGCTTTGTGCTTCTTCGAATGTGGTAGGCTCTTCATTGGTTGAATCTTTTGCAATGTAGATTGAGTGCTTTGTGACCAAAGAAGTATCATAAGCAAACCTCTCGGGTTTCTTCTTCTCCATTGAAGACCTTCTAAGTGGTTGATGTGAGCTCTCGGGTCCATATGTAGCATCCTGCATCTTTGCTTTACCTTTGTTCTTCCATAGCTTTAGGCTTTCCAAGTCTTCTAGGTAAATCTCCGAATCACTTTCTTCAATCTGCTTTGGCTCTTCAATCTGAAATTCCAAGCTCTTCAAGCTTGCTTCAATCCATACAAAGCTTCCTTTAGTTTGCATACATAGTTAGGATAATGTGCATCCTCATATCCAGGAGGTTGTGCCATATACACTTCCTCACAAATCCATCCATTCAAGAAAGTGTTCTTTACATCAAGTTGATAGAGCTTCCAATTTCTAGATGCAGCAAGACTAATGAGAACCCTAATTGTAGGCATTTTTGCAACAGGAGAGAAAGTCTATATATCCTTTTTGGTTTCGGTCATAACCAATGAATACACACTTCTCTGCCTTGGGATCCAATTTCCCTCTTACTTGAGAAGGAATGTGAGCATAGGCTAAGCATCCAAAGATTTTACAATGCTCTAGACTAGGTCTTCTTCCATTCCACACTTCATATGGAGTGGTTCCATCTAGTGACTTAGATGGAAGTCTATTTATGAGATATGTGGATGTAGACACAGCCTCTGCCCATAGGTAGTTTGGCAATCCCTTTTCGTTGAGCATGGACCTTGCAGCTTTGACGATAGCTCTGTTCCTCCTCTCTGCTACACCATTGAGTTCGGGTGTATACCTTGTAGTGACTTCCCTTTTAATGCCTCTTTCATGGAAGAAGGCATCAAATTTAGAAGAGAAGTATTCTCCTCCACCATCTGATCTGAGTCTTTTCAAAGTCCTACCTGTTTGGTTTTCAACAAGAGCAATATACTTCTTAAAGAAATTAAACACTTCATCCCCACGAGCTTTCCAACGAGCCTAAGATCACCCCGAACAGATTTCGTATGAGGAAGTTATGACTGTTCAGGGTTCTAGGGTTAAAACAGGGTTCAAACAGGCTATTAGATAATCAGGATTTTTCTCAATTTACTTGTGTAGGGACCTCATAAATCACTAATTTCTTGATAAGTATGCCTAGAATTTACCCCAAAATCTTGGAATAAAAAACCCTAGAAATTTGTCCGAAAATGCCTGTCAATCACGATCGACAGGTCTGTCATTACCTGTTTGATTCCTTCAACATCAGTGTGTGTGATAGTAATATCATCAACATACACACATAAATAGATCACTTCAGATCCATTCCTCTTTATGAACAAAGAGGTATCCACCTTGCTAGCTTTGAATCCTTGGTCCTGCAAATAAGTCACCAATCTGAAATTCCAAGCTCTTGGAGCTTGCTTCAATCCATACAAAGCTTCCTTTAGTTTGCATACATAGTTAGGATAATGTGCATCCTCATATCCAGGAGGTTGCGCCATATACACTTCCTCACAAATCCATCCATTCAAGAAAGCGTTCTTTACATCAAGTTGATGATGGAGAGTGTTAATCTCCAAAAGAACAACCTACCCTTGAATTTAGAACACCTCTATATCAAGAGTAAGTTAAAACCTTCACCAATTTAAGAGATCAATGACCAAATATCAATTTCTTGACTAAACTGTGAAGAAGGAAATTACTCAGAAAGTCTGCTGCATAAATCTTACTCATTGACTGAGTAAATGTGTAAAGTTTTTTATGAAACTTTGCACAAGGTGTCGCCTAAAGATTGCGCACCTTCTCCAAGTCAAATCACTCCAAAAGATTCAGTAGATCTTTAGAAATCTACTTACCAAGTTACCTATGTCTAAATCTGCACTTCTGAGAAGTCGATTTGGACACCCCTAACTTCTTAGCTTTGGTTCTCCCAGTATAGAACCCGTTTAAGCAAATGCTTTTAGCCACGAGTAGCTTACCTTTCAACTTAAAGATTAAGTGCTTACTTGCACAAAACTTTAAACTGTGGAGTGAGAAATGATCAAATCATTAAGATCAAAATTTGCGCCTGTTTCAGGAACCATTGAATACTTTCTCACATGTAAATGTTCCTACACACAATTCTCTTAGCCTGATCACAATTAGATTCTCAAACTCTAGCCATAGATTGATTAACTATGGACTTAGAAATTCCCAAAAGGAATTCACAAAATATCTACTACACGAGGAGAAAACACAGAAACATCGGGCGCAACTTTTCTGCTATTCTTCAGAAAATTACAACTGAGTTGTGAGAGAGACTTCTTCTCATTCCTATGAACTCTATTGAGTCTTACAACTTACAAATGCACTATTCTCATACTCTCCTATTGTCTCCTCTTGTCTCTCACTATTTGCCCCGACATTTTTCCAAGTATTTATAGGCAAATATGTACAGACTTATGTCAAAGCATAAGTATAAGTAACCTATGTCTTAACTAATGTACATATGTGTACATTTCTTTGAACCTGTGAATGTAACCATCTTCTAAGCTTCAAGAATTGATCTTATCTTCATCTTTTGTCTTCCAAACTTCAATTGGTGATTGGTCTGCACCAACAGCTCCCCCTCAATCATCAATTGAGGTTTCTCTTATCTTCTTTATGCCTGCCATGTCTTTGAACTTCTGTAACTTTGGTCCATCCAAGCTCTTTGTAAGCATATCAGCTATCTGATCTTTTGTTGAAGTATGTATGACTTCAATCTCCTTATCCATCACCTTTTTTCTTAAAAAGTGATACTGTATCTCAATGTGTTTGGTCCTAGCATGAAAAACAGGATTAGCAGCTAGATATAATGAACTCATGTTATCACCATAAATGATAGGTATGCTCTGTATAGTGTCAAAACTCTTCATGAGAGTCTTAAGCCAAATCACTTCTTTTGCAGCTTCAACCATGCCTTTGTATTCTGCTTCTGTAGATGACAAAGCAACTGTATGTTGCTTCTTTGAGCACCAAGAGATTAACTTATCTCCCACATAACACATGTATCCATAGGTTGACCTTCTATCATCTGGATTACCTGCCCAATCTGCATCACTATAGATCTTGATATTTGTATCTGATGTAAAACCATAATACAAACCTTCTTTGAGTATACCCTTAATGTACCTCAACACTCTTTGACCTGCAATCCAATGCTCTTTCCTAGGACAATGCATAAATTGAGACAAAACCCCAACTGCATATGATAAATCAGGTCTAGTTATTGTAGCATAGATAAGACTACCAACCAAACTCTGATATTGCTTCATGTCCTTGAATTCTTCACCTCCAAATCTGCTTAATTTGTGATTCACCTCCATTGGAGTAGGTGCTACCCTGCAATCATCCATTTTAAACTTGATTAACAAGTTCCTCAAATACCTTTCTTGAGTCACATACACTCCATGTTGAGTGTATGAAATCTCCATGCCCAAGAAGTATGACAAGTCTCCCAAATCACTGATTTTGAACTCTTTCTCCATTTGCTTCTTTAAGCTTTGAATGCCTTTCTCATCTGTACCTGTAAGAATGATATCATCAACATATATGCACATGTAAATAAACCCATCATCACTTGCTTTGACAAGCAAGCTACTATCTGCTTTTGATACTTGAAATCCAAGTTCTTTTAAGAACTTTACAAGTCTATAATTCCATGCCCTTGGGGCCTGCTTCAAGCCATATAAAGCTCTCTTGAGCTTACACACATAATCTGGATATCTTCCATCTCTGAATCCTTGAGGTTGCTCCATGAAAACTTCATCTAAAATATAACCATTCAAAAAAGCATTCTTCACATCTAATTGACACAATTTCCAACCTTTGCATGCAGCAATTGATATAAGTGTCCTGATGGTTGTCATCTTTGCCACAGGACTATAAGTCTCATCATAATCAACACCATATGTCTGAGCAAACCCTTTGACAACAAGTCTAGCTTTGTACCTAGACACACTTCCATCTGCAAATCTTTTTGTCTTATAGACCCACTTGCATCCAATGATCTTCTGACTATTTGGCTTTGGAACCAAATCCCATGTTTGATTCTCCATCAATGCATCATATTCTTCCTGCATAGCTTTCTCCCAATTTTCTTTACCTTTTGCCTCTTCATATGTAGAAGGGTCTTCATCTGCTTTAACCATGTATGCATAATCCTTAGTAGTCAAAAATGAAGTATCATAGCTATACCTTGTGGGTTGCCATTTGTTTCTTGTAGATCTCCTAAGTTCTCCACTTCTTGAGGTTTCTGGTTCTTCACATTCAGGATCAAATCTTGGTGTCTCTTCCATTTCAACCTGCACTTCATTATTCTCTTGCTCATCAAATATCTGAACCTTTGATTTACCTTTCCTTTGGCTCACAATTTCTTCATCATCTGTATTAATATTGATAGTACCTGCATACCAAGTACCTTGCTCATCAAATGTAACATCTTTTGATATAAGAAAATGTTTTGTGGATGGATTCCACAACCTGTATCCCATCTGCTTATCATCATAACCAATAAACACATATTTTTCAGCTTTAGGTTCTAATTTGTGCCTTAATTGTGATGGCACATATGCATAGGCCAAACATCCAAATACTTTGCAATGGTCTAGTGTAGGTCTCTTACCCCACCATGCCTCATAAGGTGTCATACCCTGCAAGGCTTTACAAGGTAGCCTATTGACCAAATAAGTAGCTGTATTTACAGCCTCAGCCCACAAATAATTTGGGCAATTTTTCTCCTTCATCATGGACCTTGCAAACTCAACAAGAGTCCTATTTCTCCTTTCTGCTACACCATTTTGTTGAGGAGAGTACCTGCAAGTAACCTCTCTTTTTATACCTGCATTCCACAAGTAATCACTTGACTCATTAGACAAATACTCTCCCCCTCCATCTGACCTTAGTCTCTTCAACTTATGTCCTGTAATTCTCTCTGCATACATATGATAATGTTTGAAAGTATTGAATACTTCTGACTTATCTTTGATCACATAAATAGTGATCCATCTGGTAGCATCATCAACATAAATCACATAATACCTTGAGCCATTGATACTGAAGTCCTTTGATGGTCCCCACACATCTGTGTGTACCAACTCAAGTTTCTCTGAATACACAAACCCATGCTTGGAATAGGGTTGCTTATGAGCCTTACCTAATTGACATGCCTCACATCTGTATGTCATATGTTGACCTGCAACATTAGGCAATCCAAGCACTGAACCATTATTAATCATGTCTTTAATACCTCTTTCATTGAAATGTCCAAGTCTCTTGTGCCAAAGATCTAACTCAGAGATCTTATGTCCTCCATAAGTGAACAAGGCATGACCAACATTACCTTGAATCTTCAATGTGAACAATCTTCCTTCTTTCTTCCCTGAAACAATTTGTTTATACCCATTGCTAGGGTCTTCCACAAACACTCCTTCATTAGTGAACCTTACTTCATAACCTTTTTCCACAATTTGTCCTACACTTATCAAATTCTTAGGAATTGTAGGAACATACAAGACCTTACTCAATAAGGTGCTACCATCCTTGGCCTTCACTGATCCAATTGACTTCACATTGTGCTTTGTGTTGTCACCTGTTTGAACAACATGATTAGATACCTTATTTTCCAAATCAGTCATCAAGGCTATATTACCACTCAGGTGATTGCTACACCCTGAGTCAATGTAGAAGACTCTTTGATCTTCATTCTGCCTTTCACAAGTTGCATTCATTATCAATGTTGAATCTTCCTTTTGATCTGAAGCATAATTGTAGTAGGTATTGTTGTATTGTTGACTTTGGAAACCTCTACCTGCATTTCTTCCAAAGTAACCCCTACTACCTCTACCTCTGAAATTAACTCTTTGATTTCTGCCTCCTCTTCCTCTTGAATTATAGTTTTGATTGTATCCTCCATTACTTTGATTATTATGCCAACAATCATTAGCTAAATGGTTTGTCTTACCACAAATCCAGCATGCTTTGGCTCCATCTTTGTTATTCCTGCCTCTTCCTCTACCTTTGCCACCTCCTCTACCTCTTAGGAAGTTGGCTTGACTAGTTGTGCCTTCATCTTCACGTGATTGTTGCTTTTCTTTGTTAGCTTACTTCTTGTCCTTTGAGTACATTGCATGACCTGTACTTTTGTCACCATCTCCTTTAACATCCTGCTCAAATGTTAGCATATGACCTAGCAACTGATTTAAATCAGGAGTGAAATGATCAAGTGATAACTCTGTAGACAAAATGAATGGCTTCCATTTGTCATCACCTCTCAAACCTGTAAGGATTTGCCTTACCAATTTATCCTCCTCAATATCTTCATCAACAGCTCCTAATGCATCTGCAATGTCTTTCATCCTTGTTACATAATCTGAAATGGATTGAGAGGCCTTCTTCTTGAAAGTTGTAAATTCTGCCCATAAAGATGCCTTCCTTGACTTTGTGGTGTTTTGGAAATGCTCTTCCAAAGCATTCCATATATCACTTGCACTTTCAAGACCTCTAATGTGAGGTAGCAAGTAATCATTGACTGCCATATAAATGATACTCCTAGCTTGAGCATCTTTCTTCATCCAATTCTTCAAATCTGTTAATTCTTCCCTAGTTCGAACACTAGGATCTCTGAATTGTGGCTTTTCTTCTTCACCTGTAATGTAGGCTATCAAATCTTTGCTCATTAGATGAGCTTCCATCCTCATTGACCATGCAGGATAGTTTTCTCTATCCAACTTCTCTATTTGAAGAGAATCTTCCATCTTTTTTCACCTGTATATTGAATTCTTCAACCTTTATGAAGGATAAATTTACCTTTACTTCGAATGATACTCCTTTTCACTTCCTTGATGTCGTATGATCTCCTTCTCAAGCTTTCACCTTTTGAATCTTCAGATGTCAAATTCTTTGTAGCTGCAGCAGTCTGGATCCTCCTTTCTTCAATTCTGATGCTTCCTGCTCTGATACCACTAATGCAGAGTGTTAATCTCCAAAAGAACAACCTACTCTTGAATTTAGAACACCTCTATATCAAGAGTAAGTTAAAACCTTCACCAATTTAATAGATCAATGACCAAATATCAATTTCTTGACTAAACTGTGAAGAAGGAAATTACTCAGAAAGTCTGCTGCATAAATCTTACTCATTGACTGAGTAAATGTGTAAAGTTTTTTATGAAACTTTGCACAAGGTGTCGCCTAAAGATTGCGCACCTTCTCCAAGTCAAATCACTCGAAACGATTCAGTAGATCTTGAGAAATCTACTTACCAAGTTACCTATGTCTAAATCTGCACTTCTGAGAAGTCGATTTGGACACCCCTAACTTCTTAGCTTTGGTTCTCCCAGTATAGAACGCGTTTAAGCAAATGCTTTTAGCCACGAGTAGCTTACCTTTCAACTTAAAGATTAAGTGCTTACTTGCACAAAACTTTAAACTCTGGAGTGAGAAATGATCAAATCATTAAGATCGAAATTTGCGCCTGTTTCAGGAACCAGTGAATACTTTCTCACATGTAAATGTTCCTACACACAATTCTCTTAGCCTGATCACAATTAGATTCTCAAACTCTAGCCATAGATTGATTAACTATGGACTTAGACATTCCCAAAAGGAATTCACAAAAGATCTACTACACAAGGAGAAAACACAGAAACATCGGGCGCAACTTTTCTGCTATTCTTCAGAAAATTACAACTGAGTTGTGAGAGAGACTTCTTCTCATTCCTATGAACTCTATTGAGTCTTACAACTTACAAATGCACTATTCTCATACTCTCCTATTGTCTCCTCTTGTCTCTCACTATTTGCCCCGACATTTTTCTAAAGTATTTATAGGCAAATATGTACAGACTTATGTCAAAGCATAAGTATAAGTAACCTATGTCTTAACTAATGTACATATGTGTACATTTCTTTCAACCTGTGAATGTAACCATCTTCTAAGCTTCAAGAATTGATCTTATCTTCATCTTTTGTCTTCCAAACTTCAATTGGTGATTGGTCTGCACCAACAGTTGATAGAGCTTCTAATTTCTAGATGCAGCAAGACTAATGAGAACCCTAATTGTAGGCATTTTTGCAACAGGAGAGAAAGTCTCCTCATAATCAATACCATGGGTTTGAGCAAACCCTTTAGCAACTAACCTTGCTTTGTGTCTATTTATACTTCCATCTGGATTCCTCTTGATTAATTATATCCATCGAGATCCAATTACCTTCATAGATGGCTTGTTAGGTACAAGCTCCCAAGTGTCATTCTCCTTCAACGCTTCCATTTCTTCATCCATTGCATCTCTCCAAGCTTTCTTGCTTTGTGCTTCTTCGAATGTGGTAGGCTCTTCATTGGTTGAATCTTTTGCAATGTAGATTGAGTGCTTTGTGACCAAAGAAGTATCATAAGCAAACCTCTCGGGTTTCTTCTTCTCCATTGAAGACCTTCTAAGTGGTTGATGTGAGCTCTAGGGTCCATATGTAGCATCCTGCATCTTTGCTTTACCTTTGTTCTTCCATAGCTTTAGCCTTTCCAAGTGTTCTAGGTAAATCTCCGAATCACTTTCTTCAATCTGCTTTGGCTCTTCAATCTGAAATTCCAAGCTCTTCGAGCTTGCTTCAATCCATACAAAGCTTCCTTTAGTTTGCATACATAGTTAGGATAATGTGCATCCTCATATCCAGAAGGTTGTGCCATATACACTTCCTCACAAATCCATCCATTCAAGAAAGCGTTCTTTACATCAAGTTGATAGAGCTTCCAATTTCTAGATGCAGCAAGACTAATGAGAACCCTAATTGTAGGCATTTTTGCAACAGGAGAGAAAGTCTCCTCATAATCAATACCATGGGTTTGAGCAAACCCTTTAGCAACTAACCTTGCTTTGTCTATATTTATACTTCCATCTGGATTCCTCTTGATTAATTATATCCATCTAGATCCAATTACCTTCATAGATGGCTTGTTAGGTACAAGCTCCCAAGTGTCATTCTCCTTCAAGGCTTCCATTTCTTCATCCATTGCATCTCTCCAAGCTTTCTTGCTTTGTGCTTCTTCGAATGTGGTAGGCTCTTCATTGGTTGAATCTTTTGCAATGAAGATTGAGTGCTTTGTGACCAAAGAAGTATCATAAGCAAACCTCTCGGGTTACTTCTTCTCCATTGAAGACCTTCTAAGTGGTTGATGTGAGCTCTCGGGTCCATATGTAGCATCCTGCATCTTTGCTTTACCTTTGTTCTTCCATAGCTTTAGCCTTTCCAAGTCTTCTAGGTAAATCTCCGAATCACTTTCTTCAATCTGCTTTGGCTCTTTGGTTGAAGTGATGAAAAATCTTCATCCAAGTCATATGGCAGCTTCACTTTCCTGTCATCATCAAACCATGATTTTTTTTCATCAGAAATCACATCTCTACTCATAGAAAATCCTTTATTGGTTAGATTGTACAATCTATATCCTTTTTGGTTTTGGTCATAACCAATGAATACACACTTCTCTGCCTTGGGATCAAATTTCCCTCTTACTTGAGAAGGAATGTGAGCATAGGCTAAGCATCCAAAGATTTTACAATGCTCTAGACTAGGTCTTCTTCCATTCCACACTTCATATGGAGTGGTTCCATCTAGTGACTTAGATGGAAGTCTATTTAAGAGATATGTGGATGTGGATCTAGTGACTTGCAGCTTTGACGATAGCTCTGTTCCTCCTCTCTGCTACACCATTGAGTTCAGGTGTATACCTTGTAGTGACTTCCCTTTTAATGCCTCTTTCATGGAAGAAGGCATCAAATTTAGAAGAGAAGTATTCTCCTCCACCATCTGATCTGAGTCTTTTCAAAGTCCTACCTGTTTGGTTTTCAACAAGAGCACTATACTTCTTAAAGAAATTAAACACTTCATCCCCACGAGCTTTCCAACAAGCCTAAGATCACCCGGAACGGATTTGGTATGAGGAAGTTATGACTGTTCAGGGTTCTAGGGTTAAAACAGGGTTCAAACAGGCTATTAGATAATCAGGATTTTTCTCAATTTACTTGTGTAGGGACCTCATAAATCACTAACTGCTTGATAAGTATGCCTAGAATTTACCCCAAAATCTTGGAATAAAAAACCCTAGAAATTTGTCCGAAAATGCATGTCAATCGCGATCGACAGGTCTGTCATTACCTGTTTGATTCCTTCAAGATCATTGCATGTGATAGTAATATCATCAACATACACACATAAATAGATCACTTCAGATCCATTCCTCTTTATGAACAAAGAGGTATCCACCTTGCTAGCTTTGAATCCATACAAAGCTTCCTTTAGTTTGCATACATAGTTACGATAATGTGCATCCTCATATCCAGGAGGTTGTGCCATATACACTTCCTCACAAATCCATCCATTCAAGAAAGCGTTCTTTACATCAAGTTGATAGAGCTTCCAATTTCTAGATGCAGCAAGACTAATGAGAACCCTAATTGTAGGCATTTTTGCAACAAGAGAGAAAGTCTCCTCATAATCAATACCAAACCCTTTAGCAACTAACCTTGCCTTGTGTCTATTTATAGTTCCATCTGGATTCCTCTTGATTAATTATATCCATCGAGATCCAATTACCTTCATAGATGGCTTGTTAGGTACAAGCTCCCAAGTGTCATTCTCCTTCAAGGCTTCCATTTCTTCATCCATTGCATCTCTCCAAGCTTTCTTGCTTTGTGCTTCTTTGAATGTGGTAGGCTCTTCATTGGTTGAATCTTTTGCAATGTAGATTGAGTGCTTTGTGACCAAAGAAGTATCATAAGCAAACCTCTCGGGTTATTTCTTCTCCCTTGAAGACCTTCTAAGTGGTTGATTTGAGCTCTCGGGTCCATATGTAGCATCCTGCATCTTTGCTTTACCTTTGTTCTTCCATAGCTTTAGCCTTTCCAAGTCTTCTAGGTAAATCTCCAAATCACTTTCTTCAATCTGCTTTGGCTGTTTGGTTGAAGTGATGAAAAATCTTCATCGAAGTCATATGGCAGCTTCACTTTCTTGTCATCATCAAACCATGATTTGTTTTCATCAAAAATTACATCTCTACTCATAGAAAATCCTTTATTGGTTGGATTGTACAATCTATATCCTTTTTTGTTTTGGTCATAACCAACGAATACACACTTCTCTGCCTTGGGATCCAATTTCCCTCTTACTTGAGAAGGAATGTGAGCATAGGCTAAGCATCCAAAGATTTTACAATGCTCTAGACTAGGTCTTCTTCCATTCCACACTTCATATGGATTGGTTCCATCTAGTGACTTAGATGGAAGTCTATTTATGAGATATGTGGATGTAGACACAGCCTCTACCCATAGGTAGTTTGGCAATCCCATTTCGTTGAGCATGGACCTTGCAGCTTTGACAATAGCTTCGTTCCTCCTCTCTGCTACACCATTGATTTTGGGTGTATACCTTGTAGTGACTTCCCTTTTAATGCCTCTTTCATGGAAGAAGGCATCAAATTTAGAAGAGAAGTATTCTCCTCCACCATCTGATCTGAGTCTTTTCAAAGTCCTACCTATTTGGTTTTCAACAAGAGCAATATACTTCTTAAAGAAATTAAACACTTCATCCCCATGAGCTTTCCAACGAGCCTAAGATAACCCCGAACAGATTTGGTATGAGGAAGTTATGACTGTTCAGGGTTCTAGGGTTAAAATAGGGTTCAAACAAGCTATTAGATAATCAGGATTTTTCTCAATTTACTTGTGTAGGGACCTCATAAATCACTAATTGCTTGATAAGTATGCCTAGAAAGTACCCCAAAATCTTGGAATAAAAAACCCTAGAAATTTGGCCGAAAATGCCTGTCAATCGCGATCGACAGGTCTGTCATTACCTGTTTGATTCCTTCAAGATCATTGTATGTGATAATAATATCATCAACATACACACATAAATAGATCACTTCAGATCCATTCCTCTTTATGAACAAAGAGGTATCCACCTTGCTAGCTTTGAATCCTTGGTCCTGCAAATCTGAAATTCCAAGCTCTTGGAGCTTGCTTCAATCCATACAAAGCTTCCTTTAGTTTGCATACATAGTTAGGATAATGTGCATCCTCATATCCAGGAGGTTGTGCCATATACACTTCCTCAGAAATCCATCCATTCAAGAAAGCGTTCTTTACATCAAGTTGATAGAGCTTCCAATTTCTAGATGCAGCAAGACTAATGAGAACCCTAATTGTAGGCATTTTTGCAACAGGAGAGAAAGTCTCCTCATAATCAATACCATGGGTTTGAGCAAACCCTTTAGCAACTAACCTTGCTTTGTGTCTATTTATACTTCCATGTGGATTCCTCTTGATTAATTATATCCATTGAGATCCAATTACCTTCATAGATGGCTTGTTAGGTACAAGCTCCCAAGTGTCATTCTCCTTCAAGGCTTCCATTTCTTCATTCATTGCATCTCTCCAAACTTTCTTGCTTTGTGCTTCTTCAAATGTGGTAGGCTCTTCATTGGTTGAATCTTTTGCAATGTAGATTGAGTGCTTTCTTACCAAAGAAGTATCATAAGCAAACCTCTCGGGTGTCTTCTTCTCCATTGAAGACCTTCTAAGTGGTTGATGTGAGCTCTCGGGTCCATATGTAGCATCCTGCATCTTTGCTTTACCTTTGTTCTTCCATAGCTTTAGCCTTTCCAAGTCTTCTAGGTAAATCTCTGAATCACTTTCTTCAATCTGCTTTGGCTCTTTGGTTGAAGTGATGAAAAATCTTCATCCAAGTCATATGGCACCTTCACTTTCCTGTCATCATCAAACCATGATTTGTTTTCATCAAAAATTACATCTCTACTCATAGAAAATCCTTTATTGGTTGGATTGTACAATCTATATCCTTTTTAGTTTCGGTCATAACCAATGAATACACACTTCTCTGCCTTGGGATCCAATTTCCCTCTTACTTGAGAAGGAATGTGAGCATAGGCTAAGCATCCAAAGATTTTACAATGCTCTAGACTAGGTCTTCTTCCATTCCACACTTCATATGGAGTGGTTCCATCTAGTGACTTAGATGGAAGTCTATTTATGAGATATGTGGATGTAGACACAACCTCTGCCCATAGGTAGTTTGGCAATCCCTTTTCGTTGAGCATGGACCTTGCAGCTTTGACGATAGCTCTGTTCCTCCTCTCTGCTACACCATTGAGTTCGGGTGTATACCTTCTAGTGACTTCCCTTTTAATGCCTCTTTCATGGAAGAAGGCATCAAATTTAGAAGAGATGTATTCTCCTCCACCATCTGATCTGAGTCTTTTCAAAGTCCTACCTGTTTGGTTTTCAACAAGAGCAATATACTTCTTAAAGAAATTAAACACTTCATCCCCACGAGCTTTCCAACGAGCCTAAGATCACCCCGAACAGATTTCGTATGAGGAAGTTATGATTGTTCAGGGTTCTAGGGTTAAAATAGGGTTCAAATAGGCTATTAGATAATCAAGATTTCTCTCAATTTACTTGTGTAGGGACCTCATAAATCACTAATTTCTTGATAAGTATGCCTAGGATTTACCCCAAAATCTTGGAATAAAAAACCCTAGAAATTTGTCCGAAAATGCCTGTCAATCGCGATCGACAGGTCTGTCATTACCTGTTTGATTACTTCAAGATCATTGCGTGTGATAGTAATATCATCAACATACACACATAAATAGATCACTTCAGATCCATTCCTCTTTATGAACAAAGAGGTATCCACCTTGCTAGCTTTGAATCCTTGGTCTTGCAAATAAGTCACCAATCTGAAATTCCAAGCTCTTAGAGCTTGCTTCAATCCATACAAAGGTTCCTTTAGTTTGCATACATAGTTAGGATAATGTGCATCCTCATATCCAGGAGGTTGCGCCATATACACTTCCTCACAAATCCATCCATTTAAGAAAGCGTTCTTTACATCAAGTTGATAGAGCTTCCAATTTCTAGATGCAGCAAGACTAATAAGAACCCTAATTGTAGGCATTTTTGCAACAGGAGAGGAAGTCTCCTCATAATCAATACCATGGGTTTGAGCAAACCCTTTAGCAACTAACCTTGCTTTGTGTCTATTTATACTTCCATCTGGATTCCTCTTGATTAATTATATCCATCGAGATCCAATTACCTTCATAGATGGCTTGTTAGGTACAAGCTCCCAAGTGTCATTCTCCTTCAAGGCTTCCATTTCTTCATCCATTGCATCTCTCCAAGCTTTCTTGCTTTGTGCTTCTTCGAATGTGGTAGGCTCTTCATTGGTTGAATCTTTTGCAATGTAGATTGAGTGCTTTGTGATCAAAGAAGTATCATAAGCAAACCTCTCGGGTTTCTTCTTCTCCATTGAAGACCTTCTAAGTGGTTGATGTGAGCTCTCGGGTCCATATGTAGCATCCTGCATCTTTGCTTTACCTTTGTTCTTCCATAGCTTTAGCCTTTCCAAGTCTTCTAGGTAAATCTCCGAATCACTTTCTTCAATCTGCTTTGGCTCTTCAATCTGAAATTCCAAGCTCTTCGAGCTTGCTTCAATCCATACAAAGCTTCCTTTAGTTTGCATACATAGTTAGGATAATGTGCATCCTCATATCCAGGAGGTTGCGCCATATACACTTCCTCACAAATCCATCCATTCAAGAAAGCGTTCTTTACATCAAGTTGATAGAGCTTCCAATTTCTAGATGCAGCAAGACTAATGAGAACCCTAATTGTAGGCATTTTTGCAACAGGAGAGAAAGTCTCCTCATAATCAATACCATGGGTTTGAGCAAACCCTTTAGCAAATAACCTTGCTTTGTGTCTATTTATACTTCCATCTGGATTCCTCTTGATTAATTATATCCATCGAGATCCAATTACCTTCATAAATGGCTTGTTAGGTACAAGCTCCCAAGTGTCATTCTCCTTCAAGGCTTCCATTTCTTCATCCATTGCATCTCTCCAAGCTTTCTTGCTTTGTGCTTCTTCGAATGTGGTAGGCTCTTCATTGGTTGAATCTTTTGCAATGTAGATCGAGTGCTTTGTGACCAAAGAAGTATCATAAGCAAACCTCTCGGGTTTCTTCTTCTCCATTGAAGACCTTCTAAGTGGTTGATGTGAGCTCTCGGGTCCATATGTAGCATCCTACATCTTTGCTTTACCTTTGTCCTTCCATAGCTTTAGCCTTTCCAAGTCTTCTAGGTAAATCTCCGAATCACTTTCTTCAATCTGCTTTGGCTCTTTGGTTGAAGTGATGAAAAATCTTCATCCAAGTCATATGGCAGCTTCACTTTCCTATCATCATCAAACCATGATTTTTTTCCATCAAAAATCACATCTCTACTCATAGAAAATCCTCTATTGGTTGGATTGTACAATCTATATCCTTTTTGGTTTTGGTCATAACCAATCAATACACACTTCTCTGCCTTGGGAGCCAATTTCCCTCTTACTTGAGAAGGAATGTGAGCATAGGCCAAGCATCCAAAGATTTTACAATGCTCTAGACTAGGTCTTCTTCCATTCCACACTTCATATGGAGTGGTTCCATCTAGTGACTTAGATGGAAGTCTATTTATGAGATATGTGGATGTAGACATAGCCTTTGCCCATAGGTAGTTTGGCAATCCCTTTTCGTTGAGCATGGACCTTGCAGCTTTAACAATAGCTCTATTCCTCCTCTCTGCTACACCATTGATTTCGGGTGTATACCTTGTAGTGACTTCCCTTTTAATGCCTCTTTCATGGAAGAAGGCATCAAATTTAGAAGAGAAGTATTCTCCTCCACCATCTGATCTGAGTCTTTTCAAAGTCCTACCTGTTTGGTTTTCAACAAGAGCAATATACTTCTTAAAGAAATTAAACACTTCATCCCCACGAGCTTTCCAACGAGCCTAAGATCACCCCGAACAGATTTCGTATGAGGAAGTTATGACTGTTCAGGGTTCTAGGGTTAAAACAGGGTTCAAACAAGCTATTAGATAATCTGGATTTTTCTCAATTTACTTGTGTAGGAACCTCATAAATCACTAATTGCTTGATAAGTATGCCTAGAATTTACCCCAAAATCTTGGAATAAGAAACCCTAGAAATTTGGCCAAAAATGTCTCTCAATCGCGATCGACAGGTCTGTCATTACCTGTTTGATTCCTTCAAGATCATTGTCTGTGATAATAATAGCATCAACATACACACATAAATAGATCACTTCAGATCCATTCCTATTTATGAACAAAGAGGTATCCACCTTGCTAGCTTTGAATCCTTGGTCCTGCAAATCTTAAATTCCAAGCTCTTGGAGCTTGCTTCAATCCATACAAAGCTTCCTTTAGTTTGCATACATAGTTAGGATAATGTGCATCCTCATATCCAGGAGGTTGTGCCATATACACTTCCTCACAAATCCATCCATTCAAGAAAGCATTCTTTACATCAAGTTGATAGAGCTTCCAATTTCTAGATTCAGCAAGACTAATGAGAACCCTAATTGTAGGCATTTTTGCAACAGGAGAGAAAGTCTCCTCATAATCAATACCATGGGCTTGAGCAAACCCTTTAGCAACTAACCTTGCTTTGTGTCTATTTATACTTCCATCTGGATTCCTCTTGATTTTGTATATCCATCGAGATCCAATTACCTTCATAGATGGCTTGTTAGGTACAAGCTCCCAAGTGTCATTCTCCTTCAAGGCTTCCATTTCTTCATCCATTGCATCTCTCCAAGCTTTCTTGCTTTGTGCTTCTTCGAATGTGGTAGGCTCTTCATTGGTTGAATCTTTTGCAATGTAGATTGAGTGCTTTGTGACCAAAGAAGTATCATAAGCAAACCTCTCGGATTTCTTCTTCTCCATTGAAGACCTTCTAAGTGGTTGATGTGAGCTCTCGGGTCCATATGTAGCATCCTACATCTTTGCTTTACCTTTGTTCTTCCATAGCTTTAGCCTTTCCAAGTCTTCTACGTAAATCTCTGAATCACTTTCTTCAATCTGCTTTGGCTCTTTGGTTGAAGTGATGAAAAGTCTTCATCCAAGTCATATGGAAGCTTCACTTTCCTGTCATCATCAAACCATGATTTGTTTTCATCAAAAATTACATCTCTACTCATAGAAAATCCTTTATTGGTTGGATTGTACAATCTATATCCTTTTTGGTTTCCGTCATAACCAATGAATACACACTTCGCTGCCTTGGGATCCAATTTCCCTCTTACTTGAGAAGGAATGTGAGCATAGGCTAAGCATCCAAAGATTTTACAATGCTCTAGACTAGGTCTTCTTCCATTCCACACTTCATATGGAGTGGTTCCATCTAGTGACTTAGATGGAAGTCTATTTATGAGATATGTGGATGTAGACACAGCCTCTACCCATAGGTAGTTTGGCAATCCCTTCTCGTTGAGCATGGACCTTGCAGCTTCGACGATAGCTCTGTTCCTCCTCTCTTCTACACCATTGAGTTTGGGTCTATACCTTGTAGTGACTTCCCTTTTAATGCCTCTTTCATGGAAGAAGGCATCAAATTTAAAAGAGAAGTATTCTCCTCCACCATCTCATCTGAGTCTTTTCAAAGTCCTACCTGTTTGGTTTTCAAGAGGAGCAATATACTTCTTAAAGAAATTAAACACTTCATCCCCACGAGCTTTCCAACGAGCCTAAGATCACCCCGAACAGATTTCGTATGAGTAAGTTATGACTGTTCAGGGTTCTAGGGTTAAAGCAGGGTTCAAACAGGCTATTAGATAATCAGGATTTTTCTCAATTTACTTGTGTAGGGACCTCATAAATCACTAATTTCTTGATAAGTATGCCTAGAGTTTACCCCAAAATCTTGGAATAAAAAACCCTAGAAATTTGTCCGAAAATGCCTGTCAATCGCGATCGACAGGTCTATCATTACCTGTTTGATTCCTTCAAGATCATTGCGTGTGATAGTAATATCATCAACATACACACATAAATAGATTACTTCAGATCCATTCCTCTTTATAAACAAAGAGGTATCCACCTTGCTAGCTTTGAATCCTTGGTCCTGCAAATAAGTCACCAATCTGAAATTCCAAGCTCTTCGAGCTTGCTTCAATCCATACAAAGCTTCCTTTAGTTTGCATACATAGTTAGGATAATGTGCATCCTCATATCCAGGAGGTTGCGCCATATACACTTCCTCACAAATCCATCCATTCAAGAAAGCGTTCTTTAGATCAAGTTGATAGAGCTTCCAATTTCTAGATGCAGCAAGACTAATGAGAACCCTAATTGTAGGCATTTTTGCAACAGGAGAGAAAGTCTCCTCATAATCAATACCATGCGTTTGAGCAAACCCTTTAGCAACTAACCTTGCTTTGTGTCTATTTATACTTCCATTTGGATTCCTCTTGATTAATTATATCCATCGAGATCCAATTACCTTCATAGATGGCTTGTTAGGTACAAGCTCCCAAGTGTCATTCTCCTTCAAGGCTTCCATTTCTTCTTCCATTGCATCTCTCCAAGCTTTCTTGCTTTGTGCTTCTTCGAATGTGGTCGGCTCTTCATTGGTTGAATCTTTTGCAATGTAGATTGAGTGCTTTGTGACCAAAGAAGTATCATAAGCAAACCTCTCGGGTTTCTTCTTCTCCATTGAAGACCTTCTAAGTGGTTGATGTGAGCTCTCGGGTCCATATGTAGCATCCTGCATCTTTGCTTTACCTTTGTTCTTCCATAGCTTTAGCCTTTCCAAGTCTTCTAGGTAAATCTCCGAATCACTTTCTTCAATCTGCTTTGGCTCTTCAATCTGAAATTCCAAGCTCTTGGAGCTTGCTTCAATCCATACAAAGCTTCCATTAGTTTGCATACATAGTTAGGATAATGTGCATCCTCATATCCAGGAGGTTGTGCCATATACACTTCCTCACAAATCCATCCATTCAAGAAAGTGTTCTTTACATCAAGTTGATAGAGCTTCCAATTTCTAGATGCAGCAAGACTAATGAGAACCCTAATTGTAGGCATTTTTGCAACAGGAGAGAAAGTCTCCTTATAATCAATACCATGGGCTTGAGAAAACCCTTTAGCAACTAACCTTGCTTTGTGTCTATTTATACTTCCATCTGGATTCCTCTTGATTAATTACATCCATCTAGATCCAATTACCTTCATAGAGGGCTTGTTAGGTACAAGCTCCCAAGTGTCATTCTCCTTCAAGGCTTCCATTTCTTCATCCATTGCATCTCTCCAAGCTTTCTTGCTTTGTGCTTCTTCGAATGTGGTAGGCTCTTCATTGGTTGAATCTTTTGCAATGTAGATTGAGTGCTTTGTGACCAAAGAAGTATCATAAGCAAACCTCTCGGGTTTCTTCTTCTCCATTGAAGACCTTCTAAGTGGTTGATGTGAGCTCTCGGGTCCATATGTAGCATCCTGCATCTTTGCTTTACCTTTGTTCTTCCATAGCTTTAGCCTTTCCAAGTCTTCTACGTAAATCTCTGAATCACTTTCTTCAATCTGCTTTGGCTCTTTTGTTGAAGTGATGAAAAATCTTCATCCAAGTCATATGGCAGCTTCACTTTCCTGTCATCATCAAACCATGATTTTTTTCATCAAAAATCACATTGCTACTCATAGAAAATCCTTTATTGGTTGGATTGTACAATCTATACCCTTTTTGGTTTTGGTCATAACCAATGAATACACACTTCTCTGCCTTGGGATCCAATTTCCCTCTTACTTGAGAAGGAATGTGAGCATAGGCTAAGCATCCAAAGATTTTACAATGCTCTAGACTAGGTCTTCTTCCATTCCACACTTCATATGGAGTGGTTCCATCTAGTGACTTAGATGGAATTCTATTTATGAGATATGTGGATGTAGACATAGCCTTTGCCCATAGGTAGTTTGGCAATCCCTTTTCGTTGAGCATGGACCTTGCAGCTTTGACAATAGCTCTGTTCCTCCTCTCTGCCACACCATTGAGTTCAGGTGTATACCTTGTAGTGACTTCCCTTTTAATGCCTCTTTCATGGAAGAAGGCATCAAATTTAGAAGAGAAGTATTCTCCTCCACCATCTGATCTGAGTCTTTTCAAAGTCCTACCTGTTTGGTTTTCAAGAGGAGCAATATACTTCTTAAAGAAATTAAATACTTCATCCCCACGAGCTTTCCAACGAGCTTAAGATCACCCCGAACAGATTTCGTATGAGGAAGTTATGACTGTTTAAGGTTCTAGGGTTAAAACAGGGTTCAAACAGGCTATTAGATAATCAGGATTTTTCTCAATTTACTTGTGTAGGGACCTCATAAATCACTAATTCCTTGATAAGTATGCCTAGAATTTACCCCAAAATCTTGGAATAAAAAACCCTAGAAATTTGGCCGAAAATGCCTGTCAATCGCGATCGACAGGTCTGTCATTACCTATTTGATTCCTTCAAGATCATTGCCTGTGATAGTAATATCATCAACATACACACATAAATAGATCACTTCATATCCATTCCTCTTTACGAACAAAGAGGTATCCACCTTGCTAGCTTTGAATCCTTGGTCCTGCAAATAAGTCAACAATCTGAAATTCCAAGCTCTTGGAGCTTGCTTCAATCCATACAAAGCTTCCTTTAGTTTGCATACATAGTTAGGATAATGTGCATCCTCATATCCAGGAGGTTGTGCCATATACACTTCCTCACAAATCCATCCATTCAAGAAAGCGTTCTTTACATCAAGTTGATAGAGCTTCCAATTTCTAGATGCAACAAGACTAATGAGAACCCTAATTGTAGGCATTTTTGCAACAGGAGAGAAAGTCTCCTCATAATCAATACCATGGGTTTGAGCAAACCCTTTAGCAACTAACCTTGCCTTGTGTCTATTTATACTTCCATCTGGATTCCTCTTGATTAATTATATCCATCGAGATCCAATTACCTTCATAGATGGCTTGTTAGGTACAAGCTCCCAAGTGTCATTCTCCTTCAAGGCTTCCATTTCTTCATCCATTGCATCTCTCCAAGCTTTCTTGCTTTGTGCTTCTTCGAATGTGGTAGGCTCTTCATTGGTTGAATCTTTTGCAATGTAGATTGAGTGCTTTGTGACCAAAGAAGTATCATAAGCAAACCTCTCGGGTTTCTTCTTCTCCATTGAAGACCTTCTAAGTTGTTGATGTGCGCTCTCGGGTCCATATGTAGCATCCTGCATCTTTGCTTTACCTTTGTTCTTCCATAGCTTTAGCCTTTCCAAGTCTTCTAGGTAAATCTCCGAATCACTTTCTTCAATCTGCTTTGGCTCTTTGGTTGAAGTGATGAAAAATCTTCATCCAAGTCATATGGCAGCTTCACTTTCCTGTCACCATCAAACCATGATTTGTTTTCATCAAAAATTACATCTCTACTCATAGAAAATCCTTTATTGGTTGGATTGTACAATCTATACCCTTTTTGGTTTTGGTCATAACCAATGAATACACACTTCTCTGCCTTGGGATCCAATTTGCCTCTTACTTGAGAAGGAATGTGAGCATAGGCTAAGCATCCAAAGATTTTACAATGCTCTAGACTAGGTCTTCTTCCATTCCACACTTCATATGGAGTGGTTCCATCTAGTGACTTAGATGGAAGTCTATTTATGAGATATGTGGATGTAGACATAGCCTCTGCCCATAGGTAGTTTGGCAATCCCTTTTCGTTGAGCATGGACCTTGCATCTTTGACAATAGCTCTGTTCCTCCTCTCTGCTACACCATTGAGTTCGGGTGTATACCTTGTAGTGACTTCCCTTTTAATGCCTCTTACATGGAAGAAGGCATCAAATTTAGAAGAGAAGTATTCTCCTCCACCATCTGATCTGAGTCTTTTCAAAGTCCTACCTGTTTGGTTTTCAACAAGAGCAATATACTTCTTAAAGAAATTAAACACTTCATCCCCACAAGCTTTCCAACGAGCCTAAGATCACCCCGAACAGATTTCGTATGAGGAAGTTATGACTGTTTAGGGTTCTAGGGTTAAAACAGGGTTCAAACAGGCTATTAGATAATCAGGATTTTTCTCAATTTACTTGTGTAGGGACCTCATAAATCACTAATTTCTTGATAAGTATGCCTAGAATTTACCCCAAAATCTTGGAATAAAAAACCCTAGAAATTTGGCCTAAAATGCCTGTCAATCGGGATCGACAGGTCTGTCATTACCTGTTTGATTCCTTCAAGATCATTGCCTGTGATAGTAATATCATAAACATACACACATAAATAGATCACTTCAGATCCATTCCTCTTTATGAACAACGAGGTATCCACCTTGCTAGCTTTGAATCCTTGGTTCTGCAAATAAGTCACCAATTCTAAATTCCAAGCTCTTGGAGCTTGCTTCAATCCATACAAAGCTTCCTTTAGTTTGCATACATAGTTAGGATAATGTGCATCCTCATATCCAGGAGGTTGTGCCATATACACTTCCTCAGAAATCCATCGATTCAAGAAAGTATTCTTTACATCAAGTTGATAGAGCTTCCAATTTCTAGATGCAGCAAGACTAATGAGAACCCTAATTGTAGGCATTTTCGCAACAAGAGAGAAAGTCTCCTCATAATCAATACCATGGGTTTGAGCAAACCCTTTAGCAACTAACCTTGCTTAGTTTCTATTTATACTTCCATCTGGATTCCTCTTGAATAATTATATCCATCGAGATCCAATTACCTTCATAGATGGCTTGTTAGGTACAAGCTCCCAAGTGTCATTCTCCTTCAAGGCTTCCATTTCTTCATCCATTGCATCTCTCCAAGCTTTCTTGCTTTGTGCTTCTTCGAATGTGGTAGGCTCTTCATTGGTTGAATCTTTTGCAATGTAGATTGAGTGCTTTGTGACCAAAGAAGTATCATAAGCAAACTTCTCGGGTTTCTTCTTCTCCATTGAAGACCTTCTAAGTGGTTGATGTGAGCTCTCAGGTCCATATGTAGCATCCTGCATCTTTGCTTTACCTTTGTTCTTCCATAGCTTTAGCCTTTCCAAGTCTTCTAGGTAAATCTCCGAATCATTTTCTTCAATCTGCTTTGGCTCTTTGGTTGAAGTGATGAAAAATCTTCATCCAAGTCATATGGCAGCTTCACTTTCCTGTCATCATCAAACCATGATTTGTTTTCATCAAAAATTACATCTCTACTCATAGAAAATCCTTTATTGGTTAGATTGTACAATCTATATCCTTTTTGGTTTTGGTCATAACCAATGAATACACACTTCTCTGCCTTGGGATCCAATTTCCCTCTTACTTGAGAAGGAATGTGAGCATAGGCTAAGCATCCAAAGATTTTACAATGCTCTAGACTAGGTCTTCTTCCATTCCACACTTCATATGGAGTGGTTCCATCTAGTGACTTAGATGGAAGTCTATTTATGAGATATGTGGATGTAGACACAGCCCCTGCCCATAGGTAGTTTGGCAATCCCTTTTCGTTGAGCATGGACCTTGCAGCTTTGACAATAGCTCTGTTCCTCCTCTCTGCTACACCATTGAGTTCGGGTGTATACCTTCTAGTGACTTCCCTTTTAATGCCTCTTTCATGGAAGAAGGCATCAAATTTAGAAGAGAAGTATTCTCCTCCACCATCTCATCTGAGTCTTTTCAAAGTCCTACCTGTTTGGTTTTCAACAAGAGCAATATACTTCTTAAAGAAATTAAACACTTCATCCCCACGAGCTTTCCAACGAGCCTAAGATCACCCCGAACAGATTTCGTATGAGGAAGTTATGATTGTTCAGGGTTCTAGGGTTAAAACAAGGTTCAAACAGGCTATTAGATAATCAGGATTTTTCTCAATTTACTTGTGTAGCGACCTCATAAATCACTAATTGCTTGATAAGTATGCCTAGAATTTACCCCAAAATCTTGGAATAAAAAACCCTAGAAATTTGGCCGAAAATGCGTGTCAATCGCGATCGACAGGTCTATCATTACCTGTTTGATTCCTTCAAGATCATTGCCTGTGAAAGTAATATCATCAACATACACACATAAATAGATCACTTCAGATCCATTCCTCTTTATGAACAAAGAGGTATCCACCTTGCTATCTTTGAATCCTTGGTCCTCCAAATAAGTCACCAATCTGAAATTCCAAGCTCTTGGAGCTTGCTTCAATCCATACAAAGCTTCCTTTAGTTTGCATACATAGTTAGGATAATGTGCATCCTCATATCCAGGAGGTTGTGCCATATACACTTCCTCAGAAATCCATCAATTCAAGAAAGCGTTCTTTACATCAAGTTGATAGAGCTTCCAATTTCTAGATGCAGCAAGACTAATGAGAACCCTAATTGTAGGCATTTTTGCAACAGGAGAGAAAGTCTCCTCATAATCAATACCATGGGTTTGAGCAAACCCTTTAGCAACTAACCTTGCTTTGTGTCTATTTATACTTCCATCTAGATTCCTCTTGATTTTGCATATCCATCGAGATCCAATTACCTTCATAGATGGCTTGTTAGGTACAAGCTCCCAAGTGTCATTCTCCTTCAAGGCTTCCATTTCTTCATCCATTGAATCTCTCCAAGCTTTCTTGCTTTGTGCTTCTTCGAATGTGGTAGGCTCTTCATTGGTTGAATCTTTTGCAATGTAGATTGAGTGCTTTGTGACAAAAGAAGTATCATAAGCAAACCTCTCGGGTTTCTTCTTCTCCCTTGAAGACCTTCTAAGTGGTTGATGTGAGCTCTCGGGTCCATATGTAGCATCCTGCATCTTTGCTTTACCTTTGTTCTTCCATAGCTTTAGCCTTTCCACGTCTTCTAGGTAAATCTCCGAATCACTTTCTTCAATCTGCTTTGGCTCTTTGGTTGAAGTGATGAAAAATCTTCATCCAAGTCATATGGCAGCTTCACATTCGTGTCATCATCAAACCATGATTTGTTTTCATCAAAAATTACATCTCTACTCATAGAAAATCCTTTATTGGTTGGATTGTACAATCTATATCCTTTTTGGTTTTGGTCATAACCAATGAATACCACTTCTTTGCCTTGGGATCCAATTTCCCTCTTACTTGAGAAGGAATGTGAGCATAGGCTAAGCATCCAAAGATTTTACAATGCTCTAGACTAGGTCTCCTTCCATTCCACACTTCATATGGACTGGTTCCATCTAGTGACTTAGACAGAAGTCTATTTATGAGATATGTGGATGTAGACACAGCCTCTGCCCATAGGTAGTTTGGCAATCCCTTTTCGTTGAGCATGGACCTTGCAGCTTTGACAACAGCTCTGTTCCTCCTCTCTGCTACACCATTGATTTCGGGTGTATACCTTGTAGTGACTTCCCTTTTAATGCCTCTTTCATGGAAGAAGGCATCAAATTTAGAAGAGAAGTATTCTCCTCCACCATCTCATCTGAGTCTTTTCAAAGACCTACCTGTTTGGTTTTCAACAAGAGCAATATACTTCTTAAAGAAATTAAACACTTCATCCCCACGAATTTCCAACGAGCCTAACATCACCCCGAACAGATTTTGTATCAGGAAGTTATGACTGTTCAGGGTTCTACGGTTAAAACAGGGTTCAAACAGGCTATTAGATAATCAGGATTTTTCTCAATTTACTTGTGTAGGGACCTCATAAATCACTAATTGCTTGATAAGAATGCCTACAATTTACCCCAAAATCTTGGAGTAAAAAACCCTAGAAATTTGGCCGAAAATGCCTGTCAATCAGGATCGTCAGGTCTGTCATTACTTGTTTGATTCCTTCAAGATCATTGCCTGTGATAATGAGATCATCAACATACACACATAAATAGATCACTTCAAATCCATTCCTCTTTATGAACAAAGAGGTATCCACCTTGCTAGCTTTGAATCCTTGGTCGTGCAAATAAGTCACCAATCTGAAATTCCAAGCTCTTGGAGCTTGCTTCAATCCATACAAAGCTTCCTTTAGTTTGCATACATAGTTAGGATAATGTGCATCCTCATATCCAAGAGGTTGTGCCATATACACTTCCTCAGAAATCCATCCGTTCAAGAAAGCGTTCTTTACATCAAGTTGATAGAGCTTCCAATTTCTAGATGCAGCAAGACTAATGAGAACCCTAATTGTAGGCATTTTTGCAACAGTAGAGAAAGTCTCCTCATAATCAATACCATGGGTTTGAGCAAACCCTTTAGCAACTAACCTTGCTTTGTGTCTATTTATACTTCCATTTGGATTCCTCTTGATTAATTATATCCATCGAGTCCATATGTAGCATCCTGCATGTTTGCTTTACCTTTGTTCTTCCATAGCTTTATCCTTTCCAAGTCTTCAAGTCATATGGCAGCTTCACTTTCTTGTCATCATCAAACCATGATTTTTTTTCATCAAAAATTACATCTCTACTCATAGAAAATCCTTTATTGGTTGGATTGTACAATCTATATCCTTTTTGGTTTTGGTCATAACCAATGAATACACACTTCTCTGCCTTGGGATCCAATTTCCCTCTTACTTGAGAAGGAATGTGACCATAGGCTAAGCATCCAAAGGTTTTACAATGCTCTAGACTAGGTCTTCTTCCATTTCACACTTCATATGGAGTGATTCCATCTAGTGACTTAGATGGAAGTCTATTTATGAGATATGTGGATGTAGACACAGCCTCTGCCCATAGGTAGTTTGGTAATCCCTTTTCGATGAGCATGGACCTTGCAGCTTTGACAATAGCTCTGTTCCTCCTCTCTGCTACACCATTGAGTTCGGGTGTATACCTTGTAGTGACTTCCATTTTAATGCCTCTTTCATGGAAGAAGGCATCAAATTTAGAAGAGAAGTATTCTCCTCCACAATCTCATCTGAGTCTTTTCAAAGTCCTACCTGTTTGGTTTTCAACAACAGCAATATACTTGTTAAAGAAATTAAACACTTCATCCCCACGAGCTTTCCAACGAGCCTAAGATCACCTCGAACAGACTTCATATGAGGAAGTTATGACTGTTCAGGGTTGAGGGGTTAAAACAGGGTTCAAACAGGATATTAGATCATCAGGATTTTTCTCAATTTACTTGTGTAGGGACCTCATAAATCACTAATTGCTTGATAAGTATGCCTAGAATTTACCCCAAAATTTTGGAATAAAAAACCCTGGAAATTTGGCCGAAAATGCCTGTCAATCGCGATCAACAGGTCTGTCATTACTTGTTTGATTCCTTCAAGATCATTGTCTGTGATATTAATATCATCAACATACACACATAAATAGATCACTTCAGATCCCTTCCTCTTTATGAACAAAGAGGTATCCACCTTGCTAGCTTTGAATCCTAAAAGAGCAATATAGTTCTTAAAGAAATTAAACACTTCATCCCCACGAGCTTTCCAACGAGCCTAAGATCACCCTGAACAGATTTCGTATGAGGAACTTATGACTGTTCAAGGTTCTAGGGTTAAAACAGGGTTCAAACAGGCTATTAGATAATCAGGATTTTTCTCAATTTACTTGTGTAGGGACCTCATAAATCACTAATTGCTTGATAAGTATGCCTAGAATTTACCCCAAAATTTTGGAATAAAAAACCCTAGAAATTTGGCCGAAAATGCCTGTCAATCGCGATCAACAGGTCTGTCATTACCTGTTTGATTCCTTCAAGATCATTGCCTGTGATAATAATATCATCAACATACACACATAAATAGATCACTTCAGATCCATTCCTCTTTATGAACAAAGGGGTATCCACCTTGCTAGCTTTGAATCCTTGGTCCTACAAATAAGTGACAAATCTGAAATTCCAAGCTCTTGGAGCTTGCTTCAATCCATACAAAGCTTCCTTTAGTTTGCATACATAGTTAGGATAATGTGCATCCTCATATCTAGGAGGTTGTGCCATATACACTTCCTCAAAAATCCATCCATTCAAGAAAGCGTTCTTTACATCAAGTTGATAGAGCTTCCAATTTCTAGATGCAGCAAGACTAATGAGAACACTAATTGTAGGTATTTTTGCAACAGGAGAGAAAGTCTCCTCATAATAAATACCATGGGTTTGAGCAAACCCTTTAGCAACTAACCTTGCTTTGTGTCTATTTATACTTCCATCTGGATTCCTCTTGATTTTGTATATCCATCGAGATCCAATTACCTTCATAGATGCCTTGTTAGGTATAAACTCCCAAGTGTCATTCTCCTTCAAGGCTTCCATTTCTTCATCCATTGCATCTCTCCAAGCTTTCTTGCTTTGTGCTTCCTCGAATGTGGTAGGCTCTTCATTGGTTGAATCTTTTGCAATGTAGATTGAGTGCTTTGTGACCAAAGAAGTATCATAAGCAAACCTCTCGGGTTTCTTCTTCTCCCTTGAAGACCTTCTAAGTGGTTGATGTGAGCTCTCGGGTCCATATGTAGCATCCTGCATCTTTGCTTTACCTTTGTTCTTCCATAGCTTTAGCCTTTCCAAGTCTTCTAGGTAAATCTCCGAATCACTTTCTTCAATCTGCTTTGGCTCCTTTGGTTGAAGTGATGGAAAATCTTCATCCAAGTCATATGGAAGCTTCACTTTCCTGTCATCATCAAACCATGATTTGTTTTCATCAAAAATTACATCTCTACTCATAGAAAATCCTTTATTGGTTGGATTGTACAATCTATATCCTTTTTGGTTTTGGTCATAACCAATGAATACCACTTCTTTGCCTTGGGATCCAATTTCCCTCTTACTTGAGAAGGAATGTGAGCATAGGCTAAGCATCCAAAGATTTTACAATGCTCTAGACTAGGTCTTCTTCCATTCCACACTTCATATGGAGTGGTTCCATCTAGTGACTTAGATGGAAGTCTATTTATGAGATATGTGGATGTAGACACAGCCTCTGCCCATAGGTAGTTTGGCAATCCCTTTTCGTTGAGCATGGACCTTGCAGCTTTGACAATAGCTATGTTCCTCTTCTCTGCTACACCATTGAGTTCGGGTGTATACCTTATAGTGACTTTCCTTTTAATGCCTCTTTCACGGAAGAAGGCATCAAATTTACAATAGAAGTATTCTCCTCCACCATCTCATCTGAGTCTTTTCAAAGTCCTACGTGTTTGGTTTTCAACAAGAGCAATATACTTCTTAAAGAACTTAAACACTTCATCCCCACGAGCTTTCCAACGAGCCTTAGATCACCCCGAACAGATTTCGTATGAGGAAGTTATGACTGTTCAAGGTTCTAGGGTACAGGGTTCAAATAGGCTATTAGATAATCAGGATTTTTCTCAATTTACTTGTGTAGGGACCTCATAAATCACTAATTGCTTGATAAGTATGCCTAGAATTTACCCCAAAATCTTGGAATAAAAAACCCTAGAATTTTGGCCGAAAATGCCTGTCAATCGCGATCGACAGGTCTGTCATTACCTGTTTGATTCCTTCAAGATTATTGTCTGTGATAATAATACCATCAACATACACACATAAATAGATCACTTCAGATCCATTCCTCTTTATGAACAAAGAGGCTTGCACCTTGCTAGCGTTGAATCCTTGGTCCTGCGAATCTGAAATTCCAAGCTCTTGGAGCTTGCTTCAATCCATACAAAGCTTCCTTTAGTTTGCATACATAGGATAATGTGCATCCTCATATCCAGGAGGTTGTGCCATATACACTTCCTCAGAAATCCATTCATTCAAGAAAGCGTTCTTTACATCAAGTTGATAGAGCTTCCAATTTCTAGATGCAGCTAAGACTAATGAGAACCCTAATTGTAGGCCGTTTTGCAACAGGAGAGAAAGTCTCCTCATAATCAATACCATGGGTTTGAGCAAACCCTTTAGCAACTAACCTTGCTTTGTGTCTATTTATACTTCCGTCTGGATTCCTCTTGATTTTGTATATCCATTGAGATCCAATTACCTTCATAGGTGGCTTGTTAGGTACAAGCTCCCAAGTGTCATTCTCCTTCAAGGCTTCCATTTCTTCATCCACTGCATCTCTCCAAGCTTTCTTGCTTTGTGCTTCTTCGAATGTGGTAGGCTCTTCATTGGATGAATCTTTTGGAATGTAGATTGAGTGCTTTGTGACCAAAGAAGTATCATAAGCAATCCTCTTGGGTTTCTTCTTCTCCCTTGAAGACCTTCTAAGTGGTTGATGTGAGCTCTCGGGTCCATATGCAGCATCCTACATCTTTGCTTTACCTTTGTTCTTCCATAGCTTTAGCCTTTCCAAGTCTTCTAGGTAAATCTCCGAATCACTTTCTTCAATCTGCTTTGGCTCCTTTGGTTGAAGTGATGAAAAATCTTCATCCAAGTCATATGGTAGCTTCACTTTCTTGTCATCATCAAACCATGATTTGTTTTCATCAAAAATTACATCTCTACTCATAGAAAATCCTTTATTGGTTGGATTGTACAATCTATATCCTTTTTGGTTTTGGTCATAACCAATGAATACACACTTCTCTGCCTTGGGATCTAATTTCCCTCTTACTTGAGAAGGAATGTGAGCATAGGCTAAGCATCCAAAGGTTTTACAATGCTCTAGAGTAGGTCTTCTTCCATTCCACACTTCATATGGAGAGGTTCCATCTAGTGACTTAGATGGAAGTCTATTTATGAGATATGTGGATGTAGACACAGCCTCTGCCCATAGGTAGTTTGGCAATCCCTTTTCGTTGAGCATGGACCTTGCAGCTTTGACAATAGCTCTGTTCCTCCTCTCTGCTACACCATTGAGTTCGGGTGTATACCTTGTAGTGACTTCCCTTTTAATGCCTCTTTCATGGAAGAAGGCATCAAATGTAGAAGAGAAGTATTCTCCTCAACCATCTGATCTGAGTCTTTTCAAAGTCCTACCTATTTGGTTTTCAACAAGAGAAATATACTTCTTAAAGAAATTAAACACCATCCCTACGAGCTTTCCAACGAGCCTTAGATCACCCCGGACAGATTTCGTATGAGGAAGTTATGACTGTTCAGGGTTCTAGAGTTAAAACAGGGTTCAAACAGGCTATTAGATAATCAGGATTTTTCTCAATTTACTTGTGTAGGGACCTCATAAATCACTAATTGCTTGATAAGTATGCCTAGAATTTACCCCAAAATCTTGGAATAAAAAACCCTAGAAATTTGGTCAAAAATGCCTGTCAATCGCAATCGGCACGTCTATCATTACCTGTTTGATTTCTTCAAGTTCATTGACTGTGATAATAAGATCATCAACATACACACATAAATAGATCACTTCAGATCCATTCCTCTTTATGAACAAAGAGGTATCCACCTTGCTAGCTTTGAATCCTTGGTCCTGCAAATAAGTCACCAATCTGAAATTCTCATATACACTTCCTCAGAAATCCATCCATTCAAGAAAGCGTTCTTTACATCAAGTTGATAGAGCTTCCAATTTCTAGATGCAACAAGACTAATGAGAACCCTAATTGTAGGCATTTTTGCAATAGGAGAGAAAGTCTCCTCATAATCAATACCATGGGTTTGAGCAAACCCTTTAGCAACTAGCCTTGCTTTGTGTCTATTTATACTTCCATCTGGATTCCTCTTGATTTTGTATATCCATTGAGATCCAATTACCCTCATAGATGGCTTGTTAGGTACAAGCTCCCAAGTGTCATTCTCCTTCAAGGCTTCCATTTCTTCATCCATTGCATCTCTCCAAGCTTTCTTGCTTTGTGCTACTTGGAATGTGGTAGGCTCTTCATTGGTTGAATCTTTTGCAATGTAGATTGAGTGCTTTGTGACCAAAGAAGTATCATAAGCAAACCTCTCGGGTTTCTTCTTCTCCTTTGAAGACCTTCTAAGTGGTTGATGTGAGCTCTCGGGTCCATATGTAGCATCCTGCATCTTTGCTTTACCTTTGTTCTTCCATAGCTTTAGCCTTTCCAAGTCTTCTAGGTAAATCTCCGAATCACTTTCTTCAATCTGCTTTGGCTCCTTTGGTTGAAGTGATGAAAAATCTTCATCCAAGTCATATGGCAACTTCACTTTCCTCTCATCATCAAACCATGATTTGTTTTCATCAAAAATTACATCTCTACTCATAGAAAATCCTTTATTGGTTGGATTGTACAATCTATATCCTTTTTGGTTTTGGTCATAACCAATGAATACACACATCTCTGCCTTGGGATCCAATTTCCCTCTTACTTGAGAAGGAATGTGAGCATAGGCTAAGCATCCAAAGATTTGACAATGCTCTAGACTAGGTCTTCTTCCATTCCACACTTCATATGGATTGGTTCCATCTAGTGACTTAGATGGAAGTCTATTTATGAGATATGTGGATGTAGACACAGCCTCTGCCCATAGCTAGTTTGGCAATCCCTTTTCATTGAGCATGGACCTTGCAGCTTTGACAATAGCTCTGTTCCTCCTCTCTCCCACACCATTGAGTTCAGGTGTATACCTTGTAGTGACTTCCCGTTTAATGCCTCTTTCATGGAAGAAGGCATCAAATTTAGAAGAGAAGTATTCTCCTCCACCATCTCATCTGAGTCTTTTCAAAATCCTACCTGTCTGGTTTTCAACAAGAGCAATATACTTCTTAAAGAAATTAAACAATTCATCCCCACGAGCTTTCCAACGAGACTAAGATCACCCCGAACAGATTTCGTATGAGGAAGTTATGACTGTTCAGGGTTCTAGGTTTAAAACAGGGTTCAAACAGGCTATTAGATAATCAGGATTTTTCTCAATTTACTTGTGTAGGGACCTCATAAATCACTAATTGCTTGATAAGTATGCCCAGAATTTACCCCAAAATCTTGGAATAAAAAACCCTAGAAATTTGGCCGAAAATGCCTGTCAATCGCGATCGAAAGGTCTGTCATTGCCTATTTGATTCCTTCAAGATCGTTGCATGTGATAATAATATCCTCAACATACACACATAAATAGATCACTTCAGAATCATTCCTCTTTATGAGCAAAGAGGTATCCACCTTGCTAGCTTTGAATCCTTGGTCCTGCAAATAAGTCACCAATCTAAAATTCCAAGCTCTTGGAGCTTGCTTCAATCCATACAAAGCTTCCTTTAGTTTGCATACATAGTTAGGATAATGTGCATCCTCATATCCAGGAGGTTGTGCCATATACACTTCCTCACAAATCCATCCATTCAAGAAAGCGTTCTTTACATCAAGTTGATAGAGCTTCCAATTTCTAGATGCAGCAAGACTAATGAGAACCCTAATTGTAGGCATTTTTGCATCAGGAGAGAAAGTCTCCTCATAATCAATACCATGGGTTTGAGCAAACCCTTTAGCAACTAACCTTGCTTTGTGTCTATTTTTACTTCCATCTGGATTCCTTTTGATTTTGTATATCCATCGAGATCCAATTACCTTCATAGATGGCTTGTTAGGTACAAGCTCCCAAGCGTCATTCTCCTTCAAGGCTTCCATTTCTTCATCCATTGCATCTCTCCAAGCTTTCTTGCTTTGTGCTTCTTCGAATGTGGTAGGCTCTTCATTGGTTGAATCTTTTGCAATGTAGATTGAGTGCTTTGTGACCAAAGAAGTATCATAAGCAAACCTCTCGGGTTTCTTCTTCTCCCTTGAAGACCTTCTAAGTGGTTGATGTGAGCTCTAGGGTCCATATGTAGCATCCTGCATCTTTGCTTTACCTTTGTTCTTCCATAGCTTTAGCCTTTCCAAGTCTTCTAGGTCAATCTCCGAATCACTTTCTTCAATCTGCTTTGGCTCCTTTGGTTGAAGTGATGAAAAATCTTCATCCAAGTCATATGGCAGCTTCACTTTCCTGTCATCATCAAACCATGATTTTTTTCATCAAAAATTACATCTCTTCTCATAGAAAATCCTTTATTGGTTGGATTGTACAATCTATATCCTTTTTGGTTTTGGTCATAACCAATGAATACACACTTCTCTGCCTTGGGATCCAATTTCCCTCTTACTTGAGAAGGAATGTGAGCATAGGCTAAGCATCCAAAGATTTTACAATGCTCTATACTAGGTCTTCTTCCATTCCACACTTCATATGGAGTGGTTCCATTTAGTGACTTAGATGGAAGTATATTTATGAAATATGTGGATGTAGACACAGCCTCTGCCCATAGGTAGTTTGGCAATCCCTTTTCGTTAAGTATGGACCTTGGAGCTTTGACAATAGCTCTGTTCCTCCTCTCTGGTACACCATTGAGTTCGGGTGTATACCTTGTAGTGACTTCCCTTTTAATGCCTCTTTCATGGAAGAAGGCATCAAATTTAGAAGAGAAGTATTCTCCTCCACCATCTCTTCTGAGTCTTTTCAAAGTCCTACCTGTTTGGTTTTCAACAAGAGCAATATACTTCTTATAGAAATTAAACACTTCATCCCTACGAGCTTTCCAACGAGCCTAAGATCACCCCGAACAGATTTTGTATGAGGAAGTTATGACTGTTCAGGGTTCTAGGGTTAAAACAGGGTTCAAACAGGCTATTAGATAATCAGGATTTTTCTCCATTTACTTATGTAGGGACCTCATAAATCACTAATTGCTTGATAAGTATGCCTAGAATTTACCCCAAAATCTTTGAATAAAAAACCCTAGAAATTTGGCTGAAAATGCCTGTCAATCGCGATCGACAGGTCTGTCATTACCTGTTTGATTCCTTCAAGATCATTGCCTGTGATAATAGTATCATCAACATACACACATAAATAGATCACTTTAGATCCATTCCTCTTTATGAACAAAGAGGTATCCACCTTGCTAGCTTTGAATCCTTGGTCCTGCAAATAAGTCACCAATCTGAAATTCCAAGCTCTTGGAGCTTGCTTCAATCCATACAAAGCTTGCTCTAGTTTGCATACATAGTTAGGATAATGTGCATCCTCATATCCAGGAGGTTGGGCCATACACACTGCCATGGGTTTGAGCAAACCCTTTAGCAACTAACCTTGCTTTGTGTCTATTTATACTTCCATCTGGATTCCTCTTGATTTTGTATATCCATCGAGATCCAATTACCTTCATAGATGGCTTGTTAGGTACAAGCTCCCAAGGGTCATTCTCCTTCAAGGCATCCATTTCTTCATCCTCTCTCCAAGCTTTCTTGCTTTGTGCTTCTTCGAATGTGATAGGCTCTTCATTGGTTGAATCTTTTGCAATGTAGATTGAGTGCTTTGTGACCAAAGAAGTATCATAAGCAAACCTCTCAGGTTTCTTCTTCTCCCTTAAAGACCTTCTAAGTGTTTGATGTGAGCTCTCGGGTCCATATGTAGCATCCTGCATCTTTGCTTTACCTTTGTTCTTCCATAGCTTTAGCCTTTCCAAGTCTTCTAGGTAAATCTCCGAATCACTTTCTTCAATCTGCTTTGGCTCCTTTGGTTGAAGTGATGAAAAATCTTCATCCAAGTCATATGGCACCTTCACTTTCCTGTCATCATCAAACCATGATTTTTTTTCATCAAAAATTACATCTCTACTCATAGAAAATCCTTTATTGGTTGGATTGTACAATCTATATCCTTTTTGGTTTTGGTCATAACCAATGAATACACACTTCTCTGCCTTGGAATCCAATTTCCCTCTTACTTGAGAAGGAATGTGAGCATAGGCTAAGCATCCAAAGATTTTACAATGCTCTAGACTAGGTCTTCTTCCATTCCACACTTCATATGGAGTGGTTCCATCTAGTGACTTAGATGGAAGTCTATTTATGAGATATGTGGATGTAGACACAGCCTCTACCCATAGGTAGTTTGGCAATCCCTTTTCGTTGAGCATGGACCTTGCAGCTTTGACAATAGCTCTGCTCCTCCTCTCTGCTACACCATTGAGTTCGGGTGTATACCTTGTAGTGACTTCCCTTTTAATGCCTCTTTCATGGAAGAAGGCATCAAATTTAGAAGAGAAGTATTCTTCTCCACCATCTCATCTGAGTCTTTTCAAAGTCCTACCTGTTGGTTTTCAACAAGAGCAATATACTTCTTAAAGAAATTAAACACTTCATCCCCACGAGCTTTCCAACGAGCCTAAGATCACCCCGAATAGATTTCGTATGAGGAAGTTATGACTGTTCAGGGTTCTAGGGTTAAAAGAGGGTTCAAACAGGCTATTAGATAATCAGGATTTTTCTCAATTTACTTGTGTAGGGACCTTATAAATCACTAATTCCTTGATAAGTATGCCTAGAATTTACCCCAAAATCTTGGAATAAAAAACCCTAGAAATTTGGCCGAAAATGCCTGTCAATCGTGATCGACAGGTCTGTCATTACCTGTTTGATTCCTTCAAGATCATTGACTATGATAATAAGATCATCAACATACACACATAAATAGATCACTTTAGATCCATTCCTCTTTATGAACAAAGAGGTATCCACCTCGCTAGCTTTGAATCCTTGGTCCTGCAAATAAGTCACCAATCTGAAATTCCAAGCTCTTCGAGCTTGCTTCAATCCATACAAAGCTTTCTTTAGTTTGCATACATAGTTAGGATAATGTGCATCCTCATATCCAGGAGGTTGTGCCATATACACTTCCTCACAAATCCATCCATTCAAGAAAGCGTTCTTTACATCAAGTTGATAGAGCTTCCAATTTCTAGATGCAGCAAGACTAATGAGAACCCTAATTGTAGGCATTTTCGCAACAGGAGAGAAAGTCTCCTCATAATCAATACCATGGGTTTGAGCAAACCCTTTAGCAACTAACCTTGCTTTGTGTCTATTTATACTTCCATCTGGATTCCTCTTGATTTTGTATATCCATCGAGATCCAATTACCTTCATAGATGGTGTAGCTCACTGATGAGTAGCACCTCCTTTAATGTCAATCCGGAAAGACGTGAGGATGGTATGAAGACCACGAGCAAGTGGAGGCACAAGTGCGTGAGTGAGAAGCACACAAGCATGCACACACATACACACACAAGCGCACACACGGCAAGACAAAGAGTGAGAAGCAATGGAGTTCTTAGATTACTTTCAAAAAGCTCTTACAAGTTCATTTCTATTACAAGCTAACCTCAAAAATGAGCTCTCTAGCTCTTTTTATAGTTTTTGACTAGCTTTGGCCCTGTCTAGACCTAGTGTCTGGCCTAGTTAAAAATTAGGTTCCAGGGCTCTTTTGAGGGCTCAAACGAGATCTAAAAATTACGAAAATTGATATGTAGGCACTTCTAAGGCTCCTCAAGCTCAAGGACTCCTTGGCTTGCACAAAATGGAGCTACAAAAATACGAAATGGTATTTACAATGGTTTTTAGTGATTAAAATCACTATTTGTGTAGGGATTTTCTCTGTTGATTTGTCGTACACATCTTTGAGCTCCCTACTTGCTCTTTCTTCTTGTGTGCTCCACTCCTTGATGTCTGAAAAATTTAGATGGCCTACTTGCCAGATCGTCGTTGACTGCTCTGTCTACTTGTACTTTCTCTTCTCTCTGACTCCCTTCTTAAGCTTCCTTGCCTAGTGAGTCCTTCAGTTCCAACACCCCCCCCTCTCTCGCGTCTGTCGTCCCTGACAGACCCTTGTTGGGTGGGTCGTTGCATGTAGTACTCAACAACGTCTTGTGCTAAGTGATGTTCTGCAATCCGCAATCCTTTGGCCAAGTCCGTGAGTAAAGCATCCCAATCTACCGGCCCGGGAACCTCTGGATGTGGTATACGTAACTTTTCTGAATGGAGAGCTTATTCCACTGCAAACAACTGCAATCAATGTGATGTTCTGGGAATGAATATCTCTGAGTGATATTCCCAGAATCTCGTGACGAACATTTCTTCAAACGTCTGTTTGAAGCAGGCTGGTAGATACTTGATGCGCGCGTGCCATGCATATACAACATTAATAGATGGTGTTGCACTCATGTCGTAGACGAGGTCCTGATTACCTTCATTAAATCCAAGAGCTGACAAATGGGGCTCCTTGACATTTTTGAAAGTCCTGAAGGTAACCAACATGAGTTCAAAAATTTTAAGGCACATTTGGGCCATGACATCTGGTACATTTTTAAACCTGACCCCCCAATGCCGAATCGTTGAGATCATGTATCCTATGGTAGGTTGGCCTTTGGGTGGTGCTAAGTAAACATAATTGAGCCATTTCTCACATCCTTTGTTTGTCAGCACCATTTTTGTGTATTCCGGCCATGACCTTCTTCGAAACACAAGACAGTAGCATGGGTTGTATTTGATGTACAAAGGCATGTTATTCCATGTTCTTACCATCTCTGGGTAGGTTTCCAGTAGACGAATCCTCCACATCAGTTGATGAATATTGCCCTGCTTGGCACTTGCTGGGATGTCGTCCGGTGCGAACTGTGTAGCCGAGGTTGGTTCTTTTGATGTGTGACTCTTGATTTCCGCATTGTAATCCGCCATTAGGACACAGAAAGGAACATACAAATCGTCGGATGTGCGGATCCACCTATGATGGGAGAGATTCCTAAAGTAATCCGATTTTATGACTACTTCTTCCAAGTGTGACATAGATGCTATCTGAACTGCCACTCTATCATCATGGGTTGTGACCACTTTCTCTAACCTTTGCATCCATTCAGGAGCCTCTATCTCTATGGTGTCCATGCCCTCTTCTGTTTGCTTGCCCCCTGGTGCAGGCATGGGAACATACGGGTCTTCGAAAGTTTCCTCTATCTCGATTGGCACTAGATCTTCAGGCTCGGGCTCGATAAGGGGAGAGGGTTGACGTTCGTATTGCATGACTTTGCTGCGTAATTCTTCGAGTTTTGCCCTGAGTTTTGTGACCTCTTCGGACGTGTCGTCTGTGGCTGTGGCTTTGCTTGGTGACTCTTGCTGAGTCGCCAGTTGCTTAAGTAGATCATCCCTTTCTCGTTCTAAAGCTGCATGGGCCTCCAGGAGGTCGGCATGGGTTTCTAACACAGTTTTCATATTTTCTGAGGGAATGGCCTTGAATTTTTCTGGGTCGATTTCCTGCGGGGAACCTTCCATGGTCTCTTCATTCTGTTTCTGCAGCCGTTTATTCTCTTCGAGAGCTGTAGACATGTGTTTTCGTAGGAGGGCTAGGTTGCGTCTAAGTTTGAGATTCTCCGTTATCTGGGAGTGTAGCAATTCATCCATATGTTGTCTTTCCTCTGCATCTGATTGGGGTGGGTTGGCTACTAACTGTTCGTGTTGTTCATGTAAGGTGGTATGCTGTTGTTGTAGTAGCCGCTTTTCCCTTTCGAGATCCATGAAGCGTAGTTGAAGTTCCTCATGACTTCGAAAGAGTCGCGTATGTTGGTTATCAAGATGCTGGTAGTGCTGTTGTAGTTGCGACATACACTGATACATATTATTAAATACATTATTAATAGGGATGGATGCGGGAAGGGGGTTGGATGCAGAAGGGAAGGGAAAAGGGAAGGGAAATGGAAGTGTGGATGTGGTGCTGGAAAATGGTGAAGTGGGAGGTGGGGGAATGGGAGATGGTGGATGCATGGGGGGAGGGAGAGGTGCGGAGGTGGGGGAGATGTCCATAAGATCAACGGTGGATGCAGTAGTGGGAGTGATTGTGAATAGTGGAATTGTGGGTGCGGTGATAGTGGTGAAAGTGTACAGTGGTGTGTGCAATTGTGAAGACGAACTGCCCGGAAGTGTGATCGGGGGGTTGAGACCTTCTGTGGCAGCAGTTAGAACTACTGTTTCAGTGGTCGTATGGACAAACGAAGTGGAGATAGGGTGTGGGGGTTGTGTGGATTGAGTGACGGTCTGTGCTTCGGTATGGGTAGTGGACTCGGAGGCGGTGACAGTAGTGGTTACACTGGTTGTGGGAGATGAATGTGGTGGAGATGGAGGCAGGGGTGGCAACGGGGGTGACGGAGGTGCACTTGATACATGGGTTTCCTCAGTATCGTGGACAGTGTGTGCGGTGCCCGTGGTTGTGGATGTGCCTTGTGGCTCTGATACTAATACATTCATCTGCTTTCCTGCTCGAGGGGGGCATCTGCCATATCTTCGTTCCGTTCTTCGTGCTTGTGCAAGGGCGGTATGCACCGTTTCAGGGACGCCTAATGCCTCAGATATCATGTCAAGGGTGGCACGGTATTGCTCGTCTACGCCTTCCTCCTCAAGGATTTGATTCATGAGGGCCTTGCCTGTTGCTAGGGACAGTCTATGTTGCTCTTGCACTCTGTTCATGGTATCATAGAGCTTCTTCAATGCCTTCGTGTAAGCGGGGGCACCTTCAAGTACCTGCAGGGCTTCCTAATCATATTCCTGCTCTTCTTCCTTGAATTGTCCATCATGTTCCTCCTCTTGTCCTTCTTCTTCTTCACCCTCCACATCGACGATTTCTAGTTGTCTGGGATGGGGTTGGTCTATAGCAGTTTGTTGTCCACTAGCTTGTTCTGCCTCGACTTCTGCGTTAACAGCCTCAATGATTCTGGCTACCTCCTCATCAGTTAAGTCTTCTAAAGTGAATCCGTGAGGAAACTCTAGGTCGGTTGGTACGGGTGGGAACACCAGATTAGGTCCGTCAGTGCTGTGCCTTGGTAATCTGATAGTGAAGGGTTGCACCCGCCTTGGAAGTCGTGGAGTGGTCTTTGGAGTCAATGTTGCACCGCGGGGTTGTGCGCAGGGCATCTGAACGGCGCCTCTCATTTTCTTGGATGGTGGTCCTGCGGAGGATAATCGGCGCTGAAACTCTTGTACCCTGGTCCAAATGAGTGCCCTTTGCACTGGTACATCATAGGCAAGACATCTGTACACAATCCTGGTCAGAGCACAGCATCCGTACAGTACAGACTTTTGTTTTTTATACCACCTTTGATGAGCCAAGTGGATTTGGTCGATAATCCAGTGGGGCATGTTGATTGTCAAATCAAAGGCATCAGCCAAGTATAAACTAAACCATATCTTTTTAGGTGGCATTGTGAACCTCTCCTGGGCGGGAAATGCAAAGTGCTGCATGACCATTCGCAAATGAATAGCGATTGTAGGCGTCATTGCCACCATGTCTTTTAACTTTGTCAGATTCCTATTCTTCATATTGTCGGGGACCATAGTCTCTTTCTCCGTAGGAATATGCATACCTTTCATGTCTAGAGCTTCCCTTACCAAGTTGATAGTTAATCTGAAACGCTTGAGCTCATTTCCCCTTGTGAGAGATGGGAGGACAAAGGAGTTGTATCCCTTTTTGTCTTTGCTCGGAGTAAGGGTGCTAATCAAATAAGAGCATCTTAGAAAATCCGGCTTTGGCAACTGGAATTTGAAGTACTCGTAGAGTCCTGCCTTCTTCCATATAGGTTTCAGTCCTTCATTATTCTGCAGTCTCTCAAATTCCCTAGTGAAAAAGTGATACCTCCCCCAGCGCCCATTGAATTCTATCTCGGCCTCCCACATATAAGTGCCTTCACCAAGGGGTCCTGCCACATCACTGAACCAATGAGAGTTTTTACTGATTGGCATAGTGTGCCCTTGTGGAGGGTTCTGAACCGGTATGGCGTGTAATGCTCTCAATGCTACAGGGCGTTCCTTCAATTCCTCCTCAACGGGAAGACTTTCAATATCCACGACTTGGGTGCTGGTGCCTGCCTGGGAGCTAGTTCCTGCCGTATCTGCCATGTTACTTCTTGCCTCCTGATTCTGTGAGAATATAGAAACATGTGTTAACATTGTAAAGGACAAGAGAGAACCGTTTTTGTCCCCATTACAACATTAACATGAGGTTCGGGAGAGATTAGTGGGTTAGTAAGTGCTCGGTGCTTGTGTGTGTAGTTAGGGATTGGTTAGACCTAGGAGCTAAGTGGAATGATGTGGTGTGAGAGTGACGTAGTTAGTAGGTGGGCATGGATTTACGACTGGGGTCTGGGGGTTTATTACAAGTTTTAGGTTGCCAAATGCAATGGATAGGGTTTGATTTTGACTTTGTGGAGGCTCTAGGGAGTGTGATAGGGTATTTACTTGAAAAATGGGGCTTTGTAGGAACCCATTTACAAGTGATTCTACTCGTGCTCATGGAAGAATACGTGTTAGTGCGTGATGTGCAAGGTTGGGCCTCAGATGTTCGCGTGAGTGAAAGATGTTGTACAGGGTTTGGCCTTGGTGTAGCTATTTGAGCCCGCAAGCAAGCCTTAGGCACCCAGATTTGTCGTGATTGTGGGCTGGCCTTCATTGACTTCTTGGGTACCCAAATAGACTTCACTTTCGCAGAAGAACTTATGAAAGGCTTCTTATTAGTATCGTGCTGTTGATTACTAATAAGAGGTTTTGGTCGTGGTGTTGGCCTGGTCGGAACAGGGTGTTCGCCTTTTCGCCTCCATACTTGTTTCATCGGCTGAAACAATCTACTTTGCTCCTTTTTTTGGCCTCCAGTACAGGTAGTGTTCTGCTTCTTCTGTATTTGATCTGCCGTTGGCTGCTGCATCCTTCTGACCTTTGGAAAAGAAGGGAGTACCGTCTTATCCTTGACTCCGTTGTTGAGACAATCCTCTTTCTACATCATACATTTTTGGACAAGAATAGCATTGTCAACTTCATGTGCACCCTTGGAAGGACCAGGAGTTTGTGTTTTACCTAGTTCCTTGAGTGCCTCCTTTTCCAATTCAACTGTAATTCGGCTATGATTTACCCATACCTGAAGAAGTCCGCTTCTTAGGTTTAGGTTGACTGCATGATCATAGATCCAGTCCTGACCCAAGACAAGAGGCTCAGTGAGGTCCTCATCTTGACACACTAATACTTTGACTATCATCACTTCGTCTTGAATGGAGATGGGAAGATCCACCTCGCCCATGCAAGGTGTTTCCACACCTCCCAATCCTATGAGATATGCTTCTATAGGATTGACAGTTAATCTCAATTCTTGACAGTAAGACAATTTAACAGCACTAGTGGCCATCAAAGTATGCCTTCTGTCGTTTCTTAGCTGCATATATCCCTGCAGCCGCCCTCAGTCTTGTTTCTCCTAATCGTTCAAGGTCAAAAAGTCTAGAGGAGAGTTCATGACCCGTCCATTCATGCTCTTGTGCTACTTTCAGTGTAGGTATTAGGAAGTCCAACGGTAGCATTGCATTTTGGCCAAATACCATCTGAAAGGGGGTGGCTTGGAGTACCTTTTTGTAGGCGACTCGGTATGCCCAAACAGCATGGTGTAGCTGTTTGTCCCAATCAGAGCGTTTATTGTTCACTAATTTCGTCAGTACATTGCATAAGATCTTATTGGTGCTCTCAGCCTGGCCATTAGCTTGAGGGTGATAGGGGGCAGACTTCTTATGTACTACCAAAAATTCTTGGAGCAGATTTTCAATAACTTCATTCAAGAAGTGCGTGCCTCTATCGCTAACTAGTTCTATGGGTAGCCCGTATCTAGTGAATACATTCTCAAATAAGAACTTAGCAGTAGTCTGAGCATCGTTCTTTCTCGTAGCTTTTACCTCTACCCACTTGGTGAGATAATCCATGGCCACAATGATATATTCAGCATGTGAACCCTTGGCTGGGGGATTAATAGGACCTACAAAGTCTATTCCCCACTTAGAGAATGCACGTCCACCCATCATAGGTTTCAGTGGCATCTCATCTTTGCGTATAGGATACTGAGTTCTTTGACACACATCACACCGTTTCACATAGGTATGTGCATCCATGTGAAGGGTTGGCCACCAAAAGCCCACAAAATAGTATTGACTTGATCACCCGATCTGGTCCAAAGAGTCCCCCTGCCACACCTTGGTGAGCAGTTTCCAAGATTTTGAGATATTCACTCTCATGGACACATAGTCTCAGGTAACCATCTTTACCACGCTTGTATAGATTATCACGAATGAGTGAATAATCCTGGGCTTCTTGTTCTAAACTCCTTTGCCTAGCTAGAGTCATGTCTGGAGGGAATGTTCTCGTCCTTAAGAAGGATACTAAAGGTTCACTCCAATCTGGCACTATGGACACTTGATAAAGAGTGGCATGTTCCACAGGTGGTTTAGTGCAGCAGATTGGGCATTCCTTGCACAACTTTTGGACATCAGCCTCCATAGTCGGCCAATGCACTCCGAGTCTCCTTAGTGTCTGTAAGGTTTGTTGCTTTGAGTAGTGTTGCTCTAATGCACCTACATGTGCTAAATGCAACCATTTAGTGTACTCGTCCTCTTCTACACAACAAGCCAAGATCCCTTGATCTATGTGCTTGTACATACTTCCTGCCATGATGTGATACTTTTGGGCTTTTACTACCTCTCTATCCTGCGTGTTTATTACTGGGTGGTTAGGTCCGTATGTCAACACTGGTACCAATGGCTTAGCCCACTGCGGCACCACTTCCAAATTAAACAAGTAAGCATCAGGAAGTTCATCTGACACTCCTTGTGGGGCTTCTCCCGATGTGAGCCTAGAAAGGTGATCTGCTCTCAAATGAGTCTTCCCTTTCCTTACCACAACCTCAAAATCATATTCCATTAGCAAGAGAAACCATCTTACTAATCTACCTGTGTTGCATGGCTTGTTTACCAAGTATAGTAGAGCTTGATGATCAGTAAAAAATTTAAACTTATTTGCAAGTAAATAATGTCTAAACTTTTTAACCGCATACACCATGCCTAGTCCTTCTCTCTCCATAGTGGTATAATTTCATTCAGCAGCATTCAATTGTCTACTAGCATAGGCAATTGGAAGATCCATATTACCTTCGCCGGTAGGCTGCGCGAGTACACACCCAATAGCATAATTGGACGCATCAACATGAACATGGAAAGGCTTATTCCAATTTGGTGTGGTCAAGATCGGTGCTGAACATAATCGCCGTTTAAGCTCATTGAAGGAATTCTCACATTCATCAGTCCACTCAAAGTTAGTCAGAAGTCCGTACATGGGCTTTGCAATGACAGCATACATGTGAATGAACCGGCGGTAGTACCCACAATGCCCCATGAAAGCTTGTACTTCCTTGACATTCTTTGGCCTAGGTAACTCGGCTATGGCTCTCACTTTCTCTTCATCAGTGGATATGCCATTCTTTGACACTATGTGTCCTAGAATCTTGCCTTGCCTGACCATAAAAACGCACTTTTCTGGGTTCAGGCAGACTTGATATTCTCTACATTTGTCAAAGATTTGTCTGAGTTCAGGAATATGGGTTTGTCTAATGTTGGAATGAGCACAAAAATCATCAACATAGACTTCTAAATTCTTCCTCAGGAACTCCTTAAATACATGGCACATTAGTCTCTGGAAGGTTGCAGGAGCATTGGTAAGCCCAAATGGCATTACACGAAAGGCAAATATACCCCACTCTGTGGCAAAAGCTGTCTTATGCTGATCTTCTGGAGCTATGGCTACTTGATTGTAGCCCGAAAATCCATCGAGGAAGTTGTACACTTCCTTGCCTGCTACTCTTTCTAAGAGATGCTCTGTGATAGGAAGTGGATAGTTATCTCGAATTGTGGCTGCATTAACCTTCTTCAAGTTAATGCATACACGTAATTTACCATTCTTTTTGGGCACCACAACAATGGGGGATACCCATTCAGTGTGCTCAATTTCATAGATAAATCCAGCTTCAACCAGTCTATCTATCTCCTCTTTGATCTTGGCAGCGTAACTATCATTGTATGTATATGGCTTTTGCTTAGAGGGTTTGGCATCTGAGGTCATGGGGATGGTGTGTGAGCATATGTCAGGGTCCACACCTTTCAAGTCCTTGTAATTCCAAGCGAACACGTCTCTGTATTCTCTTAGCAAGGCTATCAATTCTTGCTCTTCTTCTTCCATCAGGTCATGTCCTATGTAAGTGCATCTCTCTTCTCCCTCTTCCATGGCTACCACAATTTTCTTTGTGGTTTCTTTGTTATCATAGGCCTCTCCTGATTGTGCCTCTCGTTTAGGCATTCTGATCATGACTCTCCTGTCATCTATCTCATACTTCTTAAAATTTTCTGGGACCTCAAACAAAGATTCCTCCTCTTCTTGTGTGACTTCTTTCTTCTTCCTTTTCTTTCCTTCTTCCTTAGGAGTTACATGTGTGGCTAGCCTTACGTCTTTTGTAAGCTCTCCGTGCCTCTGGGGTTGAAATTCTACTTCATAGAAGTATTCTTCATCTGATGCAAAAGGTGGGTCCATAATGATTGACTCTAGATCGGAGTCACTTGCATCCTCAAATGCATCAGGGCTAGGTTCGCACTCTTCTAACACTGCCTCTCCCATGATTGGCTCTATGGAGAAGACTGAAATGTCATAGCCATCCTCATCACAGTGGGGTGTCCATTGTTCTTCATTGATGGCTACATCCATGGTTGCTAGGATTTCTGCCCAGCCGTGGGATTCAAATTCTTCGTCAGGAAAGACTACAGGTGCATAGGCTGGGTCTTGAATGGGTCTATGTGTTTCATTTGCACCTATTTCTCTGGCCTTTTCTCTCTTCTCTTCTTCTACTGCTACTTTGCACATCCATAAGTGAGTGTCTTCATGCATCCATGAGGATCCTGATCCTATGGAATGCACCGATTCCGTATCATCTTTGGCTCTATGGATGGGGTTCCATTGGATAGGAGGGACATCTCTATGAGAGTAATCCTTGAGATTGACTTTGGTCGTAACACCTAAGTGCTGCAGGTACAAAGAATTGGTTCCCCAATCCTGTACCACTTGCAACTGTTGCATAAAGGGTCGTCCCAAGATCATTTCATAGGCATGGTTCTTGCTAGAATCACATATAGCAAAGGTATGCTCGAACTCGACACCACAGGTGGTGAGAGTTATTCCTTCTAGCAATCCTAAGGGCTTCTCAATATGACCATCGGCCATCTACAATTTCATTCTCGTTGGCCTGAGTGCTGGCTTGCCCCAACGCTTCCATAGGGAAGTGGTGGCAATTGCAACTCCTGCACCTGAGTCCAAAATTGCCTTGGTGGTGTACTCCTGGTAGGTAATGGGAAGATAGGTGTTCCCTTCTTCACCTTCACACATATCTCCTATCTTATCCAAGGGTATCTTTGGCACTGTCCTATGTGATCCTACTTGGGAATGAGGTTTCACTATCGCTGGTACTTGTTTGGCGACATGTTTCCATAATTCAAGTCTAACCTTGAGTAGCTCTTCTAACTTGAGATTGCACTGCACTTTAGTGTTTTTCACTACCTCTGTGTTCCTAGGTAAGACTGAGTCCTCATTTTGTACCATGACCGTGGGTGCTCTCTGTTGAGGGCGAGACGAGTAAGAAGAGGAAAAAAAGAAAGCAACGAAAGAAACAGCTTCACTAAAAGGCAAATTTGAAGATAAACAAATGTAAAGATACATCTCTGCAGGAAGCCCTGCAGGGGCGCAACACCCATCTCTGCACAGAGCCCCGCAGGGGCACGCACCAGGCTACAAAGCTAAACCCCGGGGTCCAGAGGAGTGGATTTCTCAAACATCAGAGTAGGACCAAAAGTTAGAAAGGGATAGAGGCTGAAAAGTTGAAGAGGGTGACTAAGAATAGCGCATTCCTAGTCACTGGTGGCGTGCGTGGCAACCCAAGTCAACAGGCAAGACAACTACATCAGGCTCTCGAGTGGTAGAGCTTGAATCAAGAAGGCCATCGAATCTGCATGTCTGTTTAACTGCAGACAATACTGACCACAGGGCGCGTGCGCGAAGCAAAGTCTGTCAAAGGAAGCAAAGTCTGTCAAGGGACGACAGAGGCGAAGAGGGGGAGAGTGTTGCAGAGCCAAAGAGCGCACAAAGCAGAGAAAAAGATGGGCCCCAAAATTTTTCCGATTTGGACCACATATTTTTGTAACATATTCATTTTTGTAATATATTTCCCCTTGTAAAGGCACTAGAGGAGTCCTCTAGATGCATTCCCACAGAAGAATAGAAGCTTACCCATGTAAAATAGTAGGAAATTAGCTCTTAGTGAATAAAGTGCCGGTCACTTGTGTGAAAGGACCATTTTTAGGGCACTAGTATATAAGTCAAATGTGACTCTTTGTAGAGGACTTTTGGCCATTGTGAGAAGAGAGAGCACAGAAATTCGAATTTGTGTCTTCTTCCCTCTTCATCTTCTTCTTCGCGAGCTTGTATGCATGTGTAGTGCTTGGAAAGAGTGCTTGTGAGTGTTGTCTATCCTTGAGAGTGTTTCTTTGCTGTAGGAAAGGTGTGTGCGAGGTGTAGGAAGTGCTGAAGCTTAGGAAAGTATTTTCGCGATTCAGTATTTCTGTCATAACTTGAAGTAGGAGCGTCGGAATTGAGTGAAACCACTGCCATTGGATGCGTCTTCTCGAGAGCTTCGAAACGCATATGCTATTCGCTATGTTTGGAGCTCGGAGCTAGGAGAAAAGTCCAAAATACTGACGGCTGCTGCACCAAGTATCGTTTCGTCTTGACCTACAGTTAGAGCTTGTTAGGATAAGCATTTACCTCATTTTCATTCTTGAGTAGCTCATTTGCATTGACCATTACGCGTTTGCATGTCTTCATACACTCGGCTAGGTTAGCATACTCTTCGGATTGATAAATTAAAAGCGTGTATCCCCACTATATGCACTTGTGAGGGGATTGAGGTACAGTCTCTTTCTCCGCAAGTCCCTAAGTTGAAGCTTAGGTCAACACACTTTTTGGCGCCGTTGCCGGGGAGTGACGAATCAGACCGAGGCATCCGTGTGATGGTAAGTAGCTTTTTTCTTTGAAGAACTTGGAGGAGCGGAAATCTTCTCTTCTTTGGTAAGTCAATTTCAGCCGCACTTGCTACTTCTCATTCTTGGAGTGTGTGTAGTGAGTTGCTAGATTAGGGAAGTAAGTAGAAGAAGTAGAATAGGAGTGAGTGGAGAGTAGAGTAGGCTTTAGGGTAGTTCAAAAATTGTCCTTTTTCTGTAAGCTAGGAATTCCCAAGTATAAAAGCCAAAAATTTTTCATTTTTCAAGTTACTTGTTGAACAAGTATCGTGGAGAGCTGTGTCGAGTGTCGTGAGAGTTGCAGCGATCGTTTCGAGGAAAGCAAGCAATAGGGAAGAGTTCAGTGCAAAAGAGTTGGACCAAGAGATCATGGGTGCTTCCAAGGTAAACTAAACCACCTATTTGCTCAAAAATTTCCAGTAATTCAACCTAGGAAAGGAAGAAAACGACCTGCGCTGAGTGTCGTTTGGGCCTTCAGGGGGTTAAAAGTCTTTGGTTGATTGATACAGTGGGTGAGGGTAGGAGAGAAGAGCTAGGTGAGAAAGGGGGAAACATCAAATCTCAAAAAAAACATTACAAAAATTTGAAAAGGGTCAAGTATCGCTTTGCTCCTGCGGTCGAGTATCGTTTTACTCCTGCGGTTGAGTATCGCGATATTTCCCAGCGGTCGTAGATCGTTTCGCTAGAGATCGTTTTGATCAGAGATCGTAGATCGCGTATCGTTTGCCAAGTATCGTTATCCAGAGATCGCGACACTTGTCAAAGGTCGTGTATCGTTTGTCACGAGTGTCGTCGGTCGTCGATCGTTTGGCGGAGATCGCGACACTTGTTACAGATCGGTATCGTTTCAGTTAGGTATCGTCGATCGTTTCTGGTGAAGATCGTAGATCGTTTCTATTCGAGTATCGTGTATCGTTTAGTGAGAGATCGTGTGTCGTTTCAGCCCAAGTATCGCCGATCGTTTCTACTAGAGATCGTCGGTCGTGTATCGTTTTCTGCGAGAGATCGTTTTACCGAGAGATCGTTTGGTCAAAGATCGTTTTCCAGCGATCGTTTCTATCAAGTATCGTTTGTCAGCGATCGTTTTGGTCAGAGGTCGTAGATCGTTTCATTGAGAGGTCGTGTATCGTTCCCAGTCAGAGATCGTTTGGGGAAAGGTCGTTTTCCAGCGATCGTTTCTTCCAAGTATCGTTTGTCAGCGATCGTTTTCTCAGAGATCGTGAGAGCCAAGTATCGTGACTTGAAATTTTCTTTAAGTCACATTCCTGCCTCAGTTTTCCCTAAACTTCTGAGCCATAACTTAGAACTCTAGAGACTAAAGGTGGACAAGAATTGATCAGAGCTCTTAAGTGGATGAACCTGAGATCGGGAAGAACCCTAGGAAGCCGAAGAAGTGTAATTTCTTCCGTAGGGAGTGTTGCCGAACCAAGTAACCGTTCACACTATTCTGAGACCTCCAGTGAGTCAGAAGGAGAAATCCCCATGGCTTCCGAGGATATGCAAAACACGATGCCCATGATTGGCCAGATGTCCATCATTGAGGGTGAATACAGAACCTCCTTAGAGTATGTGAGCACTAACCACAATGAGATACCTATCTATTTGGATGGTCTAAACAGATCAGTGGCCAGACTGAGGAAGGCTTCAGAGGCCTACATAGTGCCAAGGCCGGCAGTTAAGTACATAGGAGGACTGTACATGGATAAACAAGACATTCAATACATGGTCACAGAACATCCTGAAACCATTAATGAGCGTGGTGAGGAAAATAATACTTCAAGCGTAAATGGACATGAAACTGAAGTACAAGTGACTACTCCTAGAGGAAGATCAACAATCACTAAACTTTGGAGAGGAGACTTAGTTCCCCAGGATGACACTCTAATAGATGTGTATTTGATCAACGGGATGGAGCATCTGCTCAGAGCCCATTCCTCAATATGGGAAGCTGCCCCTAATCCAGTTACCATCTATGAGTTACAAGATCCTGAATTCTCCACCATCATCACATATTTGGACAAAAATCACAGAAGGTATTGGCCAGTCACTGAAATAGAGAGAGCTGAGCTGAAATATCAGAACATCCCAGTGTTCCCCCCAAGGGACCAAGCCACCACTTCACGGAACCCACATGGAACTTCTCAAAATGATTCAAGTCAACATTCGGGACAAACACAACAAACTCAACAAACCCAGATCCCTGTCAGACCACATGTTCAATTCGCAATGCCTGTCACTAATCCTAATTATCGGCCACAACCAGCCATTGACCCAAGACATGGAGTTCATGCTCCAGTCAGACCACAGGTAGTACGAGGACCAGGTATACCAATAGGAAGACCAAATTACCCTGTAATGCCGAGGCAACCTGAAGCAGGAAGGAGACTAAGACCGATCCAAGTGGCCAAGTGCATGAGAAATCATTATGATGGCTCGAGTGAACCCTATAATCACATAGCAGAATTTAAACAAGTAGTTAGAGCCGAGCAGGTAGACGACTTCATGATTCAATATGAGTCCTTTGGCCTTACCTTGTCAGACACAGCCCTGGCCTGGTTTCAGCCATTGGATCCAAATACCTTCCAGAACATGGATCAAGTGTATCAAGAAATGATTGAAGAATTTACCAAGTCTGGAATCAAGAACAATTCTTCGTCATTAATCCACAGCTTCAAACAGGTCCCGACTGAGTCAGTCAGATTGGCTGCCAGGAGATTCAAGCAGTATGTGGATAGATGCCCCGTAGAAGAGAGACCAACACAAAACAAGATGGTATCATTGTTTTTAGAAGGACTATTGTTTTGTTTTGGACTCCAAGTTGTCCTCTCCAATCATGAAGTAACAAAGAATCAACAAATCATCTTTATTTTGTCAATCCTAGGAATATCCACAAGACCACAGCCCCTTCAAGATAATAGATTCAAGGAAATAAGAGATTGATGGCTGGATTGCTGAGAGAAATTGAAGATGAAGAGAAAATCTTGAGTTTACCATAACTAAGGCAAATCTCCATCATTTTCCATGTTCTTTATGTCAAAACCATGCCATTTCATTAGCAGAATACAAATATGAACTCAAAACTGAAGAATATCACCTGTATCACCAAGACGAGACAATCGCGATTCTGTACCAACAGACGATTTTCACAATTTTGAAACTTCCTGCAGTCCTTTCCACTCATTTACAGCAATAGGTCTCTCTCTTCATACAACTTACTCAGTAATACACAATTAAGACTCACAAATCTCCATGCTTAGACAAGAGACAAGCTCACACATCAAAAGAAATACACTCAACAGGAGAAAACACGATTTTGCAGAAACTCTTTCTTCTCTATTGATAGCTTGAGCAAATGGCTAACCAACCTCTCCAAAATAGAGAAAATTGAATTATATACATTTTCAAGTGTCCCTTTTCACACTTGAAATTAGGTCTTTTTCTCTAATTTTCTAAAAAATGCTATCTAAGAGTTTCTAAAAATTCTACAAAAATTACAGAAGGTCCTCAACCACATAAGGAAGACTCTTCCTTATTTTTACAATCATTGCATAAATATTTTACAATTTTTTTTGACTTTTTACTAATTTTTTCATCAAAAATGCTCCTTCAAAATCACTCCTTCCAACATCCTTCCCCTCCTAAACCTTTCGGCTCCTGACGAAAGATTTTCTTTATGTGAGCTCAGCTTTATTTCTTCTTCCTTTGATACACTTGTGACACCAAGTCATGGCTCTTCCTTTCTGTGACATTCAAATTATTGACCATTTCAAATAAAGCTTTCCTCCATTGTACTGCAGCTTCAGGCTTGTCTATAACGTCCTTCTTCAAATATTCTGTGTAGGCAACTTCATAGGCAGTAAGTCTTGCTTTTGTAACAACTGATAGGTTTCCAAAAATCTCTGATTCCCTCTCAAAAAATCCATAATCGAAAGCATCCTCAAAAATCTGTAAGTAATGGCTACCCAAAAATATAATTCTGCTGTAGTAGGCCATTAAGCAGATCCTGTCTGGTGTCTCACTCAAATCAAACAAAAGAGCATCAGTTGGTGAATTAAAGCCTATGTAGTTCAAAATTCTGATATCTGTATCAGTGTAGGTCTCTATACAAGCTAGAATCAATCTCATTATTCTGACAAGTAATATACAGGCTGGATCATTAACATCTTTATATGTCGTTAAAATTGACTCAGCAGCATTCACCATGTAATTTTTTGTAGGCCAAGTACCTGCCTTTGGACCTGCTATCTTTGGAAAATTCAGCCACTTTGCTGGAATCTGTCCTGTTTTCCTCCTTTCCCAAAAAACAGTCCATTCTCTTCTTCTGGCAACTGGACAATAGGCTGGATTTATCTTTAAATTCAAAGGTGCCTCTTTCCAGATTTTCCTGCATTCCTTATTGGCATCCAACCACTTATTCCTCCATTTAGGATTTGCTCTTTCAAATAACTCCTTCGTGACATTAATATCTTCTTCATATTCAAGGTATTTGTTCGGAGATAGCCCTACTCTGGCTAATTGATAATTCTTTATACTCTCCAAAATCATGCAGAAAGGTATTCCCAATCCATCTGCAGCCCAATGATGCTGATCTGGATTAATGCCTTTATTCAGAGCAAAATTAACTATTTGATCTTCATACTCATTATGCATTTGTCTAATAAAACCCATTCTTGCCTCTCTATTGGTCAATAACTTCTGTACAAAATCTTCAGAAGATTCTTCCTCTGTTTCTTTGGCTGCTGACTCCTTGTTCTCTTGTTCCTTGTCAAAATCCCCTGTTTCATATTCCCTGTTGTCTGTATCTTCTGCCTGTACTTGATCTTGAATTTCTTCTGGAACTTTTGATTTCTCCAACTGTTTCTGTAGTTCTTCTATAGTCATTATTGAACTTTTGTTCTGAGCTTCCCATAACTCCTTTTCCTTCCTCCACTCATTTCTTTCTTCCTCCATCTTTGCTTGCCATTCACTTCTTTCCTTCTCTACCTCCAAATGTAATTGATGATATCCTCTCATTGATGTGGCAGCATGAGTGTTTGCCTGTTTCTCCATTTCTTTGGCCTCTTTTAATTCTGTTTGAAGTCTTTGAATTTCTTTATGCAGCTCTTCCTTTTCTTCCTCTGTCAATTGGACAGATTTGCTTCCATCTTGTAGTTGACCTTCTTCTAACAACACTTTATTAATTTCTTCATGTGCTCTAGTCAGAATTTGATAAGATGTTTGTAAAGTTCTGTATCTTCCTCCAATGGTTTTTAATTCCATATCCATTTTGGCATTCTGCTCTGATAACTTTACACTCTTTTCTTCCAAATATTGTATCCTATTCTGCTTCTGAACCTCAGCTTCTTCCAAAGCAATGATTCTATTGAGATATTCTTCATTCCTTTCCTTTAGCAACCTTAATTGCTCTGTCATCTGCTCTTTTTCTTTCTTGTGTTCTTTGATGATTAAACTGCCTTTTTCAAATTCTGATTCAGCCACCATTCCTGATATGATCATATTCCTGCTAGATGGTCTGAATTGTTCAATGTTGCTCATAATCATTTGACAAGCTGATCTTATATTTTTGGGTATTCTCTCCAACCCTACTTCTATTTCTGTCTGTCTTACTTCAATTTGCTTATCTTCTTTCTCCACATCATCTTCTTCTGCTGCTGTTTCATCTTCTATGTCCTGCATATCTTGTTCTTCATCACTGTGATCATATTTCTCTGCATCCTGATTGTTATCATCCTCTTCATAAACTAGTGCTCTGTCATTTGCACTCTTTTGCTCTGAGAAATCTGAAACTTTCTTCCCTTCTAATGGCTTCTTTTCTGCCACTACTTGTTGCTTCTCTGTGAAGAGCTGGTCTTCCTTAATTAGTATCTCCTTCTCTTGTGTTAGGGTTTCCTGACTTTTGTTTGAGTCCTTTTCAACAAGAATTTGTTGAACTTTCTTGAGTTGGTCTTCCTGTTCCTGCTTTTCCTGAACTTCAACTGATTCACTTTCTTTTGTACCCGCAACCTGGTCATTACTTTTCTCTTTTATGCATTCCTGATCTTGCTCCTCAATATCCATCAAATCTACTTCCACTTCCTGTTCTTGATCATTCTTAGATGTAAATTCCTCACTGCTTTTTATATCCTGCAACACATCTTTTATACTTTGAACAATTCCTTCCTCTATTACTTGTCCAAAGACCTCTTGAGCATTCTTTTCTGATTCTAACTCCTTGCTTTCCTGTTCTTTGGATGCATCCTTCTGCTGATTATTTGAGCTAAGTACACTGCCGAATACTTTCTTTGCTAGTTCCTCCAAACTTGCAGTCAATCTTGCATTTAATTTAAACTGTGTCTGTGATGGGTTGGTCCATATTGAATTTTTGTCAACATTCATTATTCCAGAATTATCTTCATTTCTCTTCTGGTCTTCCTCTTCTGTCATCCTTGCCTTTCCTTTTAACTGCCTCCTTTTTTCTTCAGCACTCACCTGTGGAACTATTTCCTCCTGTGTCTGCTTCTCTTGAGGTTTCTTACTTGAATCCTCAGGTGTTTTCACTTTTTCCACAGCCTGTACAGCTATATTGGGAGTGTTGGGTATTGACAGATTTAAACTTTTTAGCAAAAAACTCTCAATGTCGCTGTCTGAATCAGATGAGAATCGTGAAGATCCTCCCACTTCTTGTTCTATAGGCTTTGACACTTCCATCTCTGAGGTTAGCTTTTGTGTTTCTTTGGTAATTACCTGTCTCATTTCTTTTGTCACAGGTTCATCTGCCATCTTTCCTTTCCCTTTCTTTATCATCTTCTTCTTTTGAACAGGTTTCCTTGGCATCTTCTTTTTCACTATCACTGTAGTTCTGGCCTCTGGAGGTCCTTGCAACTCCTTGAAGTATGCCAGCAATTCTACCTCCTTCTTTACAAATATCTCCTCAGTTTCTGCTGCCATCATTTCTTCATGCAATGCTTCATAATGTTCCACCTCTTCTTGAATCCAATCGGTAGCTTTACATGAAAAATCTTCCAACATTTTTTGATATTGTGCCTCGTATATGGCCCTTTTGCTATTTCCTTGAGTGAGATAAGTGTAAAGTTGTTCTTTGCTTGTCTGCGGAGGATGAGGTTCATTGGAGGATTGCACCTTTTTCTGTGCTGCCACCTGTTCCTCTTTTGTTTCTTCCGTCTGTTCTAACTCTACTTTTCTGGGGTCCAACCTTCTTTTCTTTACTGGAATCACTTCCTCAGATGTGACTTTTCTCTTCATTCCTGTTCCTCTCATGCGAGTTTGTCCTTCTGATTCTCTTCCAAGTGCCTTCTTTGGGGGACTTTTGATTCCTGACATCAAATTTCTGAAGTACTGTGCCTCAGGAGCTAACTTTAACTGTTCTTCCATACCTAAAACATGATAAATGATTTTTGTCAAAAACTGGGCTCCATTCATGAATTTTTTCTGCTCCCAATGCTTTGCTGCTTCCTTCAGCTGTTCATGGATGTAAGGTGAGACATCCATCACCCCAAATGGCTTTGTTCTATCTTTGTTGTTGAACATCAGCAGAGTTACTGATTTGTGAGGCATGGTGTACCTTGGTAATTTAGGAAAACAAAAGAACTGCAAGAACATTCTTATAGCATATTCTTCATTTTCTTTTCCCTTGAAGTCAGTGAACTTTACATATCCCGTGTAAGTCTCCTTATTTTTCTTGACAAAACTTTGGTCCAGTTTAGTGCCCATGGGATAGAACTGTAAGGCGGCTCTGATATGTTCTGCTTTGATGACTATCCCTGCCTCCTGATTGTCTTTATTCTTCACTTTACATCTGAAGTAGGCATCATTGCCTTTTCCCACTTCCTCTAAGCTTCCCATCACTTGTGCTACTCTTTCAAAGTCAATAAAGAAAATTGGTTCTTCTAAGAGCTTGTGCAATCCCACAGCTTTCCATCTTTTGAGGTTGACAGAAGTTTTTTGAAACCTGTAGAATTCTTGGCACAGCATGGTGTACTTATATCCTCCCACTGCAACTGTGAAGATATGCTGTCCTATCACTCCCAGAATTTCTTTAAGTTCTTTTGCTATTTTTTCAGCTTCTGGGATTTCTTGGTCTTCATCGGATTCTAAGTCAACTTGTTCTTCAGCTGCATCACTGTCCAAAAACCAGTGTCCTCTGGACAAAGTCACTGAATCAGCTTTGAAGTCGTGAATTGCCAACTCCTTTGTATTCACCATCCTGTATTTATATATGACAGAAAAGAAAATACTCCACCCACATGAGTCACAAGATTTCATAAGAAAATACTATATTATTCTGGAATGTTCTGACATATAAAAAATAAGAAAAACAAGTTCCCAGCAATTTTTGCTTTTTTTTTTCAAGACTCAATTTTAAGTGAGCAACACAGGTGTAGCAAGACATCTATTGTGCTCTCTCCAATTGTCACTTCTTTACTCAAAAAACAATTCCTGAATTGGAAGGATGATGCTAGAAAAGATGATTAATGAAGAAACTTGAAAAAGTAATGGTAAAAAAGAAAAATGATCACAAAAAATTAAAAATCAATAAGACAAAACAACTTTTTTTCCATAATAAATTACTCTTTCCCTCCCTATATCTTGCTTTGTGTTCTTTTATTTTTAGAAAGAAAATCAAGAAAATAAAATATATTTTTCTGGGGTTTTTTCTTCTTCATTTTTTTTTTTTTTTTTTTTTTTTTTTTTTTTTTTTTTTACCTTCTTTCCTTCCCCTCCTAATTTTCTTCTAAGGGGAAAGAAGGAAATATTTTTCTGTCCTCTTCAAAATTCCAAAAATAGGTCCATTGTGGATTATCCCTCTTCCATTGACCCAATTCTGATTTTTTTCACCCAGTACTGTTTTACTCCATTTGTCCTTCTGTTCTGGAAATATCCATGCTCTGTGGATGAACATTTTTTGACATTTTTTGGCTTCCATACCCATTTTGTTTTAATTTCCTGTTTTGGTGAGCCAATACTGTGCATGACCTGTTTCCATATTCTTTTTGTTCTGTTTTGTTGATGTTGCAACTTTGGCAATAATAGTCTTCTCTGTTTTGTCTCCTCATCAACCTTTACCTCTTCAATCTTTTGCTGATCTTGAGTGCATGAAGCTTGATCACTTTGTATTGTCAAAATGTTCCTGTCCTCCATTGAGAAAGCAAATCCTTCGAGATGTGGGTCATGAACATCCATATGAACTATCTGCTCTTCATTACTCAGAAAGAACATTAAAAACTTTTTGTCCTTGATGGTCAAATTAAGCTTCATTTTTTCAAAATTTAAGATGACTTTACCTTGTTTGAGCCATGGTTGCCCTAAAATCAGCTTTTCAGTCATTAAATGGTCTGGCCACTCTTCACAATCTATCTCCATATATTCGTTATTAAATTTAACTTTAACAGAAAGTGAAGATATGCTTTGAATTCTTTTCCCTCCCAGAGTTTTGATCAGAATTCTGCTTTCAGCTCTCTTAAGATTAAACTTATTGATCAAGGCTGAGCTAATTAGATTCACTTGAGCTCCCGAATCTATCAAAACCCTTATGTTTTCATTCTGGTAATTCATCATAATCAAAGGCAAATGTTCTTTTTGTTTTAGAGTGTTTTCACATAAGCACACTTGTTTCAATTTTCTAATTCTCTCTTTGGCTTCCAGTTGAGCCTCCTTTCTAATACTTTCCTCTTCTTTTTTCCTATTTTGGGCCTTTTGCAACCTTCTCCATTCCTCAGTAGTTAATGGGCACTCATACCTCTTCACTCTACATCCACTTATGAAATTTGGCATGATTTCCCCATCAATATTGGCTAACTGAATAGCTCCACTTTTGCTTATTTGATGTATGATATATGGCCCATGACCTTTTTTCTGAAACTTTTTCTGATGTTCCTTGATTGTGTAAGCTAAGACCAGGTCTCCTTCTTGTAGATCTTTGTTTTTTATGTGAACATCATGATAAGCTTTTTGTCTTTTCTTGTTTGTGTATATACTCATCACTGCTTGGAGTCTCGATGCTCCCAGTTTTTCTAAGTCTATGACTCTCTCAGATAATTCATGTCCTGTCCAATTGTATTGGCTACCCACCTTCAGTGTTGGAATAAGAAATTCCATGGGTAAAACTGCATTCTGGCCATACACCAAATTGAATGGTGTGGTCCCTAAAGCTGTTTTGTATGCCACTCTATAAGCCCAAAGAACATGATTTAGTTGATAATCCCAGTCATTTCTGTTTGTGTTGACTAATTTGGACAATACATTGCAAAGTACTTTATTAGTGCTTTCTGCTAACCCATTGGCTTGTGGGTGATATGGGGCTGACTTATTGTGACTAATCATGAAATAATTAGTCATGTTTTCTATGATCTGATTCAAAAAATGAGTCCCCCTATCACTTACCAATTCAATTGGTAGTCCAAACCTAGTGATAATGTTTTCATACAAAAATCTAGCAGTGGTGTGAGCATCATTTCTTTTAGTAGCTTTGGCCTCAGCCCATTTTGTCAAATAATCTGTAGCTACTAGTATGTATTCTGCATGAGATTGTCTGGCTGGAGGATGTATTGGTCCAATAAAGTCCAATCCCCATTTGCTAAAAGCTCTGGCTGAAATTAAAGGAATTAATGGCATGTTATCTCTTTTGTTTGGTTGGCTTACCCTTTGACAGACATCACATCTTTTTACATAAGTTCTAGCATCGGGAAATAGGGTTGGCCACCAAAAGCCAGAATATAAGATGAGTTTGGCTGTTCTATCACTTGAGAAATGTCCTCCAGCTACTCCTGAGTGTGCCATTTCCAACATCTCTAAATACCTTTCTTCTGGAACACAGATTCTCAGATATCCATCCATTCCTCTCTTGTATAATTGCTCTCCTATGAGTTGATATTCCTCTGAGATTACTTGTAGATTTCTTGAATCAGCACCAGCTATTACTTGTTCCCCTTTCTCCTTTCTCTTCAACTTCTCAACAATATTTTCACTCCATTCAGGGTTTTTCTGAAACCAATATAGAGTTATTAATTCTGCTTTCTGCCATGTTTGACATTTTTGACAATTATCAATATATCTCTCCACATCTTGAATCTTATTTGGCCAATGTACTCCCATCCTATTAAGGTTACTAAGAGTAACAATTGTAGAAGCATGAGTACATGGATTCCAGCAATGAGCTTTTCTTACATATTCATGTTGCTCTTCTTCTGGAGTACAATATTCCAGTATACCTGACTGATTGAGGTGATACAAATGACCAGCTAACAACATGAAATTCCTGCTTTGTAACACCAGATGTGTGTTATTTGCTAATGACCTACAAGGTCCCATGGTTAGCAAAGGAATTAATGACATCGACCATTCAGGAACATTTTCCACCTTGAATAAGTATGTATCTGGCAAATCATCATCTATAGGTGAACTGGGTTCTTTTGACTGAATTCTTGATAAATGATCTGCTCTCAAGTGTGTTTTTCCTTGTCTAACCACCACCTCAAACTCAAATTCCATTAGTAAAAGAAACCATCTTACTATTCTTCCTGTATGACATGGTTTATTTACTAAATAGAGTAGAGCTTGGTGATCCACAAAGAATTTAAACTTGTTGGCCAATAGATAATGTCTGTATTTTTTGACAGCAAAAATCATTCCCAACCCTTCTCTCTCAGTAGTTGTGTAATTTTTTTCTGCAATGTTTAATTGTCTACTTGCATATGCTACTGGGAAATCTAATTTGCTTCCTTCTATAGGTTGTGCTAACACACATCCCAGAGCATAATTTGAAGCATCAACATGTACATGAAAGATTTTATCCCACTGAGGTGTTTTCAAGATTGGTGCTGTCACCAAACAAGTTTTTAATGTTTCAAATGCTTGGTCACATTCTTCAGTCCACTCAAACTTTGTGATGAGGGCATATAAGGGCTTGGCTATATCAGCAAATTTGTATACAAATTTTCTGTAGTACCCACAATGTCCCATAAAAGTTTGGAGTTCCTTCACATTTGTTGGTCTAGGAAGCTCTATTATGGCTTTTATTTTCTTCTCATCAGTCGAGATTCCATTTTTTGACACTATGTGACCCAACATTCTTCCTTGTCTGACATAGAATACACACTTTTCTGGATTTAGGCATACTCTATATGTCCTGCATTTCCTGAATATTCTTTCCAAATCTTGTAAATGATCTTGTCTTTTTAAAGAAAAAGTGCATAAGTCATCTACATAGATTTCCATCACATTTCTCAGGAATTCTTTGAAAATATGACACATCAACCTTTGAAAAGTTGCTGGGGCATTGGTCAATCCAAAGGGCATAACCCTAAAAGCATAAACCCCCCATTCTGTAGAAAAGGCAGTCTTATGTTGGTCCTCTAAAGCTATTGGTACTTGATTGTATCCTGAGAAGCCATCTAGAAAACTATAGACTTCCTTTCCTGCAACTCTCTCAAGAAGATGATCTGTTATTGGTAGTGGATAACTATCCCTTATAGTTGCTGCATTTACCTTCTTCAAGTTAATGCATACCCTAAGTTTCCCATTCTTTTTTGGCACCACAACTATAGGTGATATCCATTCAGTGTACTCTATTTCATAAATGAAATTAGCAGCCAACAACTTGTCAATTTCTTCCTTTATTTTGGCAGAGTATTTGTCATTAAATGTATAATGTCTCTGTTTGCTTGGTTTTGCATCAGGTGTCATAGGAATCTTATGCTCACAAATTTTTGGATCAATTCCTTTCAAATCTTTATAACTGTAAGCAAATACATCCCTATAGTTCTTTGCTAGGTTCCTTAATGCTTCTTCTTCTTGTGCTGTCATGTCATCAGCTATTACTATTTGTCTCTCTTCTCCTTCTTCCTGTGTAATTACAATCTTCTTTGTTTGTTCTTCATTATCATATACTTCCCCTTTCTTCTTCTCTCTTTTTGGTTTCATTTTCAGAAGTAGTCTGTCTTCTACTTCATAAGTTTTAAAGTTTGCTGGTACATCAAAGTATTGATCTCTGTTTATCTCTTTCTCTTTCTTTTCTTTTTCCTGGTCTCTTTCTATTTCTTTGTGTTTATGTTCCTTGTATTTGCCTGAGATTTTGTCTTTGATTGCATCCTCAGCTTTTACTGTTTCCAAATATTGTGATTTTCCTTCTGTTAATATCATTTCTTGATTTTGATCCTCTTCTCTTTGTGATACTCCTATCATGTGTATGCCAATGTGGAAGATGTCAAATCCTTCCTCATTTTGAAATTCCATTCCCACATATTCCTCACTGGCCAAATCCATGGTGGCTAAGATTTGATTCCATCCATAAGGCTCAAATTCTTCATCTTTGAACTGTTGAGGCACATAATTTTCATCTTGTATTTCTCTTTCTTCCACACAATCTTCTCTTCTTAACTTCCTTTTCCTATTTGTGATATTTCTTAATATGTTACACTTCCAAACTGCTGATTCACCTTCTTCCTGATCCTCCCTCTCTGATTCTTCACTTTCTGGTTGATTTTGATGTATTTTATACCATTCTCTAGGAGATATGTCACAATAGTGGCCATTTCTTAAGTTTACTCTTGTTATTCTCCCCTGGTTCTGAAGATATAAACAATCATTACCCCAATCTTGTACAATTTGCATTTGTCTCATGAAGGGTCTTCCTAGGATAATTTCATAAGATGTGGATTGTGGAAATTCTACTATAGCAAAAGTATGCTCTATTTCTATGCCACATATGTCCACAATCACTTTTTCCCAAATTCCTAGGGGCTTTTCTATATGTCCATCTGCAAGTTGTAATCTCATTTTAGTGGGTAGTAATTCCTTTCTTCCCCATTTCTCCCAGGTTTGTTTAGTCATTATAGCCACTCCTGATCCACTATCCAAAATGGCTTTTGCTGAATGTTTTTCATATTGTAGTTTTAAGGTTGAATTCCCTTCTTCTCCTTCACAATATCCTCCTATTTTGTCAATAGGAATATACCATAGTTCCTCTAATTCTTGTGTTGGTGAATGAAGGTTTCCAGATATTGTTTCTTCCTTGTTCATCTTGTTTTGTAGGTGAGGATTTTGTTTCAACAAATTTTCCCATGTTGTATGACATGTAATACTACAATGTTCACCTAAACTCATTTGGAATGTTATGTGTGGATTGCCTTCTTTATCATCTTCCTTGGTTTTTGTTTTCTCATGCTGATCAAATGTTCTCGGAGAGCTGTCTTCTTCCCCTAGCCTGAGTTGTGTTTCCTGGATAATTTTTTTGCATTTTAGCATCCTTTCATGCTCTAAATCTGGTATGGGATAAGCCATTGCATGATCTGCAGGGCTTGGTCCCTCTTGAATCCTTCCTTTATAGGCTTTGATTAGGGTGTCTAGGCTCTGAGAATTTCCTACTTCAGACAGATTCTGGGTCTTTTGAGGAGAAGTCTGTTTTGAATTTGTTTGTTCCTGACTGTCTTCTTCCAGACTTTTGCCCACTTTCCTTTTCTTTTCCCATTTCCCTCTTTGTCTATTTTTCCTTCCTTTTGATGTGGAACCCTCATTTTGTTCTTTAATTGCTCCTTGTTGTTTGGCTTGTGCCCTTGTTATAACATTAAGTTCAATTTGATCATTGTCACTCAATTCCTCATGTTCCATAATTTTGACTGTTTTTAAAGGTATGTTATTAGGTGTGTTTTGTTGTTTTTGGGGATTTTTTGGACAGTCCTTGATCAGATGTTCTCTACCACAATCCTTACAATATGCTCCCTCTATCCTGAATGTTGGAGGTTGTGGACAATCTCTAATGAAATGCTCTCCCCCACACCTATAACATGTTATCTTTGGTCCCCCTTTGAATTGAGGTTTTTGATTGGACATGTAGTTGTTAGTAATGTACATGAATGTTGCTGTGTCCATTTCAATTTTTCCATTTCCCAGATCTAGGGCTTTAAGCTCAGGTTCCCTTATTTCATAATCTTCCCATTCTTCTTGATGTCCCTCACTCCATTGATACTCTTCCTTATAAGGTGATCTGAATCTTGAATTTCCTTCATCAATGGGTGTATATTTGACTGGTACCACATTGGTTGGAATGGGAGGTTGTTGTCCCAATACTGGTCTTGGTTGCTCAGTATAACCTGATTCCCTTTGAGCCATATAGTCTCTTTCCTTGACAGGTTGTTTGTTATAGAAGCAATCCTCCCTGGTATGGTTTGTCCATTTTCTCTCTAGTGTACAATACTTGAGTGTCTTCCTATCTTGTAAGTGTTGTGGTTTCTGATAAGGGCATTGTTGTGCCAGATGATTTTCTCCACAAATATAACATTTCTTGTTTGTGTTCATCCTAGAGTTTATCAGATTAGTTTTAGTGCTTACCTCTAGGGCTTTAGCAATAGCCTGAGCCAACTCTTCTGCTGGAGGAATTTTGTCTTCATAAGATCTGGGTTGATCAAATGCTAACAAATCTTGACCTCTGTTGTCCTCCAAATCTATTGCTTCCTTAACACAGGCTGCTAAATCAGGACATCTCCTATAGTACACTAGGGTCCTTAATTGGGCACTTCTCAATCCCTCAATGAATAAGGATACTTGTTTTGCCATGGAAGGTACTTCATCTCTTGGGCATCTGTCAATGTACTGCTTAAACCTTCTGGCTGCTTCTCTAACATTTTCCTCCTTTTGTTGTTTGAAGCTGTGTATCAATGTGGCTGTACTATGTTTGATTCCAGTCTTAGAGAATTCACCAATGAAAGCTTCTAAGAAAGATTCAATATCTAGGTACATTTCTTTTCTCAAAGGAATGAACCATGATAAGGCTGGCCCTGTTAGGGTTAGACCAAATGCTTCAAATTGTACCTTGTAATCTTCTACTTCCTCTGCTCTAATCAGTTGTCTAAATTCTGCAGCATGAGCATGAGGATCTGAATACCCTTCATATTGGTTTTTCATGCATTTGGCTACTTGATATGGTCTAAGCATCCTACCCTGAGGTTGCCAATGAGGTCTTCTTCTGAGTGGGAAGTCATTGTTTCCTTCTGGTTCTCTGTCAAAGGGATTTGGTGAAGCATGTGTCCTTCTTCCATAATTTTGCTCATTATTAGTGTAGTTTTCATTTGGTCTAGGTCTGTCTGGTTGTCCCATGTTATGTTCCCAAGGTCCTTTGTCAGCACATTGCCCTAGATCATTTGAATTTTCTGGGTCTTGAGAGAAGATGTATACACATCCTTGCCTGTCTTCATATCTTCCATCTTTGAATTGGGCTACTGGGGTTATATTCAGGGGAATTTCTGAATTTCTCAGTCTAATTAGGAATTTATGCATTCCATCTTGGTATACATAGGTTCCAAACCTATTTGTATACATGTATTTAAGGATGTTTCTAAAATCCCCAGTTTCTATTGACTCATTTGTTTCATTTAGGTTTTCCATGTTATTTTCTTGGCTTAAACTTCTTTCTGATCTTTTATTACTTCCTGGCTCTTTTTCCTTCCTTGTTAGGTCTTGTTTAGGAATTGGATCTATTTTATTTCCAGACCTTAGTATCATTCAACTAGTCTTGACAAATTTCTAATACTCAAAAGAGTGTTTGTCACAGTTTCCTGACCAATATATTGGTTTTCCACAATTTTCTGTCCAAAATTGTGTGTGTTTTAATTTTCTTCCTATGTTTTGTGCTTTTCACGACTTTCTAAATGAATTTAGGGTTTTTTCACGATTTTCTACTGCCTTTAGTGTTTTTTTCACAACTTTCAGATGAAAATCGTGTTTTTCACGATTTTATCATGCAATTAGACTTTTTCACGATTTTCTGTTGGATTTAGGTTTTTTCACGATTTTGTGACTACCTGTGAGTTTTTCACGATTTTCTGTTGAAAATCGTGTTTTTCACGATTTTGTGTGAAAATCGCGTTTTTCACGATTTTCTGTTGAAAATCGTGTTTTTCACGATTTTTTACCTACTTGTGAGTTTTTCACGATTTTCTGTTGAAAATCGTGTTTTTCACGATTTTGTGTGAAAATCGCGTTTTTCACGATTTTCTGTTGAAAATCGTGTTTTTCACGATTTTTTACCTACTTGTGAGTTTTTCACGATTTTCTGTTGAAAATCGTGCTTTTCACGATTTTGTGTGAAAATCGCGTTTTTCACGATTTTCTGTTGAAAATCGTGTTTTTCACGATTTTGTGTGAAAGTCGCGTTTTTCACGATTTTCTGTTGAAATCGTGTTTTTTGCGATTTTGTGTCAAAATCGTGTTTTTTCACGATTTTGTGTCAAAATCGTGTTTTTCACGATCTTGTTCACAGAATCGTGTTTTTTTTGCGATTTTGTGTCAAAATCGTGTTTTTTCACGATTTTGTGTCAAAATCGTGTTTTTCACGATCTTGTTCACAGAATCGTGTTTTTTTGCGATTTTGTGTCAAAATCGTGTTTTTTCACGATTTTGTGTCAAAATCGTGTTTTTCACGATCTTGTTCACAGAATCGTGTTTTTTGCGATTTTGTGTCAAAATCGTGTTTTTTCACGATCTTGTTCACAGAATCGTGTTTTTTGCGATTTTGTGTCAAAATCGTGTTTTTTCACGATTTTGTTCCCAGACAATCGTGATTGCTCACAGATTGTTAAAAACACGATTTTCTTATGAAAATCGCGTTCTGGGAATCGCGATGTTGTTGGCACTTTTTCACAGAATCGCGATTTTGAGTAAAACTCAGAATCGCGATTTTGTCCAAAATTTTGACAGATTTTCAACTTATGGCTTTTTTCAATATTTTTCCACTTATAGAATCGCTTTATCAAAATTTTAACATGCAATGAAGAAATTTTTTGAAAAACATTTTTTCTTACTGAAAACCAATAAAAAACAGGAAATCGCGATTTCGTGATTTTACTATTTTCCTACTTTTTTGTGTTATTTACTCACTTTTATGCAAAAAATATGTACTCAAAATGCTACTAGACTTTTTACCTTGCTTGCCAAGTTGAAAAAATCTCCAAAGCTTGCTTGTAGCTGAAAGTCGCGATTTTGCTCGATTCTGCACACTCTCTCTCTCCCTCACTCTCACTCAAATGAATTTTTCTTTGAATTTCAGGTTTTTATAGTGTTCAGAAAATCGCGATTTTGTGTGATTTCTACTTTTCCTCACTCTTTCACTTGTTTAACTTCACTTACTCAATCTAAATGACTCCCTCTACACTTTCTTGTGTCAAGTACCCAAATATACCACATTTTCCAAAAAACTTTCTTTACAGAAAATCGCGATTTTGTGTAGAGAATCGTGTTTTTTTTTCTGTAGATCTTTTCTTGTGCAAATTTTGAGTATTCTATGTCCTTGCCTTCTCTCAATATTCTTCACACTTCAATTCATGAGTCACCTGGAAAGTTTTTTCAAAACAACACTTTTTTCAGAAAATCGCGATTCTGTTCAGAGAATCGTGTTTTCTAATTTTCTGGTTTTTTTGATAATTTTTTTTATTTTTTAAGCTTTCTTTCTCTTTGTTTGGCTTCAATTTCTTCTTTTCTTTAGAATTGACTTTACTCCTGAATTTTTGCACCAAAATCACAATCTCCCTCAGAAAATCGCGACTTTGTGCAGAAAATCGTGTTTTTCTCTATTTTTGATTTTATGCCACTTTGAGTAGCCTTTTCTTCTTGATTACCTTCAAAACCTTTCAACAACTTCAATTCAACCTTCACTTACAATGTTATTTCCAAATCAATTACTTTTTTCAGAAAGTCGCGATTCTGTGCAGAGAATCGTGTTTTTCAGTTTTCTGGTTTTTTGATCATTTTTTGCTTTCTTTTCCAGTTTTTCACTATCACTCCTATCCACAACACCTCACTTCAACTGCTTATCAAGAAAAGAAATTTGTTTGATTGTTTTTGATGAGTTTTGTGAATTTGTTTGGTATTTTTGCCCTAAAAATAAAGGTGAACACTTTACTTAGGGTTTCTGGTTTTGGAAATCAACTGATCCTATGGTTCTTGATTGGTTATGAGTTTCTATGTCCTTAGCTATCACTAAAGTACCAAAGAAAGGTTCTCCAATGAAAAAGTGTTATGAAAGGCAATCAAATTTTGTAAAGATAAACTCAATCATCTGATTTTTTCAAAATGCAGCACAACTCAAGATTTAATGCTCAGACTTGGTCAACAACTGAATCCCTCATTCTTACATCTAGCTACTTTAACTGTCCTTTCCTTAATATCACCATGTTATCTTCCCAAGATCACCCATGGTGTCTAGTACTTGGGCAAAAAGAAATCTAGATATGCAAGAATAGATTCAAGTTACCTCCATCTTCAGCTTCTTGGCTCAAATCCTCCACACACCTGCACTTTTACTTCACCAAAATGATGAGCAACTATCAATCTACAAAAATTTCAGCACTTCCACTTCTACAAGACATCCATTGCTTTCTTCTTCCCTAAAGACAAACAATGATATCTACCTATTCATGTGCACTTTTCCTTATTGATGAGCTTTACCTTGTTTACCATCATCAACTGAAGATCCAGCAAAGGTCCAACTTCAAAGAAGTTCTTGGAATGTTCCCCGGCAACGGCGCCAAAAAATGTTTTGTTTTGGACTCCAAGTTGTCCTCTCCAATCATGAAGTAACAAAGAATCAACAAATCATCTTTATTTTGTCAATCCTAGGAATATCCACAAGACCACAGCCCCTTCAAGATAATAGATTCAAGGAAATAAGAGATTGATGGCTGGATTGCTGAGAGAAATTGAAGATGAAGAGAAAATCTTGAGTTTACCATAACTAAGGCAAATCTCATGATGTTCACATAAAAGACAAAGATCTACAAGAAGGAGACCTGGTCTTAGCTTACACAATCAAAGAACATCAGAAAAAATTTCAGAAAAAAGGTCATGGGCCATATATCATACATCAAATAAGCAAAAGTGGAGCTATTCAGTTAGCCAATATTGATGGGGAAATCATGCCAAATTTCATAAGTGGATGTAGAGTGAAGAGGTATGAGTGCCCATTAACTACTGAGGAATGGAGAAGATTGCAAAAGGCTAAAAATAGGAAAAAAGAGGAAGAAAGTGTTAGAAAGGAGGCTCAACTGGAAGCCAAAGAGAGAATTAGAAAATTGAAACAAGTGTGCTTATGTGAAAACACTCTAAAACAAAAAGAACATTTGCCTGTGATTATGATGAATTACCAGAATGAAAACATAAGGGTTTTGATAGACTCGGGAGCTCAAGTGAATCTAATTAGCTCAGCCTTGATCAAAAAGTTTAATCTTAAGAGAGCTGAAAGCAGAATTTTGATCAAAACCCTGGGAGGGAAAAGCATTCAAAGCATATCTTCACTTTCTGTCAAAGTTAAATTTAATAATGAATACATGAAGATAGATTGTGAAGAGTGGCCAGACCATTTAATGTCTGAAAAGCTGATTTTAGGGCAACCATGGCTCAAACAAGGTAAAGTCATCTTAAATTTTGAAAAAATGAAGCTTAATTTGACCATCAAGGACAAAAAGTTTTTAATGTTCTTTCTGAGTAATGAAGAGCAGGTAGATCATATGGATGTTCATGACCCACATCTCGAAGGATTTGCTTTCTCAATGAAGGACAGGAACATTATGACAATACAAAGTGATCAAGCTTCATACACTCAAGAACAGCAAAAGACTGAAGAGGTGAAGGTTGAGGAGGAGACAAAACAGAGAAAACTATTATTGCCAAAGTTGCAATATCAACAAAACAGAACAAAAAGAATATGGAAACAGGTCATGCACAATTATGGCTTACCAAAACAGGAAATAAAAACAAAATGGATATGGAAGCCAAAAAATGTCAAAAAATGTTCATCCACAGAGCATGGTTATTTCCATAACAGAAGGACAGATGGAATAAAACATTACTGGGTAAAAAAATCAGAATTAGGTCAATGGAAGAGAGATAATCCACAATGGACCTATTCTTGGAATTTTGGAAAGGACAAAAAAATATTTCCTTCTTTCCCCTTAGAAGAAAATTAGGAGGGGAAGGAAAGAAGGTAAAAAAAAAAAAAAAAAAAAAAAAAAAAAAAAAAAAAAAAAAATGAAGAAGAAAAAACCCCAGAAAAATATATTTTATTTTTTTGATTTTCTTTCTAAAAATAAAAGAACACAAAGCAAGATATAGGGAGGGAAAGAGTAATTTATTATGGAAAAAAGTTGTTTTGTTTTAGTGATTTTTAATTTTTTGTGATCATTTTTTTTTTTTTACCATTACTTTTTCAAGTTTCTTCAGTAATCATCTTTTCTAGCATCATCCTTTTAATTCAGGAATTGTTTTTTTGAGTAAAAAAGTGACAATTGGAGAGAGCACAATAGAAGTCTTGCTACACCTGTGTTGCTCACTTAAAATTGAGTCTTGAAAAAAAAAAAAAAAAAAAAAAAAAAGCAAAAATTGCTGGGAACTTGTTTTCCTTATTTTTTATATGTCAGAACATTCCAGAATAATATAGTATTTTCTTATGAAATCTTGTGACTCATGTGGGTGGAGTATTTTCTTTTCTGTTATATATAAATACAGGATGGTGAATACAAAGGAGTTGGCAATCCATGACTTCAAAGCTGATTCAGTGACTTTGTCCAGAGGACACTGGTTTTTGGACAGTGATGCAGCTGAAGAACAAGTTGACTTAGAATCCGATGAAGACCAAGAAATCCCAGAAGCTGAAAAAATAGCAAAAGAACTTAAAGAAATTCTGGGAGTAATAGGACAGCATATCTTCACAGTTGCAGTGGGAGGATATAAGTACACCATGCTGTGCCAAGAATTCTACAGGTTTCAGAAAACTTCGGTCAACCTCAAAAGATGGAAAGCTGTGGGATTGCACAAGCTCTTAGAAGAACCTATTTTCTTTATTGACTTTGAAAGAGTAGCACAAGTGATGGGAACTTTGGAGGAAGTGGGAAAAGGCAATGATGCCTACTTCAGATGTAAAGTGAAGAATAAAGACAATCAGGAGGCAGGGATAGTCATCAAAGCAGAACATATCAGAGCCGCCTTACAGTTCTATCCCATGGGCACTAAACTGGACCAAAGTTTTGTCAAGAAAAATAAGGAGACTTACACGGGATATGTAAAGTTCACTGACTTCAAGGGAAAAGAAAATGAAGAATATGCTATAAGAATGTTCTTGCAGTTCTTTTGTTTTCCTAAATTACCAAGGTACACCATGCCTCACAAATCAGTAACTCTGCTGATGTTCAACAACAAAGATAGAACAAAGCCATTTGGGGTGATGGATGTCTCACCTTACATCCATGAACAGCTGAAGGAAGCAGCAAAGCATTGGGAGCAGAAAAAATTCATGAATGGAGCCCAGTTTTTGACAAAAATCATTTATCATGTTTTAGGTATGGAAGAACAGTTAAAGTTAGCTCCTGAGGCACAGTACTTCAGAAATTTGATGTCAGGAATCAAAAGTCCCCCAAAGAAGGCACTTGGAAGAGAATCAGAAGGACAAACTCGCATGAGAGGAACAGGAATGAAGAGAAAAGTCACATCTGAGGAAGTGATTCCAGTAAAGAAAAGAAGGTTGGACCCCAGAAAAGTAGAGTTAGAACAGACGGAAGAAACAAAAGAGGAACAGGTGGCAGCACAGAAAAAGGTGCAATCCTCCAATGAACCTCATCCTCCGCAGACAAGCAAAGAACAACTTTACACTTATCTCACTCAAGGAAATAGCAAAAGGGCCATATACGAGGCACAATATCAAAAAATGTTGGAAGATTTTTCATGTAAAGCTACCGATTGGATTCAAGAAGAGGTGGAACATTATGAAGCATTGCATGAAGAAATGATGGCAGCAGAAACTGAGGAGATATTTGTAAAGAAGGAGGTAGAATTGCTGGCATACTTCAAGGAGTTGCAAGGACCTCCAGAGGCCAGAACTACAGTGATAGTGAAAAAGAAGATGCCAAGGAAACCTGTTCAAAAGAAGAAGATGATAAAGAAAGGGAAAGGAAAGATGGCAGATGAACCTGTGACAAAAGAAATGAGACAGGTAATTACCAAAGAAACACAAAAGCTAACCTCAGAGATGGAAGTGTCAAAGCCTATAGAACAAGAAGTGGGAGGATCTTCACGATTCTCATCTGATTCAGACAGCGACATTGAGAGTTTTTTGCTAAAAAGTTTAAATCTGTCAATACCCAACACTCCCAATATAGCTGTACAGGCTGTGGAAAAAGTGAAAACACCTGAGGATTCAAGTAAGAAACCTCAAGAGAAGCAGACACAGGAGGAAATAGTTCCACAGGTGAGTGCTGAAGAAAAAAGGAGGCAGTTAAAAGGAAAGGCAAGGATGACAGAAGAGGAAGACCAGAAGAGAAATGAAGATAGTGCTGGAATAATGAATGTTGACAAAAATTCAATATGGACCAACCCATCACAGACACAGTTCAATTTAAATGCAAGATTGACTGCAAGTTTGGAGGAACTAGCAAAGAAAGTATTCGGCAGTGTACTTAGCCCAAATAATCAGCAGAAGGATGTATTCAAAGAACAGGAAAGCAAGGAGTTAGAATCAGAAAAGAATGCTCAAGAGATCTTTGGACAAGTAATAGAAGAAGGAATTGTTCAAAGTATAAAAGATGTGTTGCAGGATATAAAAAGCAATGAGGAATTTACATCTAAGAATGATCAAGAACAGGAAGTGGAAGTAGATTTGATGGATATTGAGGAGCAAGATCAGGAATGCATAAAAGAGAAAAGTAATGACCAGGTTGCGGGTACAAAAGAAAGTGAATCAGTTGAAGTTCAGGAAAAGCAGGAACAGGAAGACCAACTCAAGAAAGTTCAACAAATTCTTGTTGAAAAGGACTCAAACAAAAGTCAGGAAACCCTAACACAAGAGAAGGAGATACTAATTAAGGAAGACCAGCTCTTCACAGAGAAGCAACAAGTAGTGGCAGAAAAGAAGCCATTAGAAGGGAAGAAAGTTTCAGATTTCTCAGAGCAAAAGAGTGCAAATGACAGAGCACTAGTTTATGAAGAGGATGATAACAATCAGGATGCAGAGAAATATGATCACAGTGATGAAGAACAAGATATGCAGGACATAGAAGATGAAACAGCAGCAGAAGAAGATGATGTGGAGAAAGAAGATAAGCAAATTGAAGTAAGACAGACAGAAATAGAAGTAGGGTTGGAGAGAATACCCAAAAATATAAGATCAGCTTGTCAAATGATTATGAGCAACATTGAACAATTCAGACCATCTAGCAGGAATATGATCATATCAGGAATGGTGGCTGAATCAGAATTTGAAAAAGGCAGTTTAATCATCAAAGAACACAAGAAAGAAAAAGAGCAGATGACAGAGCAATTAAGGTTGCTAAAGGAAAGGAATGAAGAATATCTCAATAGAATCATTGCTTTGGAAGAAGCTGAGGTTCAGAAGCAGAATAGGATACAATATTTGGAAGAAAAGAGTGTAAAGTTATCAGAGCAGAATGCCAAAATGGATATGGAATTAAAAACCATTGGAGGAAGATACAGAACTTTACAAACATCTTATCAAATTCTGACTAGAGCACATGAAGAAATTAATAAAGTGTTGTTAGAAGAAGGTCAACTACAAGATGGAAGCAAATCTGTCCAATTGACAGAGGAAGAAAAGGAAGAGCTGCATAAAGAAATTCAAAGACTTCAAACAGAATTAAAAGAGGCCAAAGAAATGGAGAAACAGGCAAACACTCATGCTGCCACATCAATGAGAGGATATCATCAATTACATTTGGAGGTAGAGAAGGAAAGAAGTGAATGGCAAGCAAAGATGGAGGAAGAAAGAAATGAGTGGAGGAAGGAAAAGGAGTTATGGGAAGCTCAGAACAAAAGTTCAATAATGACTATAGAAGAACTACAGAAACAGTTGGAGAAATCAAAAGTTCCAGAAGAAATTCAAGATCAAGTACAGGCAGAAGATACAGACAACAGGGAATATGAAACAGGGGATTTTGACAAGGAACAAGAGAACAAGGAGTCAGCAGCCAAAGAAACAGAGGAAGAATCTTCTGAAGATTTTGTACAGAAGTTATTGACCAATAGAGAGGCAAGAATGGGTTTTATTAGACAAATGCATAATGAGTATGAAGATCAAATAGTTAATTTTGCTCTGAATAAAGGCATTAATCCAGATCAGCATCATTGGGCTGCAGATGGATTGGGAATACCTTTCTGCATGATTTTGGAGAGTATAAAGAATTATCAATTAGCCAGAGTAGGGCTATCTCCGAACAAATACCTTGAATATGAAGAAGATATTAATGTCACGAAGGAGTTATTTGAAAGAGCAAATCCTAAATGGAGGAATAAGTGGTTGGATGCCAATAAGGAATGCAGGAAAATCTGGAAAGAGGCACCTTTGAATTTAAAGATAAATCCAGCCTATTGTCCAGTTGCCAGAAGAAGAGAATGGACTGTTTTTTGGGAAAGGAGGAAAACAGGACAGATTCCAGCAAAGTGGCTGAATTTTCCAAAGATAGCAGGTCCAAAGGCAGGTACTTGGCCTACAAAAAATTACATGGTGAATGCTGCTGAGTCAATTTTAACGACATATAAAGATGTTAATGATCCAGCCTGTATATTACTTGTCAGAATAATGAGATTGATTCTAGCTTGTATAGAGACCTACACTGATACAGATATCAGAATTTTGAACTACATAGGCTTTAATTCACCAACTGATGCTCTTTTGTTTGATTTGAGTGAGACACCAGACAGGATCTGCTTAATGGCCTACTACAGCAGAATTATATTTTTGGGTAGCCATTACTTACAGATTTTTGAGGATGCTTTCGATTATGGATTTTTTGAGAGGGAATCAGAGATTTTTGGAAACCTATCAGTTGTTACAAAAGCAAGACTTACTGCCTATGAAGTTGCCTACACAGAATATTTGAAGAAGGACGTTATAGACAAGCCTGAAGCTGCAGTACAATGGAGGAAAGCTTTATTTGAAATGGTCAATAATTTGAATGTCACAGAAAGGAAGAGCCATGACTTGGTGTCACAAGTGTATCAAAGGAAGAAGAAATAAAGCTGAGCTCACATAAAGAAAATCTTTCGTCAGGAGCCGAAAGGTTTAGGAGGGGAAGGATGTTGGAAGGAGTGATTTTGAAGGAGCATTTTTGATGAAAAAATTAGTAAAAAGTCAAAAAAAATTGTAAAATATTTATGCAATGATTGTAAAAATAAGGAAGAGTCTTCCTTATGTGGTTGAGGACCTTCTGTAATTTTTGTAGAATTTTTAGAAACTCTTAGATAGCATTTTTTAGAAAATTAGAGAAAAAGACCTAATTTCAAGTGTGAAAAGGGACACTTGAAAATGTATATAATTCAATTTTCTCTATTTTGGAGAGGTTGGTTAGCCATTTGCTCAAGCTATCAATAGAGAAGAAAGAGTTTCTGCAAAATCGTGTTTTCTCCTGTTGAGTGTATTTCTTTTGATGTGTGAGCTTGTCTCTTGCTTAATCATGGAGATTTGTGAGTCTTAATTGTGTATTACTGAGTAAGTTGTATGAAGAGAGAGACCTATTGCTGTAAATGAGTGGAAAGGACTGCAGGAAGTTCCAAAATTGTGAAAATTGTCTGTTGGTACAGAATCGCGATTGTCTCGTCTTGGTGATACAGGTGATATTTTTCAGTTTTGAGTTCATATTTGTATTCTGCTAATGAAATGGCATGGTTTTGACATAAAGAACATGGAAAATGATGGAGATTTGCCTTAGTTATGGTAATCTCAAGATTTTCTCTTCATCTTCAATTTCTCTCAGCAATCCAGCCATCAATCTCTTATTTCCTTGAATCTGTTATCTTGAAGGGGCTGTGGTCTTGTGGATATTCCTAGGATTGACAAAATAAAGATGATTTGTTGATTCTCCAGAAAATGTTTTGTTTTGGACTCCAAGTTGTCCTCTCCAATCATGAAGTAACAAAGAATCAACAAATCATCTTTATTTTGTCAATCCTAGGAATATCCACAAGACCACAGCCCCTTCAAGATAATAGATTCAAGGAAATAAGAGATTGATGGCTGGATTGCTGAGAGAAATTGAAGATGAAGAGAAAATCTTGAGTTTACCATAACTAAGGCAAATCTCCATCATTTTCCATGTTCTTTATGTCAAAACCATGCCATTTCATTAGCAGAATACAAATATGAACTCAAAACTGAAGAATATCACCTGTATCACCAAGACGAGACAATCGCGATTCTGTACCAACAGACGATTTTCACAATTTTGAAACTTCCTGCAGTCCTTTCCACTCATTTACAGCAATAGGTCTCTCTCTTCATACAACTTACTCAGTAATACACAATTAAGACTCACAAATCTCCATGATTAAGCAAGAGACAAGCTCACACATCAAAAGAAATACACTCAACAGGAGAAAACACGATTTTGCAGAAACTCTTTCTTCTCTATTGATAGCTTGAGCAAATGGCTAACCAACCTCTCCAAAATAGAGAAAATTGAATTATATACATTTTCAAGTGTCCCTTTTCACACTTGAAATTAGGTCTTTTTCTCTAATTTTCTAAAAAATGCTATCTAAGAGTTTCTAAAAATTCTACAAAAATTACAGAAGGTCCTCAACCACATAAGGAAGACTCTTCCTTATTTTTACAATCATTGCATAAATATTTTACAATTTTTTTTGACTTTTTACTAATTTTTTCATCAAAAATGCTCCTTCAAAATCACTCCTTCCAACATCCTTCCCCTCCTAAACCTTTCGGCTCCTGACGAAAGATTTTCTTTATGTGAGCTCAGCTTTATTTCTTCTTCCTTTGATACACTTGTGACACCAAGTCATGGCTCTTCCTTTCTGTGACATTCAAATTATTGACCATTTCAAATAAAGCTTTCCTCCATTGTACTGCAGCTTCAGGCTTGTCTATAACGTCCTTCTTCAAATATTCTGTGTAGGCAACTTCATAGGCAGTAAGTCTTGCTTTTGTAACAACTGATAGGTTTCCAAAAATCTCTGATTCCCTCTCAAAAAATCCATAATCGAAAGCATCCTCAAAAATCTGTAAGTAATGGCTACCCAAAAATATAATTCTGCTGTAGTAGGCCATTAAGCAGATCCTGTCTGGTGTCTCACTCAAATCAAACAAAAGAGCATCAGTTGGTGAATTAAAGCCTATGTAGTTCAAAATTCTGATATCTGTATCAGTGTAGGTCTCTATACAAGCTAGAATCAATCTCATTATTCTGACAAGTAATATACAGGCTGGATCATTAACATCTTTATATGTCGTTAAAATTGACTCAGCAGCATTCACCATGTAATTTTTTGTAGGCCAAGTACCTGCCTTTGGACCTGCTATCTTTGGAAAATTCAGCCACTTTGTTGGAATCTGTCCTGTTTTCCTCCTTTCCCAAAAAACTGTCCATTCTCTTCTTCTGGCAACTGGACAATAGGCTGGATTTATCTTTAAATTCAAAGGTGCCTCTTTCCAGATTTTCCTGCATTCCTTATTGGCATCCAACCACTTATTCCTCCATTTAGGATTTGCTCTTTCAAATAACTCCTTCGTGACATTAATATCTTCTTCATATTCAAGGTATTTGTTCGGAGATAGCCCTACTCTGGCTAATTGATAATTCTTTATACTCTCCAAAATCATGCAGAAAGGTATTCCCAATCCATCTGCAGCCCAATGATGCTGATCTGGATTAATGCCTTTATTCAGAGCAAAATTAACTATTTGATCTTCATACTCATTATGCATTTGTCTAATAAAACCCATTCTTGCCTCTCTATTGGTCAATAACTTCTGTACAAAATCTTCAGAAGATTCTTCCTCTGTTTCTTTGGCTGCTGACTCCTTGTTCTCTTGTTCCTTGTCAAAATCCCCTGTTTCATATTCCCTGTTGTCTGTATCTTCTGCCTGTACTTGATCTTGAATTTCTTCTGGAACTTTTGATTTCTCCAACTGTTTCTGTAGTTCTTCTATAGTCATCATTGAACTTTTGTTCTGAGCTACCCATAACTCCTTTTCCTTCCTCCACTCATTTCTTTCTTCCTCCATCTTTGCTTGCCATTCACTTCTTTCCTTCTCTACCTCCAAATGTAATTGATGATATCCTCTCATTGATGTGGCAGCATGAGTGTTTGCCTGTTTCTCCATTTCTTTGGCCTCTTTTAATTCTGTTTGAAGTCTTTGAATTTCTTTATGCAGCTCTTCCTTTTCTTCCTCTGTCAATTGAACAGATTTGCTTCCACCTTGTAGTTGACCTTCTTCTAACAACACTTTATTAATCTCTTCATGTGCTCTAGTCAGAATTTGATAAGATGTTTGTAAAGTTCTGTATCTTCCTCCAATAGTTTTTAATTCCATATCCATTTTGGCATTCTGTTCTGATAATTTTACACTCTTTTCTTCCAAATATTGGATCCTGTTCTGCTTCTGAACCTCAGCTTCTTCCAAAGCAATGATTCTATTGAGATATTCCTCATTCCTTTCCTTTATCAACCTTAATTGCTCTGTCATCTGCTCTTTTTCTTTCTTGTGTTCTTTGATGATTAAACTGCCTTTTTCAAATTCTGATTCAGCCACCATTCCTGATATGATCATATTCCTGCTAGATGGTCTGAATTGTTCAATGTTGCTCATAATCATTTGACAAGCTGATCTTATATTTTTGGGTATTCTCTCCAACCCTACTTCTATTTCTGTCTGTCTTACTTCAATTTGCTTATCTTCTTTCTCCACATCATCTTCTTCTGCTGCTGTTTCATCTTCTATGTCCTGCATATCTTGTTCTTCATCACTGTGATCATATTTCTCTGCATCCTGATTGTTATCATCCTCTTCATAAACTAGTGCTCTGTCATTTGCACTCTTTTGCTCTGAGAAATCTGAAACTTTCTTCCCTTCTAATGGCTTCTTTTCTGCCACTACTTGTTGCTTCTCTGTGAAGAGCTGGTCTTCCTTAATTAGTATCTCCTTCTCTTGTGTTAGGGTTTCCTGACTTTTGTTTGAGTCCTTTTCAACAAGAATTTGTTGAACTTTCTTGAGTTGGTCTTCCTGTTCCTGCTTTTCCTGAACTTCAACTGATTCACTTTCTTTTGTACCCGCAACCTGGTCATTACTTTTCTCTTTTATGCATTCCTGATCTTGCTCCTCAATATCCATCAAATCTACTTCCACTTCCTGTTCTTGATCATTCTTAGATGTAAATTCCTCACTGCTTTTTATATCCTGCAACACATCTTTTATACTTTGAACAATTCCTTCCTCTATTACTTGTCCAAAGACCTCTTGAGCATTCTTTTCTGATTCTAACTCCTTGCTTTCCTGTTCTTTGGATGCATCCTTCTGCTGATTATTTGAGCTAAGTACACTGCCGAATACTTTCTTTGCTAGTTCCTCCAAACTTGCAGTCAATCTTGCATTTAATTTAAACTGTGTCTGTGATGGGTTGGTCCATATTGAATTTTTGTCAACATTCATTATTCCAGAATTATCTTCATTTCTCTTCTGGTCTTCCTCTTCTGTCATCCTTGCCTTTCCTTTTAACTGCCTCCTTTTTTCTTCAGCACTCACCTGTGGAACTATTTCCTCCTGTGTCTGCTTCTCTTGAGGTTTCTTACTTGAATCCTCAGGTGTTTTCACTTTTTCCACAGCCTGTACAGCTATATTGGGAGTGTTGGGTATTGACAGATTTAAACTTTTTAGCAAAAAACTCTCAATGTCGCTGTCTGAATCAGATGAGAATCGTGAAGATCCTCCCACTTCTTGTTCTATAGGCTTTGACACTTCCATCTCTGAGGTTAGCTTTTGTGTTTCTTTGGTAATTACCTGTCTCATTTCTTTTGTCACAGGTTCATCTGCCATCTTTCCTTTCCCTTTCTTTATCATCTTCTTCTTTTGAACAGGTTTCCTTGGCATCTTCTTTTTCACTATCACTGTAGTTCTGGCCTCTGGAGGTCCTTGCAACTCCTTGAAGTATGCCAGCAATTCTACCTCCTTCTTTACAAATATCTCCTCAGTTTCTGCTGCCATCATTTCTTCATGCAATGCTTCATAATGTTCCACCTCTTCTTGAATCCAATCGGTAGCTTTACATGAAAAATCTTCCAACATTTTTTGATATTGTGCCTCGTATATGGCCCTTTTGCTATTTCCTTGAGTGAGATAAGTGTAAAGTTGTTCTTTGCTTGTCTGCGGAGGATGAGGTTCATTGGAGGATTGCACCTTTTTCTGTGCTGCCACCTGTTCCTCTTTTGTTTCTTCCGTCTGTTCTAACTCTACTTTTCTGGGGTCCAACCTTCTTTTCTTTACTGGAATCACTTCCTCAGATGTGACTTTTCTCTTCATTCCTGTTCCTCTCATGCGAGTTTGTCCTTCTGATTCTCTTCCAAGTGCCTTCTTTGGGGGACTTTTGATTCCTGACATCAAATTTCTGAAGTACTGTGCCTCAGGAGCTAACTTTAACTGTTCTTCCATACCTAAAACATGATAAATGATTTTTGTCAAAAACTGGGCTCCATTCATGAATTTTTTCTGCTCCCAATGCTTTGCTGCTTCCTTCAGCTGTTCATGGATGTAAGGTGAGACATCCATCACCCCAAATGGCTTTGTTCTATCTTTGTTGTTGAACATCAGCAGAGTTACTGATTTGTGAGGCATGGTGTACCTTGGTAATTTAGGAAAACAAAAGAACTGCAAGAACATTCTTATAGCATATTCTTCATTTTCTTTTCCCTTGAAGTCATTGAACTTTACATACCCCGTGTAAGTTTCCTTATTTTTCTTGACAAAACTTTGGTCCAGTTTAGTGCCCATGGGATAGAACTGTAAGGCGGCTCTGATATGTTCTGCTTTGATGACTATCCCTGCCTCCTGATTGTCTTTATTCTTCACTTTACATCTGAAGTAGGCATCATTGCCTTTTCCCACTTCCTCTAAGCTTCCCATCACTTGTGCTACTCTTTCAAAGTCAATAAAGAAAATTGGTTCTTCTAAGAGCTTGTGCAATCCCACAGCTTTCCATCTTTTGAGGTTGACAGAAGTTTTTTGAAACCTGTAGAATTCTTGGCACAGCATGGTGTACTTATATCCTCCCACTGCAACTGTGAAGATATGCTGTCCTATCACTCCCAGAATTTCTTTAAGTTCTTTTGCTATTTTTTCAGCTTCTGGGATTTCTTGGTCTTCATCGGATTCTAAGTCAACTTGTTCTTCAGCTGCATCACTGTCCAAAAACCAGTGTCCTCTGGACAAAGTCACTGAATCAGCTTTGAAGTCATGGATTGCCAACTCCTTTGTATTCACCATCCTGTATTTATATATAACAGAAAAGAAAATACTCCACCCACATGAGTCACAAGATTTCATAAGAAAATACTATATTATTCTGGAATGTTCTGACATATAAAAAATAAGGAAAACAAGTTCCCAGCAATTTTTGCTTTTTTTTTTTTTTTTTTTTTTTTTCAAGACTCAATTTTAAGTGAGCAACACAGGTGTAGCAAGACTTCTATTGTGCTCTCTCCAATTGTCACTTTTTTACTCAAAAAAACAATTCCTGAATTAAAAGGATGATGCTAGAAAAGATGATTACTGAAGAAACTTGAAAAAGTAATGGTAAAAAAAAAAAAAATGATCACAAAAAATTAAAAATCACTTAAAACAAAACAACTTTTTTCCATAATAAATTACTCTTTCCCTCCCTATATCTTGCTTTGTGTTCTTTTATTTTTAGAAAGAAAATCAAAAAAATAAAATATATTTTTCTGGGGTTTTTTCTTCTTCTTTTTTTTTTTTTTTTTTTTTTTTTTTTTTTTTTTTTTTACCTTCTTTCCTTATCCTCCCTCTCTGATTCTTCACTTTCTGGTTGATTTTGATGTATTTTATACCATTCTCTAGGGGATATGTCACAATAGTGGCCATTTCTTAAGTTTACTCTTGTTATTCTCCCCTGGTTCTGAAGATATAAACAATCATTACCCCAATCTTGTACAATTTGCATTTGTCTCATGAAGGGTCTTCCTAGGATAATTTCATAAGATGTGGATTGTGGAAATTCTACTATAGCAAAAGTATGCTCTATTTCTATGCCACATATGTCCACAATCACTTTTTCCCAAATTCCTAGGGGCTTTTCTATATGTCCATCTGCAAGTTGTAATCTCATTTTAGTGGGTAGTAATTCCTTTCTTCCCCATTTCTCCCAGGTTTGTTTAGTCATTATAGCCACTCCTGATCCACTATCTAAAATGGCTTTTGCTGAATGTTTTTCATATTGTAGTTTTAAGGTTGAATTCCCTTCTTCTCCTTCACAATATCCTCCTATTTTGTCAATAGGAATATACCATAGTTCCTCTAATTCTTGTGTTGGTGAATGAAGGTTTCCAGATATTGTTTCTTCCTTGTTCATCTTGTTTTGTAGGTGAGGATTTTGTTTCAACAAATTTTCCCATGTTGTATGACATGTAATACTACAATGTTCACCTAAACTCATTTGGAATGTTATGTGTGGATTGCCTTCTTTATCATCTTCCTTGGTTTTTGTTTTCTCATGCTGATCAAATGTTCTCGGAGAGCTGTCTTCTTCCCCTAGCCTGAGTTGTGTTTCCTGGATAATTTTTTTGCATTTTAGCATCCTTTCATGCTCTAAATCTGGTATGGGATAAGCCATTGCATGATCTGCAGGGCTTGGTCCCTCTTGAATCCTTCCTTTATAGGCTTTGATTAGGGTGTCTAGGCTCTGAGAATTTCCTACTTCAGACAGATTCTGGGTCTTTTGATGAGAAGTATGTTTTGAATTTGTTTGTTCCTGACTGTCTTCTTCCAGACTTTTGCCCACTTTCCTTTTCTTTTCCCATTTCCCTCTTTGTCTATTTTTCTTCCCTTTTGATGTGGAACCCTCATTCTGTTCTTTAATTGCTCCTTGTTGTTTGGCTTGTGCCCTTGTTATAACATTAAGTTCAATTTGATCATTGTCACTCAATTCCTCTTGTTCCATAATTTTGACTGTTTTTAAAGGTATGTTATTAGGTGTGTTCTGTTGTTTTTGGGGATTTTTTGGACAGCCCTTGATCAGATGTTCTCTACCACAATCCTTACAATATGCTCCCTCTATCCTGAATGTTGGAGGTTGTGGACAATCTCTAATGAAATGCTCTCCCCCACACCTATAACATGTTATCTTTGGTCCCCCTTTGAATTGAGGTTTTTGATTGGACATGTAGTTGTTAGTAATGTACATGAATGTTGCTGTGTCCATTTCAATTTTTCCATTTCCCAGATCTAGGGCTTTAAGCTCAGGTTCCCTTATTTCATAATCTTCCCATTCTTCTTGATGTCCCTCACTCCATTGATACTCTTCCTTATAAGGTGATCTGAATCTTGAATTTCCTTCATCAATGGGTGTATATTTGACTGGTACCACATTGGTTGGAATGGGAGGTTGTTGTCCCAATACTGGTCTTGGTTGCTCAGTATAACCTGATTCCCTTTGAGCCATATAGTCTCTTTCCTTGACAGGTTGTTTGTTATAGAAGCAATCCTCCCTGGTATGGTTTGTCCATTTTCTCTCTAGTGTACAATACTTGAGTGTCTTCCTATCTTGTAAGTGTTGTGGTTTCTGATAAGGGCATTGTTGTGCCAGATGATTTTCTCCACAAATATAACATTTCTTGTTTGTGTTCATCCTAGAGTTTATCAGATTAGTTTTAGTGCTTACCTCTAGGGCTTTAGCAATAGCCTGAGCCAACTCTTCTGCTGGAGGAATTTTGTCTTCATAAGATCTGGGTTGATCAAATGCTAACAAATCTTGACCTCTGTTGTCCTCCAAATCTATTGCTTCCTTAACACAGGCTGCTAAATCAGGACATCTCCTATAGTACACTAGGGTCCTTAATTGGGCACTTCTCAATCCCTCAATGAATAAGGATACTTGTTTTGCCATGGAAGGTACTTCATCTCTTGGGCATCTGTCAATGTACTGCTTAAACCTTCTGGCTGCTTCTCTAACATTTTCCTCCTTTTGTTGTTTGAAGCTGTGTATCAATGTGGCTGTACTATGTTTGATTCCAGTCTTAGAGAATTCACCAATGAAAGCTTCTAAGAAAGATTCAATATCTAGGTACATTTCTTTTCTCAAAGGAATGAACCATGATAAGGCTGGCCCTGTTAGGGTTAGACCAAATGCTTCAAATTGTACCTTGTAATCTTCTACTTCCTCTGCTCTAATTAGTTGTCTAAATTCTGCAGCATGAGCATGAGGATCTGAATACCCTTCATATTGGTTCTTCATGCATTTGGCTACTTGATATGGTCTAAGCATCCTACCCTGAGGTTGCCAATGAGGTCTTCTTCTGAGTGGGAAGTCATTGTTTCCTTCTGGTTCTCTGTCAAAGGGATTTGGTGAAGCATGTGTCCTTCTCCCATAATTTTGCTCATTATTAGTGTAATTTTCATTTGGTCTAGGTATGTCTGGTTGTCCCATGTTATGTTCCCAAGGTCCTTTGTCAGCACATTGCCCTAGATCATTTGAATTTTCTGGGTCTTGAGAGAAGATGTATACACATCCTTGCCTGTCTTCATATCTTCCATCTTTGAATTGGGCTACTGGAGTTATATTCAGGGGAATTTCTAAATTTCTCAGTCTAATTAGGAATTTATGCATTCCATCTTGGTATACATAGGTTCCAAACCTATTTGTATACATGTATTTAAGGATGTTTCTAAAATCCCCAGTTTCTATTGACTCATTTGTTTCATTTAGGTTTTCCATGTTATTTTCTTGGCTTAAACTTCTTTCTGATCTTTTATTACTTCCTGGCTCTTTTTCCTTCCTTGTTAGGTCTTGTTTAGGAATTGGATCTATTTTATTTCCAGACCTTAGTATCATTCAACTAGTCTTGACAAATTTCTAATACTCAAAAGAGTGTTTGTCACAGTTTCCTGACCAATATATTGGTTTTCCACAATTTTCTGTCCAAAATTGTGTGTGTTTTAATTTTCTTCCTATGTTTTGTGCTTTTCACGACTTTCTAAATGAATTTAGGGTTTTTTCACGATTTTCTACTGCCTTTAGTGTTTTTTTCACAACTTTCAGATGAAAATCGTGTTTTTCACGATTTTATCATGCAATTAGACTTTTTCACGATTTTCTGTTGGATTTAGGTTTTTTCACGATTTTGTGACTACCTGTGAGTTTTTCACGATTTTCTGTTGAAAATCGTGTTTTTCACGATTTTGTGTGAAAATCGCGTTTTTCACGATTTTCTGTTGAAAATCGTGTTTTTCACGATTTTTTACCTACTTGTGAGTTTTTCACGATTTTCTGTTGAAAATCGTGTTTTTCACGATTTTGTGTGAAAATCGCGTTTTTCACGATTTTCTGTTGAAAATCGTGTTTTTCACGATTTTTTACCTACTTGTGAGTTTTTCACGATTTTCTGTTGAAAATCGTGCTTTTCAAGATTTTGTGTGAAAATCGCGTTTTTCACGATTTTCTGTTGAAAATCGTGTTTTTCACGATTTTGTGTGAAAGTCGCGTTTTTCACGATTTTCTGTTGAAATCGTGTTTTTTGCGATTTTGTGTCAAAATCGTGTTTTTTCACGATTTTGTGTCAAAATCGTGTTTTTCACGATCTTGTTCACAGAATCGTGTTTTTTTGCGATTTTGTGTCAAAATCGTGTTTTTCACGATTTTGTGTTGAGAATTGTATTTTTTGCGATTTTGTGTCAAAATCGTGTTTTTTTGCGATTTTGTTCACAAAATCGTGTTTTTCACGATTTTGTTCACAGAATCGTGTTTTTCACGATTTTGTGTCAAAATCGTGTTTTTCCACGATTTTGTTCCCAGACAATCGTGATTGCTCACAGATTGTTAAAAACACGATTTTCTTATGAAAATCGCGTTCTGGGAATCGCGATGTTGTTGGCACTTTTTCACAGAATCGCGATTTTGAGTAAAACTCAGAATCGCGATTTTGTCCAAAATTTTGACAGATTTTCAACTTATGGCTTTTTTCAATATTTTTCCACTTATAGAATCGCTTTATCAAAATTTTAACATGCAATGAAGAAATTTTTTGAAAAACATTTTTTCTTACTGAAAACCAATAAAAAACAGGAAATCGCGATTTCGTGATTTTACTATTTTCCTACTTTTTTGTGTTATTTACTCACTTTTATGCAAAAAATATGTACTCAAAATGCTACTAGACTTTTTACCTTGCTTGCCAAGTTGAAAAAATCTCCAAAGCTTGCTTGTAGCTGAAAGTCGCGATTTTGCTCGATACCCATTCTTGCCTCTCTATTGGTCAATAACTTCTGTACAAAATCTTCAGAAGATTCTTCCTCTGTTTCTTTGGCTGCTGACTCCTTGTTCTCTTGTTCCTTGTCAAAATCCCCTGTTTCATATTCCCTGTTGTCTGTATCTTCTGCCTGTACTTGATCTTGAATTTCTTCTGGAACTTTTGATTTCTCCAACTGTTTCTGTAGTTCTTCTATAGTCATTATTGAACTTTTGTTCTGAGCTTCCCATAACTCCTTTTCCTTCCTCCACTCATTTCTTTCTTCCTCCATCTTTGCTTGCCATTCACTTCTTTCCTTCTCTACCTCCAAATGTAATTGATGATATCCTCTCATTGATGTGGCAGCATGAGTGTTTGCCTGTTTCTCCATTTCTTTGGCCTCTTTTAATTCTGTTTGAAGTCTTTGAATTTCTTTATGCAGCTCTTCCTTTTCTTCCTCTGTCAATTGGACAGATTTGCTTCCATCTTGTAGTTGACCTTCTTCTAACAACACTTTATTAATTTCTTCATGTGCTCTAGTCAGAATTTGATAAGATGTTTGTAAAGTTCTGTATCTTCCTCCAATGGTTTTTAATTCCATATCCATTTTGGCATTCTGCTCTTATAACTTTACACTCTTTTCTTCCAAATATTGTATCCTATTCTGCTTCTGAACCTCAGCTTCTTCCAAAGCAATGATTCTATTGAGATATTCTTCATTCCTTTCCTTTAGCAACCTTAATTGCTCTGTCATCTGCTCTTTTTCTTTCTTGTGTTCTTTGATGATTAAACTGCCTTTTTCAAATTCTGATTCAGCCACCATTCCTGATATGATCATATTCCTGCTAGATGGTCTGAATTGTTCAATGTTGCTCATAATCATTTGACAAGCTGATCTTATATTTTTGGGTATTCTCTCCAACCCTACTTCTATTTCTGTCTGTCTTACTTCAATTTGCTTATCTTCTTTCTCCACATCATCTTCTTCTGCTGCTGTTTCATCTTCTATGTCCTGCATATCTTGTTCTTCATCACTGTGATCATATTTCTCTGCATCCTGATTGTTTTCATCCTCTTCATAAACTAGTGCTCTGTCATTTGCACTCTTTTGCTCTGAGAAATCTGAAACTTTCTTCCCTTCTAATGGCTTCTTTTCTGCCACTACTTGTTGCTTCTCTGTGAAGAGCTGGTCTTCCTTAATTAGTATCTCCTTCTCTTGTGTTAGGGTTTCCTGACTTTTGTTTGAGTCCTTTTCAACAAGAATTTGTTGAACTTTCTTGAGTTGGTCTTCCTGTTCCTGCTTTTCCTGAACTTCAACTGATTCACTTTCTTTTGTACCCGCAACCTGGTCATTACTTTTCTCTTTTATGCATTCCTGATCTTGCTCCTCAATATCCATCAAATCTACTTCCACTTCCTGTTCTTGATCATTCTTAGATGTAAATTCCTCATTGCTTTTTATATCCTGCAACACATCTTTTATACTTTGAACAATTCCTTCTTCTATTACTTGTCCAAAGATCTCTTGAGCATTCTTTTCTGATTCTAACTCCTTGCTTTCCTGTTCTTTGAATACATCCTTCTGCTGATTATTTGGGCTAAGTACACTGCCGAATACTTTCTTTGCTAGTTCCTCCAAACTTGCAGTCAATCTTGCATTTAAATTGAACTGTGTCTGTGATGGGTTGGTCCATATTGAATTTTTGTCAACATTCATTATTCCAGCACTATCTTCATTTCTCTTCTGGTCTTCCTCTTCTGTCATCCTTGCCTTTCCTTTTAACTGCCTCCTTTTTTCTTCAGCACTCACCTGTGGAACTATTTCCTCCTGTGTCTGCTTCTCTTGAGGTTTCTTACTTGAATCCTCAGGTGTTTTCACTTTTTCCACAGCCTGTACAGCTATATTGGGAGTGTTGGGTATTGACAGATTTAAACTTTTTAGCAAAAAACTCTCAATGTCGCTGTCTGAATCAGATGAGAATCGTGAAGATCCTCCCACTTCTTGTTCTATAGGCTTTGACACTTCCATCTCTGAGGTTAGCTTTTGTGTTTCTTTGGTAATTACCTGTCTCATTTCTTTTGTCACAGGTTCATCTGCCATCTTTCCTTTCCCTTTCTTTATCATCTTCTTCTTTTGAACAGGTTTCCTTGGCATCTTCTTTTTCACTATCACTGTAGTTCTGGCCTCTGGAGGTCCTTGCAACTCCTTGAAGTATGCCAGCAATTCTACCTCCTTCTTTACAAATATCTCCTCAGTTTCTGCTGCCATCATTTCTTCATGCAATGCTTCATAATGTTCCACCTCTTCTTGAATCCAATCGGTAGCTTTACATGAAAAATCTTCCAACATTTTTTGATATTGTGCCTCGTATATGGCCCTTTTGCTATTTCCTTGAGTGAGATAAGTGTAAAGTTGTTCTTTGCTTGTCTGCGGAGGATGAGGTTCATTGGAGGATTGCACCTTTTTCTGTGCTGCCACCTGTTCCTCTTTTGTTTCTTCCGTCTGTTCTAACTCTACTTTTCTGGGGTCCAACCTTCTTTTCTTTACTGGAATCACTTCCTCAGATGTGACTTTTCTCTTCATTCCTGTTCCTCTCATGCGAGTTTGTCCTTCTGATTCTCTTCCAAGTGCCTTCTTTGGGGGACTTTTGATTCCTGACATCAAATTTCTGAAGTACTGTGCCTCAGGAGCTAACTTTAATTGTTCTTCCATACCTAAAACATGATAAATGATTTTTGTCAAAAACTGGGCTCCATTCATGAATTTTTTCTGCTCCCAATGCTTTGCTGCTTCCTTCAGCTGTTCATGGATGTAAGGTGAGACATCCATCACCCCAAATGGCTTTGTTCTATCTTTGTTGTTGAACATCAGCAGAGTTACTGATTTGTGAGGCATGGTGTACCTTGGTAATTTAGGAAAACAAAAGAACTGCAAGAACATTCTTATAGCATATTCTTCATTTTCTTTTCCCTTGAAGTCAGTGAACTTTACATATCCCGTGTAAGTCTCCTTATTTTTCTTGACAAAACTTTGGTCCAGTTTAGTGCCCATGGGATAGAACTGTAAGGCGGCTCTGATATGTTCTGCTTTGATGACTATCCCTGCCTCCTGATTGTCTTTATTCTTCACTTTACATCTGAAGTAGGCATCATTGCCTTTTCCCACTTCCTCCAAAGTTCCCATCACTTGTGCTACTCTTTCAAAGTCAATAAAGAAAATAGGTTCTTCTAAGAGCTTGTGCAATCCCACAGCTTTCCATCTTTTGAGGTTGACCGAAGTTTTCTGAAACCTGTAGAATTCTTGGCACAGCATGGTGTACTTATATCCTCCCACTGCAACTGTGAAGATATGCTGTCCTATTACTCCCAGAATTTCTTTAAGTTCTTTTGCTATTTTTTCAGCTTCTGGGATTTCCTGGTCTTCATCAGATTCTAAGTCCACCTGTTCTTCAGCTGCCTCACTGTCCAAAAACCAGTGTCCTCTGGACAAAGTCACTGAATCAGCTTTGAAGTCGTGAATTGCCAACTCCTTTGTATTCACCATCCTGTATTTATATATGACAGAAAAGAAAATACTCCACCCACATGAGTCACAAGATTTCATAAGAAAATACTATATTATTCTGGAATGTTCTGACATATAAAAAATAAGGAAAACAAGTTCCCAGCAATTTTTGCTTTTTTTTTTTTTTTTTTTTTTTTTTCAAGACTCAATTTTAAGTGAGCAACACAGGTGTAGCAAGACTTCTATTGTGCTCTCTCCAATTGTCACTTTTTTACTCAAAAAAACAATTCCTGAATTAAAAGGATGATGCTAGAAAAGATGATTACTGAAGAAACTTGAAAAAGTAATGGTAAAAAAAAAAAAAAAAAATGATCACAAAAAATTAAAAATCACTAAAACAAAACAACTTTTTTCCATAATAAATTACTGCTCCTTCAAAATCACTCCTTCCAACAACTATTAAACGGAACCTTGAGATCATTAGTGTACGTGAAGAGAGTTCAAACTTTGCAAGAGTGTATGAAGGAATGTATAGACCTAGAGGATAACCTTGCAGAAGACTTGAAAATACCCCAAGGTAGTGTGAAAAGTGAAGAGTCATCAAGTAGCACATCAAACCCTAAAAACAACGTAGAGGAAATTGCCGACTTGCTAGCAAAAAAACTGAATATGCAAGGACAGAGGAATTATCCCACCAATCCTATGAGAATGCCTATGCTTAGAAGATGTATGCAGTGCGGAGGGGATCATCCTTCTCACTTGTGTACTAGGGGAGTAGTCCCACCACCTGCCTATGCTCCTCATAGACCCTCTGTCCCCGGACCACTGCAATATTGCAGTATAGAGCAGAGATACACAAATCATAGCACAGAAAACTGCCCTTACAACAGGCAAACCAGACCCACCCAGCCTTATGTGAGACCATATGGATATCCGCAGAACCAGCAAGGAGGAGAAGCCTTTAGATATCCCTCATATCAGCCACAGGCACCAATACCACGACCATACACATACCAGGGATATACACAGCCTCAACCAGTGCTAGGACAACAACCGCCCCACCCTCAGAACGTTGTCCCAGTTAAGATAGCGCAACCAGAGGAAAACTTAGAAAGGGCCATAGTGCCAGCAACACCTTTGACTAGTAGTGAACCATATGACTCATTTTACGAATCTAGTCAAGGAACATACCCAGGTTATGAGAACTCAACAATGGAATATGGGCAACAATATGACCCATATGCTTATGGAATGGAGACACCAGAGAGTTCATATAACTACGAGCAAGATTATGTACCATTAATGTACACAGCCCCTAGAGCAACCATGCCACCTCGACCAATGAATAGACCGTCTGTACCTAGAGGACCATGCTACAGGTGTGGAGGTGACCACTATATTAGAGAATGTACATTGCCAAATCCCCCACCACCACAACGAATTCGGGAAGGGTACTGTAGCGATTGTGGAAAGGAGCATCTATTCAGAGATTGTCCTAAGAACCCAAACAAAGTCACACCAAACGTACAGATCAATGTGATAGAAGTAATTGAATCGTCAGGGAGTGACAAAGAGTACACTATACCTTTAAAAGCCATAACAAGAGCAAAGGCTAGAGAAAACCCTGATAAAACCGAGGAAAATAATCAAAGTGACAAAGAGGGAAATACACCCATCCCTCACAGAGTAGAAGACTCCGAAGAACCAGAAAAAAGTATCATCAGTAAACGATCCCAAAGATGGAAGCAAAGGAGAGACAGGATAAAAGAAAAAAAGTTATTGCAAAAGAAAGAAAATGAAAAGAGAAAACCAAAATCAACAGAAGAAGCACAAGTAGAAGAAGAAAATAAAAAGGAGAATAAAAGGGAGGAGGTAGGATCGGTATTAGCAGACCCAATGCCTGAAGATTTAGCCATGTGGATTCAGGCATACAAGGCGAGAATAAAAGCAGGGCCTAACATAGAACAACATGAGAGAGAGTATCCGAGAGGCGACTTAGAGAAAGAAAGATTGGAAATCTGCAAAAAATTGATAGAAGTTGCCCAACAAACATTAGAAAAACCCGCATCACCTTTACCAAACAACCGAATTTATGAAGAAAAATTCCAAGAGTGTCTAAACAATCAGGAAAAGCCTAACGTAAATAGACCTCTGGATGATGAAATTGGTATTGAGAGGAAGGAAGGATCCATAGTCCCTGAAACAGAAGGAGATTGGACTAAAGATTTATGGGCGCGAGTTCAAGGGGACAAGTGGAAAAAGGTAGAGGGAATGGAACCGCCCTTTGAAGAATTGAAAGCAGAAAACGAAATAGAGGATTCAATACCTGAACTTAATTCAGAAGAAATTTTTCCAATGGATGCAAGTGACAAAGAAGCCGAAGACGATGTAAAGGAACTACCTAATTACACCGGGGAATACGAGCACAACTCAGAATTGTATCGCATTCCATCAATACAGAGACGAGAAACGAATCCATCAGTTCAAACATCAGAGATCATACAACGCCTTAGAGAGGTGAAAATTCCATGTACCTTAACGTTCGAGGAACTGTTAAAGGTAAAACCACATCTAAAAGAAAAATTGATCAATCAGTGGGAAGTCAAGGAGGAAAGGAGGGAGGTAGATGACGAAGTGAAAACGGTGAGAATTCCAGTGGATAAAGTAGGAGACTTTAGTGAAGGGGACGAAGGAAATACATGTCTACCAATCACCTATAGGGGTTACACAACCAAAGCCATATTAGATTCAGGAGCTGGCGTTGGCATTGCTACCAAAGAAATTTGGGAGAAATGGGGAAAACCAGCATTGAGACCAACACGTATGAAAATTCAAATGGCAGATGGACATACGGAAAGACCCTTAGGATTGTTGGAACGAGTAGTCTTCACTACATGCGGAGTGGAATTCGAACATACTTTAGCAATATGTCAATTTGAAAGGCCAAGCAACTATGAAATGATCTTGGGAAGGCCATTCATGAGACAGCTAAAGGTCGTACAAGATTGGGGAAAAGATGCAGTGTACCTACAACACGCAGGAGTCACCACTAGGATCAACCTACATACGTACGCATATCAAGATGTACCACCTCTGCAATGGAATCAAATCCACAAAGAGGAAGACGATCAATCGATTCATAGTGCAGGTTCTAGTGACCAATCCTGGATGAACGAGGACACTCATCTATGGATATGCCAAGCTGCAAAAAAGGAAGAAGAGAGAAGAAAAAGTTGGCAGCAGAAACAAGGTGTAGAGAGATCGGTACAAGATCCAGCTTATATGCCACAAGTATTTCCAGACGAAGAATTCGAACCTCACGGTTGGATGGAAATCTTAGCCACCCTCGATGTTTGTGTAAACGAAGAAGTGGTAACTATGAATGAATGTATTGACGAGGAGGGTTATGACGTTAGTCTGTACATGGTAGTCCTTCAGGAGGCAGAAGAAGGAGAAGTAATTGAGAAAGACTGGAAGGAGGACTACGAGAGCATTGAAATGGAACCAGAACCCCTGGATCTAGGAATTAGTACCACCAACATGGACATCACTGCCAACGATCCACATAAGGATCTCATACAAAAGGAAGAATTAGAAGTTGAAAGGGAGTTAGAAGATGAAGATAATAAGCTTCAAGACCAATTTGAGGTACCAGCTCATTTCAAAAAATACGAAGTAGAAGAGAGGAAGATTGCTATCCAAATGCCTAAAAGAGAGGCACAACCGGGAATAGCATATGATAATAAAGAGCAGACCAAGAAAATAATTGTGACCATGGAAGGAGGAGAGGAACGATGTACCTTCATAGGACAGGATGTCTCAGTGGAAGAAGAACGAGAGTTAATTCAACTCATAAGAGAATACCGGGATTTCTTCGCTTGGACCTATAAGGATTTAAAAGGAGTAGATCCCTCTATATGTGCGCATAGAATCCCCATGACATCCGAAGCCAAACCTTCCAAACAGAGACCTTATACTTATAATGATGTGTATTCAGCCAAGATAAAAGAAGAGATAGATAAATTGTTGGATGCTGGATTCATATACGAGATAGAACACACAGAATGGGTATCGCCATTAGTGGTAGTGCCCAAGAAAAACGGAAAATTGAGAGTGTGCATAAATCTGAAGAAGGTGAATGCAGCCACTATACGTGATAGCTACCCATTACCGATTACGGATCATCTATTGGAGAGGGTAGCAGGTAAGGAGGTCTATAGCTTCCTAGATGGTTTCTCTGGATACAATCAGGTAGCTATTGCGATTGAGGACCAACACAAGACAGCATTTGCCACTGAATGGGGTGTGTATGCATTCAGAGTGATGCCCTTTGGACTCACTAATGCACCGGCTACCTTCCAACGATTAATGTGTCACGTTTTCAAGGAATTTTTGAAAAAAAGCATGGAAGTGTATGTAGATGACCTTTGTACGTATTCCAATCAAAGACCCGATCACATACCGGAATTAAGGAAGATATTCAACAAATGTAGGCAGTATAGAGTCTGCTTAAACCCAGAAAAATGTGTCTTCATGGTAAGACAAGGAAAAATACTAGGACACATAGTCTCAAGAAATGGGATATCTACGGATGAGGATAAGATTAAAGTCATATTGGACTTACCTAGACCCAAAAATGTAAAGGAAGTACAAGCCTTTATGGGACATTGTGGATATTACCGCAGGTTTATTCACATGTATGCCATAATAGCTAAGCCCTTATACGGTCTACTGACTCAGTTCACTTGGATAGACGAGTGTGAGAAGGCCTTCAATGAGCTTAAAAAGAGGCTGAGTACAGCCCCAATTCTAAAATCACCCAACTGGAACAAGCCTTTTCATATTGATGTTGATGCGTCGAATTATGCAATTGGATGTATCCTAGCTCAACCGGCGGATGAAGGAAAGCTTGACCATCCAATCGCTTATGCGAGTAGACAATTAAACCAAGCCGAAAGAAATTACACTACTACAGAAAGAGAGGGCTTAGGAATGGTTTATGCAGTAAAGAAGTTTAGACATTACCTCTTAGCCAACAAATTCAAATTCTTCATAGACCATCAAGCTTTGTTGTATTTAGTCAATAAACCTTGTAGCACGGGAAGATTGGTACGATGGTTCTTGTTACTAATGGAGTTTGACTTTGAGGTAATAGTCAAAAAAGGAAACACGCATGTGAGAGCAGACCACCTTTCTAGGTTAAAACACGGAGAACCGCCTAGCGGAGTTCCTGATGACTTGCCAGACACCTATCTTTTTAACCTGGAAGTATGCCCTCAATGGGCCGAAAAATTGATCCCTATACTTACACATGGACCTAAAGATGGGAGCACGCCAAACCGAAAGCAAGATCTTTGGAGGACTAAAAACCTTCACATTATTGCTGGAAGTTTATACCACCAGGATTCAAGCGGACTACTGATGAGATGCGTGGAAGAAGAGGAACAAAAAATGTGGCTTCAGAAAGCGCACATAAATCAATGGAACACTCACTTGAACGCGATTGGAACATGGCAAACACTCAAGAGATTTGGCATATATTGGCCCACCATGCAACGAGATGCACATAATTATGTGTCAACCTGTCAAACCTGTCAAGAACAAATCCCAGATGAGAACTCTACGTTATGCTATTCTACAATAGCACCAAGGTGGAGCATGCCTTTAGTAAAGTTCTTGAAAACTCGAGAGTACCCTGATGGAGCTACCCTAGCAAGAAAACGTGCTCTTGAAGAACAGAGCAAAGATTACGTCATCCTAGGAAAACAACTCTTTAAACGAGGGAAGGATAACCAGCTAAGATTGTGCATTCATGAAAATGAATATCTCTCTGTATTAGAAATGGCACACGCAGGAGTTGCGGGAGGACATTTTTCAGCAGATAGAACGGTCAAGATGATTCTCTTTGCAGGCTTGTGGTGGCCAACTTTACATATGGACGCAGAGACATACGTGAGAAGCTGCGAAACGTGCCAGAAAGCAAAATATCCCATTAGAAGAGATGACATGCCTTTAAGACCCATGGTTTGTGCGAGAGCATTTACCAAGTGGGGAATTGACTTCATAGGACCTATCAACCCACCTGCGAAAGGATCACATGCGGAATACATCATAGTAGCCACCGACTACTTGACTAAGTGGGTAGAAGCAAAAGCCACTAGAAAGAATGATGCTCAAACCACAGCAAAATTTCTCTTTGAGCACATATTCACACGCTTTGGACTACCGATCGAGATAGTGAGTGATCGAGGAACGCATTTCTTAAATGAAGTCATTGAATCGCTAATGAATGAATTCTTAGTGATTCATAAAAAATCAGCCCCATACCATCCTCAAGCTAATGGGCAAGCTGAAAGTTCCAACAAGGTACTATGTACTGTATTGACAAAGATTGTCAATAATGGAAGGTCAGATTGGGACAAACAATTGCATCACGCAATTTGGGCCTTCCGAGTGGCATATAAAACGGCCATTGGAACCACGCCTTTCAACCTAGTATACGGGCAAAATGCAATTTTGCCGATTGACTTCTTAGTACCTACCTTGAAAGTGGCCCAGCAATATGAGTGGAACGGTCATGAATTATCTCAACAATTAGATCAAATTGAAAAGCTGCATGAGACTAGATTACAAGCGGTAGCAGGCATTTATGCCGCCAAACGGAGACAAAAGGCTTATTACGATGCACATATAAAAGACAAGGGACTGAAAGAAGGCGATTTAGTCCTAGTATACACCCTCAAACAACATGCAAAGAAGCTCCAAAAACGCGGATATGGACCCATGATTATAAATCGAATCTCTACTAGTGGAGCAGTCAATCTTGCTACACTGGACGGAGATATTCTTCCCAACTACATCAGTGGATGCAGAGTGAAAAGATTCATGGAGCCATTGACTGATCAAATGCTAGCACGACTATTAGGAACTCAGAGTAGGAAAAGAGAAGAAGAACGCATACGAGAAGAAGCGAGACAGGAAGCCCTAGAACGCATCAGAAAACGGAAGGAGTGGATGAGAGAAAGGGACGAGAGATATCGAGTAGGAGAAGAACTCATCCCAATGGCTAATTTTAGAGCCACTGAACACTCCGGACAACAAAGAAGACAGCCTTATTTGAATCTGGGAGCAGGACGAAAGGAGTACCACTTAGTGGATGCTCTTATAGACATAGGAGCAGCAATAAGCTGCATTAGATTTTCTTTGTCTCAGAGACTTAAAGAGGAGATACGGCCATCGAAGGCACAGCTAATTGGAATAGGAGGAAAAGTTACTCAATGCATAGGTGAGATAACTTTACCTTTACATATGGGCAACAATACTATGGAGCAGAGACTCTTAGTGTGTCAGGACCAAGATCTACTTGAAGATGTGGTGTTAGGACAAGATTGGATCTACGAATATGAGGTAACCATTCAATTGGCTTTAGGATACATCTCTGCCAGAATAGGACCTCGTGAAGTATTTAGTTTGCTAGACGAACGACCACCCAAAGCTGCTATTATAGAGCCAAAAGTTCATCCTCATGAACAAAGTCATGATTGTATGATCACTAGCACTATAGAAACCCCATCGTCAAGTACTTCATGTGAAAATACCGCGAGTCCTGTGTGCATTCCATCTTTGAGTATAGAGAGTCACAAGAGTGCATCGGAAAATGAAGTCCAGCTCAAAGAGCCACAAAGCACAAGAGAGAATATTCCTCTGCAAGAAGTGAAGTCCACACCTGTGAAAGTGTACCACATTCCTCATTCTACACTAGCTTGGATAAGGAAGGATCAAAAGAAGGCATATCTCCAGCAACAGAAACGTCATCGACAGCAGCGTGAGCACGGGTATAAGAAGACAAAGAATTTCGAACACTTAAGTCAACCACGACTCAATAGCATATGGATCCCAAAAAAGTTGATAACCGCACAACCTGATCGAACAACAATTTGGATCCCAAAGTCATGTACCCAAAGGACGACCATCCCAAACAAGGAACATCCTCAGAAGAGCTGTCATACTCAGCAGGGTCAACAGGCACGTCAACCAAGAAAGAGGACATATTGGAGGAAAAAGGAATCTCCTATTGCAACACAAACCAACTTGAGATTCACAAAACAGAATCAGCAAACATACTACCAAAGACGAACCACATTCATCAAAAAGGTGGAGAATACAGTACATTCCTCCCAAGTGAAGCAAATATGGGTGCCGAAAGACAAGACAAGCTGCATACATCGTGCAACTGCTTCCAATTGCACACATGAGGAGTTGCCAAGATCCAAAGTATGCATGATAGGGCCACATTACAAGGCCAAGCATTCGGCACATCCTTCTTCTACTTTCAGATAGTCATGCACATTTTCCCTTTGGAAATAGGAGAGCACTTGTACATACTTAAAATATTACTCCAAAAAATTTCACTAACCGCTTCGGCTATGTACTAACTTTTATGTTTTCTTTCCAGCAAAAAAAAATATAAAAATACATGAAAAATTCAGGTATTACCTTTCTCACACCCACGGGAAAGGGACGGCACCATGCACTCGGAGCAACATCGACTTATTAATCAACATATGGTGGAGGATTTCTGAAAAAAAAAAACATATGGATACTAACTCATCCTCTATATTGAGTGCAGATGACATCTTCTGACTCAGAAGCTACACAGCAGGAAGAGGAACTACTTCTTCCATTGGGGTCAATAACCAAGGTCAGAGGACATTGGTTTCGAGATGACCAACCTATCTCGGAACTTCTCTTTATGGCAACTATCAAGATTATGGACAGGGACCACTATTTCCCCATCATGTCACAAGACTTCAAAACCATAATACAAGGGTTACCACATATCGAGGAAGTATGGACTCAAGCTGGCATTGAAGCATTTTTGAAGATACCTATATGCGTACCCGACTTCCAAAGGTGTACGCAGGTAATGAATACCATGCAGCCGGCTGCTACAAAGATTTCAGTTCCAGAAGCAAAGGTTTTGGACAAGGTAGGCACATGGAAGACAATTCAATTCACTCATGAATTGATCAATAAAGCCTTTGGATGGCATCAAGAAGGAATTACCAATGTCAAAGAGGAATGCCATGACCCCAAGAAAAGATCATTCCTGGAGATTAACAGAATAGATATTGAAGATGCAGTACGTTTGGTACACCAACACTTTTGTTTTCCTGGCATGAACAGATACACTGCACCTCAGAAGATAGTAGTTCAGTTACTCTCCCATGCCATGAGACAGATAGGAAACAAAGTGAATCTCACAGGTTACGTACAAGAGCGATTGTTTGAAGCTCAGAAGAAATGGGGGCAAAAGAAGTTCCTGAACGGTGGTTCAGCTTTAACTTTATTGATATATGAAGCCCTAGACATGAAACACTGCTTACGAGAGATGCCAACAGCAGAGGGGCTAGCAAGGTATGCAAAATCCGCTTCTGTCCCTAAGAAGAAGAAAGCAGTAGTTGTGGTGGAAGAGGCTGGAACCAGCACACAGAAGCCCATGAGGGGTACGAAACGCTTGCGAGAAGAGGAAGCCCAAACAACACCTCAGTCTAAGAGAACGCATCTCTTGCCTAAGATCACGACGGCTCCAATGCCGATTTCGAAAAGAGATTTATCTGCTGCCCTCGAGCAAACACACCAGTATATGCAAGGGCAAGTAAATCTAAATGTCCAAGGACATCATTACCGACAAGCGAGTCAAGTAAAATCAACACAGAGTACAGAAAAGACTCCGAGACAACCTGGAAGATATCAAGAATTGGGCATTGATGACTCTAGTACGAATACGGAATCCAGTCCTGAGAAAGACACGCTAGATACTGATATCAGGACGGAAACTTATGAAGCAGAAGGACCAGAAGTCAATCAAATGGCAGTGACACCGGACAACCAGAAGGAAAAAGAAAAGAAGGTGGATGATGCTAAGGAACAGGAGCACGTCATTCAATTGAATGACAATACAAAAATCAGCATCAAGGAAGACACGACTACTGGGGTTACACATGTCAAAGCACCTATTAAAGAGGAAGAACACACCCCAGTGAATAAGGAAACGGGAGAGCTCCAACAAGAAACCATAATCGAGGTGCCTGATGACACACCTCAAGCACAGGATGAAAATATGGGGGCTGAGCCAAGGATCCAGCTTCATATCAGGCAGCCCCATGATACCACCTTACACATTGCTCAAGGCAAAGACGTGACTACCGGAGAAGAACCCACAATACCTAAAACATGGCTTAATGTAGATGTCACGCAGTTAAAACCGGTAGTAAAGCAAATGATCCAGACAGCCATGGACACTCAGCAGCAAATGATGGATATAGATGCAGACTATGACAAAGCCATGAAGGAAAAGAATCAGTTTCAAGTTATGAGTGAACAATTGTCTGCACAACTAATTCAGGTACAAAAAGAGATAGCCACCAAAAGCACTGAGCTGTTAGAAACACAAACGCAATATGAATCATTAAGCACTCAGCATCACCAACTGCAAAACCAGCTCGAAGATCTACAGAAAGCATATGATGCCACTGCAGCAGAAAAAGAAAGAATGAAGACCAGAAGCACTCTACTAGAAACACAACTGAAGTTATATCTGGACGAGAATGATACTTTACGGAACAGAAATAAAGAGTTGATGAAATCATTGTTATATGACCAACCAATAAAGCAACAAGAATCAACCGAAAGTAAAGAAAATGAATTAAGAGATCAACTCGCACAATATGAAGCTTTGCTAAAACAAGAGCGCGCAGTAAGAGAAGAAGCAGAACTCAAGCACAATCAGGAAATAAGTGAGCTCAAAAGGCAGCTGAATTCAGCACAGGCAAAACTCGTACAGAGCTACAGTGAAAATATGGATCACGTAGCTGACATAGGTAAGGAGCTCCTAGCCACCAAAGAAAAACTCGGTGTAGCTCAGTGATGAGTAGCACCTCCTTTAATGTCAATCCGGGAAGACGTGAGGATGGTATGAAGACCTCGAGCAAGTGGCGGCACAAGTGCGTGAGTGAGAAGCACACAAGCATGCACACACATACACACACACGCGCACACACGGCAAGACAAAGAGAGAGAATCAATGGAGTTCTTTAGATTACTTTCAAAAGCTCTTACAAGTTCATTTCAATTACAATCTAACCTCAAAAATGAGCTCTCTAGCTCTTTTTATAGTTTTTGACTAGCTTTTGGCCCTGTCCAGACCTAGTGTCCGGCCTAGTTAAAAATTAGGTTCCAGGGCTTATTTGAGGGCTCAAACGAAGTCTAAAAATTATGAAATTTGGTACGATGGTACTTCTAATACTCCTCAAGCTCGAGGACTCCTCGGCTTGCACAAAATGGAGTCTAATCTACCAAAAACGGGATTTACAATGTTTGTGTAGTGATTAAAATCACTTGGGTTGTACATAATCTATGGGAAAAAATGATCTGGCCTTGTTGCCGTATTGTGCATGACTCCTTTGTTGCTTTGTATGCCAACACTCCCCCCTTCCTAGCGTCTGTCGCCCCTGACAGACCTTTGTTCGCGCGGGTGGTCGATGTAATATTGGATGACATTGGTGGCCAGTTCATGTTCTCCTATCCTTAAGCCTCTTGCTAGATCGGCTTCCAATGCCTCCCAATTTATTGCACCGGGGGTCTCTGGTTGCGGGGTGGTGTAGTACTCTGAATACATGGCTTGTTCACAAGCAAACAGTTGAAGCAGATGTGTCGGCTTTGGTGCGAAAATCTCCGAGTGATACTCCCAGAAACCTGATCTGAACATTTCTTCGAAGGTCTGTTTGTAGCAGGCGGGGAGGTACTTGATGCGTGCATGCCAAGCGTAAGCCACACGGATACTGGGGGTGGTGCTCATGTCATACACCAAGTCGTAATTTCCATTGCTAAACCCCGGAAGGCGTACCTGTGGTGCGGCTGCATTTCTAAAGGTCTTCAGCACCACTTGCATCATATCTAAGATTTTAAGCATCATTTGCGCTGCTACATCTTGCATGGGCTTCAAGCGCGGCATCCAGTGGCGAATGGTCCCCATCATATATGCTACCGATGGTGGTCCTTGTGGTGGCGCGATGTACGGGTAGTTCAGCCATTCCTTGCATTGCGCATTGTTCTGTACCTTGATATTAAATGCCTTCCACGACCTGCGGCGGGGGACTGGACCGTAGCATGGGTTGTACAGGAGGTGCAACGGCGCGTTGTTCCATGTGCGTAGCATTTCTGGATAAGTCTCTAAGAGTTTCTGCCGCCATGTTGGTTGACGAATCTTGCCTTTTCGCACCTCTGGAGGAAGGTCTTCAGGTTGAAATTGGGTCGCAAAAGTAGGAATCTGACCCGTGACTCTTTGTATTTCTGCATTATAATCAGCCAAGATAATATAATATGGCCTGTACTGGAGTTCCGATGAGAGGATCAGGCGTCTCGATGACAAGTTCTTGAAGTAATCTGATTGTAAAACAGTCTCCTCTATGACCCTCATAGCCTGATTTTGCACTACGGTGCGCTCTTCATGCGAGGTCCCTATTTCCTCCACTTGTCGTAACCATGGCGGCCGTGGTGCCTCGAACGTGTCCTGCGCTTCTTCTGTTTGTTGGCCTCCTGGGAATGGTTGCGGATCATATTCTTCATCAAACATTTGTTCCACAGGAATTTGCACAACTTCTTCGTCCGTGGGAGCCTCCGGAGGGGAAGATGGCCTCTCATATTGTAGTAGGCGTGTCTGCAATTCAATTACCTGTTGCTGGAGATCTTTTATGGCCTCTGCGTCGGAGGGAAGCGAAGCTGCAGAGGGGGTGGTTGGAGGGGCAACTGTTGGGCCTTGTTGGTGTTCCTGCTTCAGTTGTCCTAGCTCCTCCGATAGCTTATCATGTGCTTCGAGTAGCATGGCATAATCTTCCAATATAATCTTGATATTATCGGGGGTCACTGCTTGAAACTTGGATGGGCTGATGGGTGCCCCCGGTGTGCTCTCAATAGCTGCCTCCAGGTTCTCTTGATTTTGTATTTGCAGACGTCTGTTCTCTTCCTGAGCAGCCGCAAGATGGCGTTTAAGTAGCGCCATATTTCGCTGAAGTTTTGAGTTGCGTTCCAGTTGTGTTCGTAGGTGACTTTCTACCACCTGCACTGCTTCCTGATCTACGTTCTGTAGCTGTACTTCCAATATATTATGGGCGTCTTGGAGGGTTTGGAACTGTGTGTGGAGGCGAGCATTCTCCTCTTCTAGTACCGCAAGGCAGAGCTGTAGTGTCGCTGAGTGCTCTTGCAGGCGTGCGTTTTGTTGCTGGAGCTGAATGTAATCTGTTCTTAAATTTGATATACAAGCCAACATGGTGTCCAATGCATTACCTATAGATGAGTGGGGGGTGTTTACTGTGGAAGATGCATGGGAAGGGAATTGGGGAAGGGAGACAGTGAATGATGTGTCTACGAAAGTTGTGTGTGTGGGTGAAATTGGTGGAGGGGGAATGGGAGGAGGTGAAACCGTGGGTGGAGGTGCCGTGGGTGGTGAAATGTCCATACCTTCAGGAGTGGGTGTTAGTGTGGGGCCTGCCATATACATTGGTATGGTAGGTGGTGTAATAAAGTAAGTCTATGATCTAGGGATCCGATGGCTTCAGACAGATCTGAAATCGGATACCGTTTGGTCACTCGTCTGTAGGACCAAAGATCTCAAGAGTAGACTCAAGCATAAGTCATGTGCTCTCATATTCAAGTAATCCACTTAGCCTAGTGGTTAAGTCTCATGGTTGTGAAGGAGGAGGTCTTGGGTTCAACTCCCATGGGGAGCATGGGAAGAGAGTTTTGCCCAAAGAGCTCTAGAGCCTTCTATCTCAAGTTAACGTGAGTTAACTTGAGTCCAGTGGACTTAACTCAAGAGGTGAGTACAACAACCACTAAAGACTCTAGTGGAAGGTACTAAAGTAGTGGTCGAGATCACTCCAGCCACTAATAGACTCTAGTGGTGGATATGAAAGGAGTGGAGGAGATTGCACATGCACTTGTGGACTCTAGTAACATTTGTGGTCCTAATTAGTTCAAGCAGCTATATATACAGGCATAAGGTTGGGAGGAGGGTCATCTCTCAAGCATGTGGTGGTCGTAATCGCTACGCTGTTGCATTGGTATCAGAGCCAAGCTCTCATGGTGACCTTGCTAGGCCCATCATCTTCCTCATGTTTCCATGGTGACCTTGGCATGAGCTTTATCATTCTTCTCACCATTAGCATTCTCGTCTCAACAAGACCCATCCTCTTCGTCGTTTTGAGCTGCCTATGTGTGGAGTCCTTTGCAAGCAGGCGTGCATCAAATCCTCTTGGCGGGCGCAGCATAAGGAGAACATTATGCCAAAAGTAAATACTTCATTGCAAGCGGCGCTCATGAATCGAACTCACGTTGATTGCATGATTGGGAGTTGATATAGCCACGCATTCGCACGCGCTGTTGTGTCCAAGAGCGGCGGGGAAAATTATACTATGTGTTTGCGCTGTGGAGGCGGCTAGACAGATCAAAAGCAGCAAAAGAACATGTCTCATCTCTGTGGTGGCATCCTTGCCCAAATGATTCAAAACACTATCTGGTTTTGTACTTTGATGAACGGGACAAAGTACAAACTAGTGAAGAATAATGAGGGTGGATCTAATGACATCCCTGGCTAATTCACAGTTTCTGGATGTGCGATCTAGGCACAAACATGTGAACTAGGTGGATTCAAATTACTAGTCCATTTCTAGGCATAACTGGTGCATGGGCTTAGTAATGAAGGTGGGATTCTTATCCCTCGCAAGACTTTGAGAATTCTTGATTCACTTGATTTTGTTTTGGAAAACTTGAAGTTTGGTTGTCCCATACATCTAACTTTAGATGTCTGTACAATGGTTTACTTTTATCTAACAGTTACTTGATTTTTTTCACCCGACTAGAGGACTACTCTGTCCCAATGAGTTGAAAAAATCCTATGTAAACTGTAGGAGAAAGTTTACCATTTCGGTGGAATCAACCATACTAACTTCACCAATTCAAATTCAAAATGAAAATTTGTCCAACTTAGGACACTTTTCTCAAAGACTTTAACTGAAAGTTTTTGGGAATTGTCAATCTGATGAGCAATTCCTAACTTCTCTATTCTAGAGTATACTGGACTCTAGGAAATCAAGTTTTCCAAAACAAAATCAAGTGAATCAAGAATTCTCAAAGTCTTGCGAGGGATAAGAATCCCACCTTCATTACTAAGCCCATGCACCAGTTATGCCTAGAAATGGACTAGTAATTTGAATCCACCTAGTTCACATGTTTGTGCCTAGATCGCACATCCAGAAACTGTGAATTAGCCAGGGATGTCATTAGATCCACCCTCATTATTCTTCACTAGTTTGTACTTTGTCCCGTTCATCAAAGTACAAAACCAGATAGTGTTTTGAATCATTTGGGCAAGGATGCCACCACAGAGATGAGACATGTTCTTCCAAGTTCTAGAACATGACCATGTTCTTCCAGTTTTAGAACATGAGGCTCGGGGGTTGCCTACAGTTATATATATAGCTTTATTTTCGAGGACGAAAATCTTTCCCAAGGGGGAAAGAATGTAATAAAGTAAGTCTATGATCTAGGGATCCGATGGCTTCAGACAGATCTGAAATCGGATACCGTTTGGTCACTCGTCTGTAGGACCAAAGATCTCAAGAGTAGACTCAAGCATAAGTCATGTGCTCTCATATTCAAGTAATCCACTTAGCCTAGTGGTTAAGTCTCATGGTTGTGAAGGAGGAGGTCTTGGGTTCAACTCCCATGGGGAGCATGGGAAGAGAGTTTTGCCCAAAGAGCTCTAGAGCCTTCTATCTCAAGTTAACGTGAGTTAACTTGAGTCCAGTGGACTTAACTCAAGAGGTGAGTACAACAACCACTAAAGACTCTAGTGGAAGGTACTAAAGTAGTGGTCGAGATCACTCCAGCCACTAATAGACTCTAGTGGTGGATATGAAAGGAGTGGAGGAGATTGCACATGCACTTGTGGACTCTAGTTACATTTGTGGTCCTAATTAGTTCAAGCAGCTATATATACAGGCATAAGGTTGGGAGGAGGGTCATCTCTCAAGCATGTGGTGGTCGTAATCGCTACGCTGTTGCAGGTGGTGTGTGTGTGGAAGTGGTGAATAGATGTGACGTGGGGTGGGGAGCTGAAAAGACAGGGAATGGTTGAGGGCCTGGTTGAAAAGCCCTAGCAAAGATGTCCTGGAGGGATTGTAGAAATGGAGAGAGGGATATCGGGGGTTGGGGTCGTAAATTTGAGGAGGGCTGAAAGGGTTGCGTGGTAGCAGGGAAGCCCATGAATGTGGATCTAGGGTCAGGATGACCCGTGGCTGAGGGCGTTGGGGATGGTTGCCCTAGGGCAGGGTCTAGAAGGGGTTCGGCGGATTGTGTAGTGTTGGGGTTGTCTTCGAAGATAGGATTATCAGTGGTAGAGAATAGGGTGGCACTGGAGATCGGAGTACGGAAGATGAAGGTGGGGTCGGTGGGTTGAGTAGTCGATGTGGTTTCTACTGTTTCTCTTCTAGGAGGTGATGGTGGGGGAGTGGATGGTAGTGGTTCGGTGGACTCCTCATGGGTGGCGGGGTGCTGTTGACTAGCTGTTTGGGAGGTTGGTGTAGTAGTGGGCTCTTCTGCAACTGTAACGGGAATTTGGATATTTTTACCTGAGCGAGGTCGTGTCTGGAACCTTCGTGGGTCATACTGAACTGAAGGCCTCTGAATGGCAGTGCGCACAGCTTCTACAACTCCATATGTTTCTGCCATCAATAAGAGACCTTCCCTGTACTCTGAGTCAACTCCCGCTTCTTCCAACAACTGAGTCATAAGTACTCTGCTGCTCTGTTCAGTGAGTAACTGCTGCGATCGCACTCTTTCCATAATCTGATACAGCCTTCGGAGTTCTGCTGTATATGCTGGGGCTTCAGTGGTCTCTTCTTCATATGCTTCTTCTTCTTCCGAGTGTCCGTGTTGTTGGCTTTGCTGAGCGTCACTCCAATGGACATGTCTACCGTCTGTAGACTTTCTTCTTCTCCGTGAGGATGTGCCCTGCTCCTCTGCCTCTGAATAAAACTCCACATCAGAGAATTGTGTGCTTTGTAGGAATGCTTCGAAATCCTGGGGGTCCAGTCCTTCAGCCTCTCCAGTGGCAGCAAACTCGAATTCAGGTGTAACCGGAGGAGCCGATGGGGTGGGTTGTGTCGTAGTGTCAGATTCCGACCTGGGTATCCTAATGGTAAAAGGAGGTACAGTGCCCTCTCTTAATGGTGATGCCTCAGGAGTAGTCAGGACTTCCCTTGTCTGGACACACGGAATCGCGCCCCTCATGCGCTTGGACTGATGTGTGGATGTCTTGAGCCTTTTAAACATTTGTAATTGTGCCCAAGTTAAGGCACGCTCAATGGGGACATCATATGCCAAGCATCGGTAAATGATGCGTGTGAGTGCACAGCATCCGTTCACCACTAATTTCCTAGAAGCCCGTTTGTTCGCTTCATACAACTGATCTATAATCCACACTGGTAGCTTAATAGGTAGCGCACCTGCTTCCGCCAAGTAGAGAGCAAACCAGATCTTCTTGTGTGGTTGCGTGAATCGGTCTTGACCGGGGAAGGCGAAATGTTGCATGCACATGCGGAGAGGGATGGACACATTTGGGGTGAGGGCTGCCATGTCTTTCAGCTTCACTACTTTCCTGTCCTTCATGTTGTTGGGAACGAGAGCATCCTTTTCTGAGGGTACATGCGTGCCATGCATCTTTAAAGCATCACTTACCAGCTCCACAGTAAGTTCAAACCTCTTCAACTCGTTGCCCAGCAATGAGGGGAGAACAAATGATCCGGGTTGGTCCTTATCTTCATGAGCTTGTAATGTAGAGACCAGATAGTAACATCGGAGGAGGTCGGGTTTAGGTAGTGGGGCTTCAAAATATTCCGCCAACCCTGCTCGTTGCCATATGATCTGGAGGTCTTCGGTGTTCTGTAAAGTCTCGAACTCCTTGGAGAAAAATTGGAAACGCACCCATGATCTGTCATACTCGCATGTAGACTCCCAGATATACTTAGCCTCTCCTAATGGACCGGGCATGCCATTGAACCAATGAGAGTTGGCATGGACTCTTTCCGTGATTCCTGTAGGTGGGTCTGGCACCGGGAGTTGCTGAAGGTGTTGCATCTCCACTGGTCGTTCAGTCGGGGGCACGTCCACAGGTAGGCTATCCACATCAATTCCTGCAGTAAGTATCCCTACTTGTGAGCCCGAACCTGTCGCTTCTGCCATTTTACTGCTTGCCTTCTGATTCTGTGAGAATATAGAAGCATGTGTTAACATCGTAATGGACAGACTAAATCCGTTGCTGTCCCCGTTACAACATTAACATGAGGTATATGGTGAGTTAGTGGTTAGTAAGTGCACAAAGACAGTGAGTGTAGTTAACGTTTGTGTATTCCTAGGAGACTAATGCCGTTAGTAAGTGGGGTGAATTTACAAATCGGGGTCGGGGGGTTTATTACAGATCTTAGACTGCCAAATGCAGTGGATGGGCTTTGCTTTCGGTTTCGTAGAGACTCCAGAGAGTTGTGTCGGTGTCGCTGTTTGGGAATGGGGCCTTTTAGGGACCCACTTATAAGTGATTACATGCATGCTCATGGGTCTTGGTGTGTTCCTAAGTGTTGAGCACGAGGGAATACGGGTTGTACTCGTAGATGAGTTATGCTGCATAGGTTGTGGCCTTGGCGTAACTACTTGTGCCCTCAAGCAAGCCTTAGGCACCCAAATTTGTCTAGATTGTGGGCTTGCCTTCATCGACTTCTTGGGCACCCAAATAGATTTTACTTTAGCAGAAGAATTTCTGACAGACTTCTTATTAGCGTCGTGTTGTTGGTTACTAATAAGAGGCTTTGCCCGTGTAGTTGACGGTGGTGCACCCGGTCGTTCGCCTTTCCGCACCCACACCTGGTTTATTTTCTGGGACATTCTGCTGCGCAGGTACTTTTGATCTCGGACATAGGTAGTACTCGGCTTCTTCTGCTTGTGATCCGCCTTTGGTTGCTGCCTCCTTCTGGCCTTTGGAAAAGAAGGGAGTTCCGTTGCATCCCTGACTCCTTTTTTGCAAATATCATTCCTCTGCAACACAGGGTTTTGAACAAGAACAGCATGGTCATCTTCATGTGTACCCCTGGAAGGACCAGGAGTCTGTGCCTTTCCTAGTTCCTTGAGTGCTCCATTGTCTAATTCTAATGTAACTCGACTATGATTGACCCAAACCTGGAGAAGTCCACTTCTTAGGTTTAAGTTAATTGCTTGGTCATAGATCCAATCTTGACCCAAGACTAGAGGTTCAGTGAGATCCTCATCTTGACACACCAGTACTTTAACTGTCATTGCCTCATCATGAATGTAAAGGGGAAGTTCCGCCTCGCCCATGCAAGGGGTTTCCACTCCTCCCAATCCTATAAGATATGCTTCCACAGGATTGACAGTCAATTGTAATTCTTGGCAGTAAGACAATTGAACAGCACTAGTGGCTGCACCTGAGTCAATCAAGGCTCTTACGGTCCTTGCACTCTTTCCTTGTCCTATATCTAAGGTTACGAAAGGACGTCTATCAATTATCCTATGCGAGCTTGTTCCTGCGACTTCACACATGGCCATCGGAAATCCTTGGTCTGCATAGTCATTCGCTCCAGGCTGATCTCTACCTTGCCTTCGTAATTTCATCCTTCTGATGCGTTCTAAAGCTTCAGCTTGAGCTTCTTCTCGAACTCGCTTTTCTTCCTCTTTGCGTTTCTTAGCAGTGTTGAGTCGACTGAGCATTTCCTCCGTGAGGGGTTCCTGATACAACTTGACTCTGCAACCGCTAATATAATTTGGGAGAACATCACCCTCTAATGTGGCTAATTGTACTGCACCACTCGTGGAGATCCTATTGATGATCATAGGTCCGTAGCCTCTCTTTTCTAGCTTCCTCGCGTGTTGTTTTAGTGTATAGACTAAGACTAGATCTCCTGCTTTCAAGCCCTTATCCTTCACATGGGCATCAAAGTATGCCTTCTGTCTCTTCTTGGCTGCATATATCCCTGCAGCGGCTCTCAGTCTTGTTTCTCCTAATCGTTCAAGGTCAAAGATCCTAGAGGAGAGCTCATGACCTGTCCATTCGTGCTCTCGTGCTACTCTCAATGTAGGGATCACGAAATCCAAGGGTAGCACAGCGTTTTGACCGAATACCATCTGAAAGGGGGTGGCTTGGAGTACCGTTTTGTAGGCAACTCGGTATGCCCAAACAGCATGGTGTAGCTGTTTGTCCCAATCAGAGCGTTTAGTGTTCACTAATTTCGTCAGTACATTGCATAAGATCTTATTAGTGCTCTCAGCTTGTCCATTAGCTTGAGGGTGATAAGGGGCAGACTTCTTGTGTATTACCAAGAATTCTTGGAGTAGATTTTCAATCACTTCATTCAAGAAATGGGTGCCTCTATCACTTACAAGCTCTATAGGTAGCCCGTATCTTGTGAATACATTCTCAAACAAGAATTTGGCGGTTGTTTGAGCATCGTTCTTTGTCGTAGCCTTTACCTCTACCCACTTGGTGAGATAATCTGTCGCAACAATGATGTATTCCGCATGAGAACCCTTAGCTGGGGGATTAATAGGACCTACGAAGTCTATTCCCCACTTAGAGAATGCACGTCCACCCATCATAGGTTTCAGTGGCATCTCATCTTTGCGTATAGGATACTGAGTCCTCTGACAGACATCACACCGTTTCACATAGGTATGTGCATCCATGTGAAGGGTGGGCCACCAGAAGCCCGCAAATAGTATCGCCTTGATTACCCGATCTGGTCCAAAGTGTCCTCCTGCTACACCTTGGTGAGCAGTTTCCAAGATCTTAAGATATTCACTCTCATGGACACACAATCTCAGGTAACCATCCTTACCGCGTTTGTATAGATTATCACCAACAAGTGAATAATCCTGGGCTTCTTGTTCCAAACTCCTTTTTCTAGCTAGAGTCATGTCTGGAGGGAATGTGTTTGTCCTCAAGAATGATACTAGTGGTTCGCTCCAATCTGGCACAATGGATACTTGATAAAGAGTGGCATGTTCCACAGGTGGTTTAGTGCAACAGATTGGGCATTCCTTGCACAACTTTTGGACATCCGCTTCCATAGTTGGCCAATGCACTCCGAATCTCTTTAGAGTCTGTAAAGTTCGTTGCTTTGAATGGTGTTGCTCTAGTGCACCTACATGTGCTAATTGCAACCATTTAGAATACTCATCCTCTTCTACGCAACAAGCCAAGATCCCTTGATATGTGTGCTTGTACATGCTTCCTGCCATGATGTGGTACTTTTGGGCTTTTACAACTTCTCTATTCCGAGTGTTTATCACTGGATGATTAGGCCCGTATGTCAATACTGGTACCAATGGCTTAGCCCACTGCGGTACAACTTCCAAATTAAACAAGTAAGCATCAGGAAGGTCATCTGACACTCCTTGTGGGGCTTCTCCCGATGTGAGCCTAGAGAGATGATCAGCTCTCAAATGAGTCCTACCCTTTCTTACCACAACCTCAAAATCATATTCCATTAGCAAGAGAAACCATCTTACTAATCTTCCTGTATTGCATGGCTTGTTTACAAGATATAACAATGCCTGATGATCAGTAAAAAATTTAAACTTATTTGCAAGCAAATAGTGTCTAAATTTCTTAACTGCATATACCATGCCTAGTCCTTCGCGTTCAGTCGTGGTATAATTTCGTTCAGCCGCATTCAACTGTCTACTGGCATAGGCAATTGGAAGATCCATATTACCTTCACCAGTAGGTTGTGCAAGCACACATCCAATAGCATAATTGGATGCATCCACATGAACATGGAATGGCTTATTCCAATCTGGTGTGGTCAAGATTGGTGCTGAACATAATCTTCGTTTAAGCTCCTGGAAGGAATTCTCACATTCATCCGTCCACTCAAAGTTTGTCAGAAGTCCGTACATGGGCTTTGCAATGACAGCATACATGTGTATAAATCGTCGATAATAACCACAATGCCCCATGAAAGCTTGTACTTCCTTGACATTCTTTGGCCTAGATAGCTCTGCTATGGCTCTCACTTTCTCTTCGTCAGTAGATATGCCATTCTTTGACACTATGTGTCCTAGAATCTTGCCTTGCCTGACCATAAAAACACACTTTTCTGGGTTCAGGCAGACTTGATATTCTCTACATTTGTCAAAGATTTGTCTGAGTTCAGGGATATGGGTTTGTCTAATGTTGGAATGAGCACAAAGATCATCAACATAGACTTCTAAACTCTTCCTCAGGAACTCCTTAAACACATGGCACATCAGCCTCTGGAAGGTGGCTGGTGCATTGGTAAGCCCAAATGGCATTACTCTAAAAGCCAAAATACCCCATTCTGTGGCAAAGGCTGTCTTATGCTGATCCTCTAGAGCTATGGCTACTTGATTGTAGCCAGAAAATCCATCAAGGAAGTTGTACACTTCCTTGCCTGCCACTCTTTCTAAGAGATGTTCTGTGATAGGAAGCGGATAGTTATCTCGAATCGTGGCGGCATTAACCTTTTTCAAGTTAATGCACACACGTAGCTTGCCATTCTTCTTGGGCACCACTACGATGGGGGATACCCATTCAGTGTGCTCAATTTCATAGATAAATCCAGCTTCGACCAGTCTATCTATCTCCTCCTTGATCTTAGCAGCGTAATTATCATTATATGTATAAGGCTTTTGCTTAGAGGGTTTGGCATCTGAGGTCATGGGGATGGTGTGCGAGCATATGTCCGGGTCAACCCCTTTCAAATCCTTGTAACTCCAAGCGAATACATCTCTGTATTCTCTTAGCAAGGCAACCAATTCGTGCTCTTCTTCTTCTGTCAGGTCATGGCCTATATACGTGCATCTCTCCTCTCCTTCTTCTATGGCCACTACTATTTTCTTGGTGGTTTCTTTGTTATCATAGGCCTCTCCTGATTGTGCCTCTCGTTTAGGCATTCTTATCATGACTCTCCTGTCGTCAATCTCATATTTCTTAAAATTTTCTGGGACCTCAAACAAAGATTCTTCCTCTTCTGGTAAGGCTTCTCTCTTCTTTCGTTTCTTTCCTTCTTCCTTAGGGGTCATATGCGTTGCTAATCTTACATCATTTGTAACCTCTCCATGCCTCTGGGGTTGAAATTCTATTTCATGGAAGTATTCTTCATCTGATGCAAATGGTGGGTCCATAATGATTGACTCTAGATCGGAGTCACTTGCATCCTCAAATGCATCAGGGCTAGGTTCGCATTCTTCTAAAACTGCCTCTCCCATGATTGGCTCTATGGAGAAGACTGAAATGTCATAGCCATCCTCATCACAGTGAGGTGTCCATTGTTCTTCATTGATGGCTACGTCCATTGTTGCTAAAATTTCCGCCCAGCCATGGGGTTCAAACTCCTCATCTGGAAAGACGATAGGTGCATAGGCTGGGTCTTGAATGGGTCTATGAGTTTCGTTCGCACCTACCTCTCTGGCTTTCTCTCTCTTCTCTTCTTCTACTGCTACCTTGCACATCCATAAGTGAGTATCTTCATGCATCCATGAGGATCCAGACCCTATGGAATGCACCGATTCTGTATCATCTTTGGCTCTATGGATGGGATTCCATTGGATAGGAGGGACATCTCTATGAGAATAATCCTTGAGATTGACTTTGGTTGTAACACCTAAGTGCTGCAGGTACAAAGAATTGGTTCCCCAATCCTGTACCACTTGCAACTGTCGCATGAATGGTCTTCCCAAAATCATCTCATAGGCATGATTTTTGCTGAAGTCACATATAGCAAAACTATGCTCAAACTCGACACCACAAGTGGTGAGGGTTATTCCTTCTAGCAATCCTAGGGGTCTCTCTATGTGACCATCGGCCATTTGCAATTTCATTCTCGTTGGCCTGAGTGCCGGCTTGCCCCAACGCTTCCAAAGGGAAGTGGTGGCAATTGCAACTCCTGCACCTGAGTCTAAAATTGCCTTGGTAGTGTACTCTTGGTAGGTAATGGGAAGATAGGTGTTCCCTTCTTCACCTTCACACATATCTCCTATCTTATCCAAGGGAATTTCTGGCACTGTCCTATGGGATCCTACCTGGGAACGAGATTTTGCTATCTCTGGTACTTGTTTGGCTACATGTTTCCATAATTCAGGTCTAACCTTGAGTAGCTCTTCTAACTTGAGATTACACTGCACGTTAGTGTTCTTCACTACCTCTGTGTTCCTAGGTAAGACTGAGTCGTCGTTCCTTACCATGACTGTGGGTGCTCTCATACATGTGGACTTTGCTTCCCATGGGCCTGTGAAGTGGGGTAACTCTTGTATGGAATTAGACTCAAAGTCTAATCTCTCGTGAGACTGAACACTCTCATGCTCCCCGTAAATTGATGGGATGTCTTGTGGGAATTGGTCGTGTGCAACGTCCACAAGTTCAAAAGGAGGGGCGACCTCGCTTTCGTTATCCCATTTGTCTTCTTGAATCTCTCGTAGGAAGTCTGGTGCAAACCGATTCATAGAAGAAGAAGTGTCTGGCTCTGTAGAATTAGGTACATATGCTACCTGGGAAGGAGGGCTTTTTCTATTGTTGGCTCTTTCCTCGTTCTCATAGATAGCTGGAGCACAAGCTTCTTGGGGAGGATTACTTATGCTATTACTTTTCCGAACAGGCTCATACGCTCTCTGGGAAGGAGTGTGGGTTACCTGTGGAGGTACATAAGCTTTCGAGGGGGGCTCCTGTGACCTTTGGGGGGGAAGATAAGTTTCTTGGAAAGGCCCGTGGGCTTCCTGAAGAGGCTGGCTTTTCCGTTCTCTTGCCCTTTCCTTTCTTTGTGGGGTAGGTTCCTTTCCTGATTGTGCAATTGGCCTCTCCACCCTTTCTAGGGAGGGAAAGGTGTCTGGTTTAGTGGAATTGGCCACATACACTTCTGATTGGTAATGATTCATGTTTTTGCTTGCTTTTTCTTGGTCTTGATTTTTTTCTTCCTTGTCAGATCTTGCAATTATCCTCTCTAACTTCTCTAGGAATCCATCCAAGTGTAATTGCGTTTTGGCTGAGCTTGAGTAATTGAAAAGGCGACTGGCTTCAAACATAGTCTGAGCCAATGCGACCATTTTCGCGCATAGTTTGGTTCTTTCTATTTCTAGGTCAGCTCTAGGATAGCACTTGTCATGATCCGTGACATTTGGCCCTTCTTGGATTCTGGCCTGATATGCTTTGAGCATCATGTTTATGTCTTCAGGAGTGGGATCAGCTAATACTGATCCTGTTTGGGGTGGTGGGTGGGTTACGTGGGGTGTCTTAGAGGGTGGAGGGATGGAGAGTGATGGGGATGGTAGCGGTGGGAATGTGTGAGAGTGCGGTTGAGATGTGATCTCTATGATTTTAGCCTTGGTTTCTCGTAGACTTTCCTCAAGTTCACTCATCTTCTTTGCCCATTGCCTTTTCATGCGTTCGCGGCTATCTCTCCAAGCTCTTGTTCTCTTTTTATTTTGGCTCTCAGTGTCGCTAGTGTCTGGGCTCTTTTCCTTGCCTACCCCTGGGTTTTGCTTCACTGCTTGAGCTCTCGTGACTACCTGTACGGGTGCAGTGGAAGTAACACTTCCGCTGGAATCTACCACTAACTCAATAACATTGATGGGCGTGATTTTTGGCATATTATTGGGGTTCTTCAGGCAATCTCGTAAGAGATGCTCTTTCCCACAATCTTGGCAGAAGCCTTGGATCGTCACTGACTGGGTTTGTGTAGGTGGAGGCAAGGGACAATCACGAATGAGGTGATCTCCTTGGCATCTGTAGCACGGTCCTCTTGGGAATGGAGGTCTTACTTGCCTAGGTTGAGGCCTAGGGTTGGGGTTTGCATACATGACGTTCATGTAATCTGACTCCCAACTCGGTTCGTTTATCTCTTCGCTATAATAGGACTCACCATGCTCAGGAGACTGCATGTAGTAGGCCTGGGGGCTATCAACATGTGTAGAGTCAAAGCTATGGTCACTCGGGTCACTTTCAGAAAGCAAGGATGTTATAGGGACTATAGCTCTATTCAGGTTCTCTTCTGCAGCAGTATACTTTACCGGAATCACATTAGCTGGGGCTGGGGGTTGTTGTGCTAGCACAGGCTGAGGCCTTTGTTGGTTTTGATATTGAGGTTGGAAATTCTGTTGTGGCCTGCCATATGGTTGTGGAGGATACTGGTTCTGGTATCTGCCTTGTTGGTAGGGCTGAGGGTAGGGTTGCCTAACCGCCTGCTTGTTGTATGGGCAATCTTGTGCGGTGTGGTTGGTGTATCTCCGTTCTATGGTGCAGTACTGGCTACTAGGGTTCACTTGGGGTTGAGCCATAATAGGGCAGACATTCGCCATATGGTCACCACCGCATGTATAGCATCTTTTCACAGGGGCAAACCTTGGGATTTGTTTGCTAGTTACACCTAATTTCTGAGCTACTTTTTCGGCAAGTTCCTCAATTGATGTAGATTGCGTGGAAGAGTGGCTAGATGCACTATCTGAATCTTTGTAGATTTTGGAAAGCTCTAGCTCTTCCCCTAGGTTATCTTCAATGTCAATGCACATGCGTACACATTCTTCTATGGTCCTAGGGTCCTTTAGATACACATAGGATCTCAATTTTGTACTCAGCAATCCATCAAGGAATAAGGCTACTTGTTTAGCAGATGTGGGTAGTTCCGAAATAGGGCACCTCTCAAGATATTGTCTAAATCTTCTTCCGGCCAATCTGACAGTCTCTTGGGGGGTCTGTTTGAAGCTGTGGATCAATGAGGAGGTATTGTGTCTTATGCCGCTCTTAGAGAACTCTACAATGAATGCCTCTAGGAGTTGGTCTATGCTCCTGAACTGACGCTCATCTAATGGCTGAAACCATGTAAGTGTCGTGTTCCTAAGGGTTAGACCGAAGGCATTGTACTGCGTGAACAGATCTTCCACTTGTTCATCTCAAGACTTGCTTGAACTCCGCCACATGATCATAGGGATCTCCTGTGCTGTCAAAGTAATTCTTCATGGACTTAACTAGCTGGGTGGGTCTCAAAGTTCTTGTGTGCTCTCTAGGCCTCGGCAGAGGGAATCCATCTACATTTCTTTGGTTCCTGTGGGCTCTAAGCATCTCAGGTCCTACCCTATTAGTCTCCGTTCTCGTTCTTTCTCTACCCACTGGATTGGCAAAACTTACTTCTGGTCTATCTTTACTTCTGTCTCTTTGCATACCGTGAGCCTGGGATGTTCCAGCTCCAGGGTGACCATAGGATACATTTGATCTTGGTTGGGGGAAAATAAATTCACCCTTCCAAGTGTAAGCATGCCTATCATTTTCTGTCACCACAAAGATCCGTTCCGAAGTGTGATCTAAGTAGGTCACTCTACCTGGGCTATCTGGATCCTTAAACTCATAGATCATGATATTTCCTATATCAGTTGGCTGATTAGACTTATACCTCCAAAAGGCTTCATCAGTTTCTCGATTGAGGAGCAACTCTATGCTCTTGTTGTCTTGGGGGACCCATTCAGGCGTGATAATCCTAGTGAGAACTGATTTACCTCGAGGGGTTCTAGGTTCCGCATCCATGTTCCCTTGTTCTAGGTCACCTAAGTCCGCTTCTGAGATTACATTCCCGAAGTCATCTGTCCTATCAGGGTGACTAGTGACGACATATATAGTTCCTTCTTTGTCCAGGTATGCACCATTTTCAAACTTGACAGCTGGGTGTTCTAGTCCAATGGATTGATCAGGGTTTTTAATCTGGACCACAGATCTTCCTAGGCCGTCCTCATAGATACTCGCACCTAATCGGTTGGTCCTAAGGTATTCCAACTGTGTTTTGTAAGGGCCTTCCACCCTGTACAAATAAGGCACTCCTGAACTTCCTGTAGGTCTGTCCATACCTTGAGACATCTCTGACTCACTGGTATCAGAGCTAGGGTAATGAGAGTGGCGACTCAACTGCTGGGCCCAAGACCTTGCAGTGTGGTTGACACTAGCCTCTGAAGACCTAAGGCTTTGTCTCTCTCTTACTAGGTGTCGTCCTGATCTAAGGTTCATATGCCTAACTGATTAGCCCAATTCTTTGCCCAGAGTACAACCTCGTTGCCGATCAATTGGTACCAGTCACTTGATTCTTTTTAGTTATTCCTCGTGTTTAAAGTCTTGTCTGCTATTACGTCGTCAGGAATACTTGAATGTTCTTCGTACTTTCAGGTTGATCGTTCCACATTAGGTTCTTTCCTTTATGTTGTCGACAGTACAGAGATTAAGTTTTTAGCTTGAACTTGAGTTTTTAGGTAGTCTTCAACTTGATAGTGGCCTATCGTCGCCCTAACTTACTCCTACTTCTAATCGTTCTTAGCCTAAGCTAGGAATTGACGAAGAGGAGTTGAGAATATTCCGACCTTTCTTGCCGAACCTTGCTCTTTAGTGCTCGAGAAGTTGATTCTCAAGCGTGCGCAACACCCTTGCTTGGATGCTCTCAATTGCTGCTCAATAGGCCTGCATAAATCCCAACATTAGCTCCAAGTGGACCTTTCAATTGACAGACAATCTATTTCAGACACTTTTTAATAACCCTTGTTCCCCCTTTTGTATTGCTAGAAATTTCCTCTAGAGCTCCCTTGGTGTTCCTACCCCTCTGTGTGTCAACTTCCAAATGTCCTATCTGAAAATCAACGCGATATTCTTATAAAAAACAGTTGAGGGCGTGTAGTATATGTCACGAGCTTTCTGACAAGCCCTAGAGCTCAGAAAATGGATTTCATACGCAAAAGTTATGACCGTTCAGGGTTTAGGGGGTTACTAGACAGACAGAACCTTTCGGGGGTTTTAATGCATTTTCTAGGGCCTTCGTAAGTATATGAGTACATGAAAGTGCAAATATGCCCAAAATTTAGCCTAATTTTCCAAAAGATTCACTCCTTAATTTTTTGCCGAAAATGCCTGTCTATCGCGATAGACGGTGTCTGTCGCGATAGACACAATCTATCGTGGGGGCTGTCTGTCGCGATAGACGGTGTCTGTCGCGATAGACAGTGTCTATCGTGGATTTCTGTCTGTCGCGATAGACGGTGTCTGTCGCGATAGACGGTATCTGTTGCGGATTTCTGTCTGTCGCGATAGACGGTGTCTGTCGCGATAGACAGTGTCTATCGTGGATTTCTGTCTGTCGCGATAGACGGTGTCTGTCGCGATAGACGGTATCTGTCGCGGATTTCTGTCTGTCGCGATAGACGGTGTCTGTCGCGATAGACGCTGTCTGTCGTGGATTTCTGTCTGTCGCGATAGACGGTGTCTGTCGCGATAGACGCTATCTGTCGTGAAATTCTGTCTGTCGCGATAGACGGTGTCTGTCGCGATAGACGGTATCTGTCGCGGATTTCTGTCTGTCGCGATAGACGGTGTCTGTCGCGATAGACGCTGTCTGTCGTGGATTTCTGTCTGTCGCGATAGACGGTGTCTGTCGCGATAGACGCTATCTGTCGTGAAATTCTGTCTGTCGTGATAGACGGTGTCTGTCGCGATAGACGCTGTCTGTCGTGGATTTCTGTCTGTCGCGATAGACGGTGTCTGTCGCGATAGACGCTATCTGTCGTGAAATTCTGTCTGTCGCGATAGACGGTGTCTGTCGCGATAGACAGTGTCTGTCGCGATAGACGGTGTCTGTCACGATAGACTGAAAAAATGCAAATTTTTGGAAAACTTCTAGTGTTCTAGAGTGCCCTCAAGGTGTAGGTTACAGTGATAAACATGCATTCTCAAAATGTTAAGATTTTCTGTCTGTCGCGATAGACAGAGGCTGTCGTCCCGGGACCTGTGCAGAGCCTGTCGTACCTGCGCACACTGCTGGGGATGATGGTACAGCAAAAACCTGCAAAATAGCTCAGAAAACAAGCAAAAACAGCACATGCAAATTCGCTCTCTCGCTCTCTCACACAAGTGAAATGAGGGAAATGAGGTGGAGGTGGGGATATAGTCAAAAAACTGAAATTTTCGCGATGATGGAGATGGATGTGGGAGATGGTGGTGATGATGATGGTGATGAAAATGGTGAAGAAAGTAAAAGAAAATCGATGAGAGTGAAGAAAATACCTACAACTCCAACGCGTCAACTCTACGTCTTACCATCACACGCTCGTCCTCAAAGCTCGATCCCCGGCAACGGCGCCAAAATTTGGTGTAGCTCAGTGATGAGTAGCACCTCCTTTAATGTCAATCCGGGAAGACGTGAGGATGGTATGAAGACCTCGAGCAAGTGGCGGCACAAGTGCGTGAGTGAGAAGCACACAAGCATGCACACACATACACACACACGCGCACACACGGCAAGACAAAGAGAGAGAATCAATGGAGTTCTTTAGATTACTTTCAAAAGCTCTTACAAGTTCATTTCAATTACAATCTAACCTCAAAAATGAGCTCTCTAGCTCTTTTTATAGTTTTTGACTAGCTTTTGGCCCTGTCCAGACCTAGTGTCCGGCCTAGTTAAAAATTAGGTTCCAGGGCTTATTTGAGGGCTCAAACGAAGTCTAAAAATTATGAAATTTGGTACGATGGTACTTCTAATACTCCTCAAGCTCGAGGACTCCTCGGCTTGCACAAAATGGAGTCTAATCTACCAAAAACGGGATTTACAATGTTTGTGTAGTGATTAAAATCACTTGGGTTGTACATAATCTATGGGAAAAAATGATCTGGCCTTGTTGCCGTATTGTGCATGACTCCTTTGTTGCTTTGTATGCCAACACTCGGGAAAGCCATACAACAGATAAAGGAAAAAGATGACTGCATTGAAGAGCTAAAAAATCAGCAGAAAGGCAAAGAACCGATCGGGACATCAGCAGTGCCAGAAACAGAACATCCTACTGACGAGGTAGAGGTAAGCCCTCTATCTCAACCGATCTATCATTCTCCAATACATGAGCAGATGGCGGATATGCATGATGATCATCCAATGCCATACACTGCAGAAATAAGTCAGAAGGAACGGGCACTAGTGGTGTCCCGATTGACGGAAAATTTTGAGAATGAAGTCATCAAGGTCATGAAGGAAGCCAAAATCAAAGGTAAAGACTTGGAAAAGATCATCAAGCCTTTCAACATTCCATATGGACTGTTGAAAGAGAAAACAAGGCAATATATAAAGAAAATTACACACAAAAGTCCAGATGAGCAGCTCAATTTCAAGAATGACACATTCATGTACACTCAAGCAGAGTTCGAAGCTGCACAGCCGGTGTGGAGGAGAAAATTTTTGGAGAAACATCCCACACTACGGGTGCACTGGCAAGCCGCACCTTACTTATTACAGGTAAACCCTTCGTTTTGTCCAATACCACGAAGAAGGGATACAACAGAATTTTTGGCTTCACAACGCAGCGGCACTATTAATAAACAGTGGCTAAATTATCCAATGTTACCTAGCCCGCCACATAACTATTTGCCAACAGAAGATTATATGATCAAAACAATAGAATTTTGGCTCCAAAACTATGCGACAGTACCAGACTTAGCAGTTAAGATGACAAATAAAATCCTTAGTATGCTACTCACAGTTTTGAAGGTCTTCAAACATGCGGCATATACATTTCTGAATTTCATCGGCATTAATCAAGGCACAGATATACTTATTTTCGATCTATCAGTAATGCCGAGCCGCCCCACAATAATGGCATATTATTCTAGACTCATGTTTTTGCCAAGTCCGTATATGCAAACATTTGAAGAAGCATTTTTTACAGGATTTTTTGAAATAGATTCAGAGATATTTTTGAAAATGTCATCCAATCTGAATGCCAGACTTGTGGCATACGAATTAAGCTTCTTCGCAGATCACCGACAACCGCCCAACGATGGAGTAAAAGCTGAACAATGGAAACAAATCATGATACGTGAAGCCAATCTGCTAAATGATATAGAGCAACAAGTATACAGAACATATGCCCGGCGCTTATCAAAGCCTGTCGGGGACGACAGAGTTCAGGAGGGGGGCAGTGTTGAGGGCGAGACGAGTAAGAAGAGGAAAAAAAGAAAGCAACGAAAGAAACAGCTTCACTAAAAGGCAAATTTGAAGATAAACAAATGTAAAGATACATCTCTGCAGGAAGCCCCGCAGGGGCGCAACACCCATCTCTGCACAGAGCCCCGCAGGGGCACGCACCAGGCTACAAAGCTAAACCCCGGGGTCAAGAGGAGTGGATTTCTCAAACATCAGAGTAGGACCAAAAGTTAGAAAGGGGTAGAGGCTGAAAAGTTGAAGAGGGTGACTAAGAATAGCGCATTCCTAGTCACTGGTGGCGTGCGTGGCAACCCAAGTCAACAGGCAAGACAACTACATCAGGCTCTCGAGTTGTAGAGCTTGAATCAAGAAGGCCATCGAATCTGCATGTCTGTTTAACTGCAGACAATACTGACCACAGGGCGCGTGCGCGAAGCAAAGTCTGTCAAAGGAAGCAAAGTCTGTCAAGGGACGACAGAGGCGAAGAGGGGGAGAGTGTTGCAGAGCCAAAGAGCGCACAAAGCAGAGAAAAAGATGGGCCCCAAAATTTTTCCGATTTGGACCACATATTTTTGTAACATATTCATTTTTGTAATATATTTCCCCTTGTAAAGGCACTAGAGGAGTCCTCTAGATGCATTCCCACAGAAGAATAGAAGCTTACCCATGTAAAATAGTAGGAAATTAGCTCTTAGTGAATAAAGTGCCGGTCACTTGTGTGAAAGGACCATTTTTAGGGCACTAGTATATAAGTCAAATGTGACTCTTTGTAGAGGACTTTTGGCCATTGTGAGAAGAGAGAGCACAGAAATTCGAATTTGTGTCTTCTTCCCTCTTCATCTTCTTCTTCGCGAGCTTGTATGCATGTGTAGTGCTTGGAAAGAGTGCTTGTGAGTGTTGTCTATCCTTGAGAGTGTTTCTTTGCTGTAGGAAAGGTGTGTGCGAGGTGTAGGAAGTGCTGAAGCTTAGGAAAGTATTTTCGCGATTCATTATTTCTGTCATAACTTGAAGTAGGAGCGTCGGAATTGAGTGAAACCACTGCCATTGGATGCGTCTTCTCGAGAGCTTCGAAACGCATATGCTATTCGCTATGTTTGGAGCTTGGAGCTAGGAGAAAAGTCCAAAATACTGACGGCTGGTGCACCAAGTATCGTTTCGTCTTGACCTACAGTTAGAGCTTGTTAGGATAAGCATTTACCTCATTTTCATTCTTGAGTAGCTCATTTGCATTGACCATTACGCGTTTGCATGTCTTCATACACTCGGCTAGGTTAGCATACTCTTCGGATTGATAAATTAAAAGCGTGTATCCCCACTATATGCACTTGTGAGGGGATTGAGGTACAGTCTCTTTCTCCGCAAGTCCCTAAGTTGAAGCTTAGGTCAACACTCTCATACAAGTAGACTTAGCTTCCCATGGGCCTTTGAAGTGGGGTAATTCTTGTAGAGAGTTAGACTCAAAGTCTAGTCTTTCCTGAGAGCGGGTGCTCTCCTGCTCCTCATAAATGGATGGGATGTCTTGTGGAAATTGGTCGTGTGCATCATCCACAAGTTCAATAGGAGGAGAGACTTCACTCTCTTTAGCCCATTTGTCTTCTTGAATCTCGCGTAGGAATTCTGGTGTGAACCGATTCATAGAAGATGATGTGTTTGGCTCCGTAGAGTTAGGCACATAGGCATCAGGCACATAGGCTTCCTGAGCAGGAATGCTTACTCTTTCACCTGCCTTGTCCTTGTGTTGAGAGGCGGGTTCCTTTTCTGCTTATGCAATCAGCTTCTCTATTCTTTCTAATAGTCCATCAAAGTGCAACTGTGTCTTCGCTGAACTAGAGATGTTAAATAGGCGACTGGCTTCAAACATGGTCTGAGCCAATTCCACCATCTTAGCACAAATTTTGGTTCGTTCTAGCTCTAGTTCTGCTCTTGGGTAACACTTTTCATGATCAGTTACGTTTGGCCCTTCTTGGATTCTGGCCTGATATGCTTTAAGCATCATATTAAGGTCTTCGGGAGTGGGATCTGCTAGGACTGATCCTACTCTAGGGGGTGGTGGAAGTAGGTGAGGCGGGTTGGAAGGTGGCGGGTCAGATGGAGTTGGGAATGGTGGAGGTGGGGTAGTGTGAGAGGGAGTTTGAGATGTGAGTTCAGTTATCCTGGCCTTTGTTTCTCTGAGGCTTTCCTCGAGTTCACTCATCTTTTTTGCCCATTGTCTTTTCATTCTTTCACGACTATCCTTCCAAGCTCTAGTCCTTTTCTTTGTCATGCTCTCTGTTTCACTAACATCTGGGCTCTTTTCCTGGCCTACGCTTTGGTTCTGTTGCAAGGCTAGGGCTCTAGTGATTACTTGTACTGGTGCAGTGGAAGTCACACTCCCTGTGGAGTCTACAACTAACCCAATAACGTTGATAGGAGTGATTTTTGGCATATTATTGGGGTTCTTTGGGCAATCTCGTAAGAGATGCTCCTTTCCACACTCCTGGCAATAGCCCTGGATCGTCACTGATTGGGTTTGGGTAGGTGCAGGCATGGGGCAATCACGAATGAGGTGATCCCCCTGACATCGGTAGCATGGTCCTCTAGGGAATGGGGGTCTTACTTGTCTAGGTTGAGGTCTAGGGTAGGGGTTTGCATACATGACGTTTGTGTAATCTGACTCCCAACTAGGTTCATTTGGCTCGTCACTATAATAGGGCTCCCCATGTTCAGGAGACTGCATGTAGTAGGCCTGGGGGCTATCAACATGTGTAGAATCGAAACTATGGTCACTCGGGTCACTTTCAGAAAGCAATTGGGTTACCGGGACTATAGCTCTATTCAAATTTTCTTCTGCCGCTGCATACTTTATCGGAATTACATTAGCTAGGGCAGGGGTTTGTTGTGCTAACACGGGTTGAGGCCTTTGTTGGGCTTGATATTGTGGTTGATAATTTTGTTGAGGCCTAGTATACTGTTGTGGTGGGTATTGACTCTGGTATCTGCCTTGTTGAGGGTATGGCTGAGGGTAGGGTTGCCTAACCGCTTGCTTATTGTATCGGCAGTCTTGCACGGTGTGATTGGTGTACCTTCGTTCTATGGTGCAGTACTGGCTACTAGGATTAACTTGGGGTTGAGCCATAATGGGACAGACATTCGCCATATGGTCGCCTCCACAAGTATAACATCTTTTCACAGGGGCAAACCTTGGGATTTGTTTGCTAGAGACACCTAGTTTCTGAGCTACTTTCTCTGCTAATTCCTCAATTGATGTGGATTGCGAGGAAGAGAGGCTAGAGGCACTATCTAAGTCCTTGTAGATTTTGGAAAGCTCTAGTTCCTCCCCTAGGTTATCCTCGATGTCAATGCACATGCGTACACACTCTTCTATAGTCCTAGGGTCCTTCAGATACACATATGACCTCAATTTGGTACTTAGCAATCCATCCAAGAATAAAGCCACTTGCTTAGCTGGTGTGGGTAGCTCAGGGACAGGGCATCTCTCCAAGTATTGCCTAAATCTTCTTCCAGCAAGTCTCACGGTCTCTTGAGGGGTTTGCTTGAAGTTGTGAATCAGCGAGGAAGTGTTATGTCTTATGCCACTTTTAGAGAATTCGATAATGAATGCCTCTAGAAGTTGGTCTATGCTCCTAAACTGCCTCTCGTTTAGTGGCTGAAACCATGTCAAGGCAGTGTTCCTAAGGGTTAGACCAAAGGCATTGTACTGCGTGAATAAATCCTCCACTTGCTCATTTCTCAAGACTTGCCTAAACTCAGCCACATCATCGTATGGATCTCCATTGCCATCGAAGTAGTTCTTCATGGACTTAACTAGCTGAGTCGGTCTCAAAGTCCTTGTGTGCTCTCTAGGTCGTGGTAGAGGGAACGCATCCGCATTTCTTTGATTCCTGTGAGCTCTATGTATCTCAGGTTCCACCCTATTTGTCTCCACTCTCATTCTTTCTCTGCCCCCTGGGTTGGCAAAGCTTACTTCTAGCCTATCTCTACTTCTGTCTCTTTGAATTCCATGAGCTTGGGATGTTCCAGCTCCAGGGTGACCATAGGACACATTCGATCTTGGTTGGGGAAAAATGAATTCACCCTTCGAAGTGTAAGCATGTCTATCATGTTCTGTAACCACAAAGATCCTCTCTGAAACGTGATCTAAGTAGGTCACGCTGCCTGGGCTATCAGGATCCTTAAACTCATAGATCATGATTGTTCCTATATCAGTTGGCTGATCAGATTTATACCTCCAAAAGGCTTCGTCAGTCTCTCGGTCCAGAAGCAGATCTATGCTCTTGTTGTCTTGGGGAACCCACTCCGGTGTGAGGATTCTAGTAAGAATAGATTTCCCTCGAGGGGTCCTGGGCTCCCCTCCTACGTTCCCTTGTTGTAGGTCATCTATGTCCGATTCTGGGACTACATTCCCGACTTCATCTGTCCTATCTCGGTGACTGGTGACTACATATATTGTCCCTTCCTTGTCTAAGTACGCTCCGTTTTTGAACTTGACAGCTGGGCGCTCTAGTCCAATAGATTGGTCAGGGTTTTTAATCTAGACCACGGATCTTCCTAGACCGTCCTCATAGATGCTAGCACCTAATCGGTTGGTCCTAAGGTATTCCAGCTGCGTCTTGTACGGGCCTTCTACCCTGTGCAAGTATGGCACTCCTGAACTTCCCGTAGGTCTGTCCATGCCTTGAGACATCTCTGATTCACTAGTCTCAGAGCTAGGGTAGTATGAGTGGTGGCTCAACTGCTGGGCCCAAGACCTAGCAGTGTGGTTGACACTAGCCTCTGAAGACCTAAGACTTTGTCTATCTCTCCCTAGATGTCGCCCTGATCTAAGGTTCATAAGCCTAATTGAATAGCCCAATTTTGCCCAAGTACAACCTCGTTGCTGAGTTCTTTTGTATCAGTCACTTGATTCTTTTTTTGGTGGATTACCGCGTTTATAATCTTTTCTGATATCACGTCGTCAGGTATACTTGAGTGTATTTCTGCACTGTACGTTGATCGTTCCTCGTTAGATTCTTTCCTTTAAGGTTATCGCATCACGAAGAGATTATGTTTAATCTTGAACTTGAGTGCATAGGTAGTCTTCAACTTGATTGATGCCTATCGCCATCCTGGCCTACTCCTATCACTAGTCGTTCTTAGCCTAAGCTAGGAATTGACAAAGGGAGTTGAGAATATTCCGACCTTTCTTATTGATCCCTTGCTTTATGATGCTCAAGAACCCGAGTCTCAAGCTTGTAAAGAAACCCTTGCTTTGTATGCTCTCAATTGCTCTCAATGGACCTGTAAAAGTCCCAAAATTAGCTCAAGACTTAAATTCAAATGACAGACAGGTCACTTTCATGTATGTAATTCACAGGCCAAATCCCCTTTGCCTTTATGGAAAACAATCCCAAGGACCCTTCAGCTTTCCTACCCCGGGGGATGGTCAACTTCAAAATACCCTCCCCACGAGCTTTCCAACAAAACAAGAATCACAGCAAACGGATTTCATATGAGAAAGTTATGCCAGTTCAGGGTTTTGGTGCTAAAACAGGGTTCAACAGGCTAACAGGTCACAGGATTTTTCTCAAAAATACATGTGTAGGGACCTCACAAATCACTAATTGCTAGACCAATATGCCCAAAAACTATCCCCAAGGCTTAGAATAAAAACCCTAATTTTTTGGCCGAAAAGCCTGTCAATCGCGATCGACAGGTCTGTCAATCGCGATTGACAGAGGTGTTCGTCGGGGCCTGTCGGTCGCGATCGACACGTCAGTCGCGATCGACAGTGTCAATCGCGATCGATAGAGTCGATCGTGGGTCCTGTCAATCGCGATTGATGGTGTCAATCGCGATCGACACTTTTTCCGGGTTTTTCGCCGTGAATTCAGTCGATCGGGGATGTGTCCGTCGCGATGGACACGTGGCTACGCGTAAAAGTCAATCAATCGTGGAAATTCTGTCGATCGCGATCGACGGTGTCAATCACGATTGACAGGGTCTGTCGGTCGCGATTGACAGGGTCCTACGTGGCAGTCAGTCGGTCGTGGGGTCTGTCGGTCGCGATCGACAGGTCTGTCGGTCGTGGCTGTCAATCGCGATCGATGGTGTCGGTCGCGATTGACAGAGAAACACGGAATTTTTCAATTTTGTTTAGTGATTTGGAATGTGCTCTTTGTGCTTGTCCTAGTGGTGTACTTAGTTTTACCAATAGATGAAATTTTCTGTCAATCGCGATCGACAAAGGCTGGCGACTGCGAGACAGTTTCTGAGTATTCCGTACCTGCGCAACGTGTTGGAGGGGATGATGCTGCTGGAACCTGCAAGAAAGCTCAAAAAGCACACAAAAACAATGCACACAATATCGCTCTCTCGCTCTCTCTCACAAGTGGAATGAGGGAAATGAGGTGGAGAAGGTGGTATAAGCAAAAAACTGAAATTTTTTCGCGATGATGGAGATGGAGATCGGATATGGTGATGATGATGATGGTGATGATGGTGGTGAGGTAAGAAAAAGAAAGATAAGAAAAGTAAAGAGATTACCTACAACGCCAACGTCTCAAATCTACGTCTTACCATCACACGCTCGTCCTCAAAGCTCGATCCCCGACAACGGCGCCAAAATTTGGTGTAGCTCAGTGATGAGTAGCACCTCCTTTAATGTCAATCCGGGAAGACGTGAGGAAGGTATGAAGACCACGAGCAAGTGGAGGCACAAGTGCGTGAGTGAGAAGCACACAAGCATGCACACACATACACACACAAGCGCACACACGGCAAGACAAAGAGTGAGAAGCAATGGAGTTCTTAGATTACTTTCAAAAAGCTCTTACAAGTTCATTTCAATTACAAGCTAACCTCAAAAATGAGCTCTCTAGCTCCTTTTATAGTTTTTGACTAGCTTTGGCCCTGCCCAGACCTAGTGTCCGGCCTAGTTCAAAATTAGGTTCCAGGGCTCTTTTGAGGGCTCAAACGAGATCTAAAAATTATGAAAATTGATATGTAGGCACTTCTAAGGCTCCTCAAGCTCAGGGACTCCTTAGCTTGCAAAAAATGGAGCTACAAAAATACGAAATGGTATTTACAATGGTTTTTAGTGATTAAAATCACTATTTGTGTAGGGATTTTCTCTCTTGATTTGTCGTACACATCTTTGAGCTCCCTACTTGCTCTTTCTTCTTGTGTGCTCCACTCCTTGATGTCTGAAAAATTAAGATGGCCTACTTGCCAGATCGTCGTTGACTCCTCTGTCTGCTTGTACTTTCTCTTCTCTCTGACTCCCTTCTTAAGCTTCCTTACCTAGTGAGTCCTTCACTTCCAACAGATGGCTTGCTAGGTACAAGCTCCCAAGTGTCATTCTCCTTCAAGGCTTCCATTTCTTCATCCATTGCATCTCTCCAAGCTTTCTTGCTTTGTGCTTCTTCGAATGTGGTAGGCTCTTCATTGGTTGAATCTTTTGCAATGTAGATTGAGTGCTTTGTGACCAAAGAAGTATCATAAGCAAACCTCTCGGGTTTCTTCTTCTCCCTTGAAGACCTTCTAAGTGGTTGATGTGAGCTCTCGGGTCCATATGTAGCATCCTGCATCTTTGCTTTACCTTTGTTCTTCCATAGCTTTAGCCTTTCCAAGTCTTCTAGGTAAATCTCTTAATCACTTTCTTCAATCTTCTTTGGCTCCTTTGGTTGAAGTGATGAAAAATCTTCATTCAAGTCATATGGCACCTTCACTTTCCTGTCATCATCAAACCATGATTTGTTTTCATCAAAAATTACATCTCTACTCATAGAAAATCCTTTATTGATTGGATTGTACAATCTATATCCTTTTTGGTTTTGGTCATAACCAATGAATACACACTTCTCTGCCTTGGGATCCAATTTCCCTCTTACTTGAGAAGGAATGTGAGCATAGGCTAAGCATCCAAAGATTTTACAATGCTCTAGACTAGGTCTTCTTCCATTCCACACTTCATATGGAGTGGTTCCATCTAGTGACTTAGATGGAAGTCTATTTATGAGATATGTGGATGTAGACACAGCCTCTGCCCATAGGTAGTTTGGCAATCCCTTTTCGTTGAGCATGGACCTTGCAGCTTTGACAATAGCTCTGTTCCTCCTCTCTGCTACACCATTGAGTTCGGGTGTATACCTTGTACTGACTTCCCTTTTAATGCCTCTTTCATGGAAGGCGGCATCAAATTTAGAAGAGAAGTATTCTCCTCCACCATCTCATCTGAGTCTTTTCAAAGTCCTACCTGTTTGGTTTTCAACAAGAGCAATATACTTCTTAAAGAAATTAAACACTTCATCCCCACGAGCTTTCCAACGAGCCTAAGATCACCCCGAACAAATTTCGTATGAGGAAGTTATGACTGTTCAGGGTTCTAGGGTTAAAACAGGGTTCAAACAAGCTATTAGATAATCAGGATTTTTCTCAATTTACTTGTGTAGGGACCTCATAAATCACTAATTGCTTGATAAGTATGCCTAGAATTTAACACAAAATCTTGGAATAAAAAACCCTAGAAATTTGGCCGAACATGCCTGTCAATTGTGATGGACAGGTCTTTCATTACCTGTTTGATTCCTTCAAGATCATTGCCTGTGATAATAATATCATCAACATACACACATAAATAGATCACTTAAGATCCATTCCTCTTTATGAACAAAGAGGTTTCCACCTTGCTAGCTTTGAATCCTTGGTCCTGCAAATAAGTCACCAATCTAAAATTCCAAGCTCTTGGAGCTTGCTTCAATCCATACAAAGCTTTCTTTAGTTTGCATACATAGTTAGGATAATGTGCATCCTCATATCCAGGAGGTTGTGCCATATACACTTCCTCACAAATCCATCCATTCAAGAAAGCGTTCTTTACATCAAGTTGATAGAGCTTCCAATTTCTAGATGCAGCAAGACTAATGAGAACCCTAATTGTAGGTTTCTTTACAACAGGAGAGAAAGTCTCCTCATAATCAATACCATGGGTTTGAGCAAACCCTTTAGCATCTAACCTTGCTTTGTGTCTATTTATACTTCCATCTGGATTCCTCTTGATATTGTATATCCATTGAGATCCAATTGCCTTTATAGATGGCTTGTTAGGTACAAGCTCCCAAGTGTCATTCTCCTTCAAGGCTTCCATTTCTTTATCCATTGCATCTCTCCAAGCTTTCTTGCTTTGTGCTTCTTCGAATGTGGTAGGCTCTTCATTGGTTGAATCTTTTGCAATGTAGATTGAGTGCTTTGTGACCAAAGAAGAATCATCAGCAAACCTCTCGGGTTTCGTCTTCTCCCTTGAAGACCTTCTAAGTGGTTGTTGTAAGCTCTCGGGTCCCTATGTAGCATCCTGCATCTTTGCTTTACCTTTGTTCTTCCATAGCTTTAGCCTTTCCAAGTCTTCTAGGTAAATCTCCGAATCACTTTCTTCAATCTACTTTGGCTCCTTTGGTTGAAGTGATGAAAAATATTCATCCAAGTCATATGGGAGCTTCACTTTCCTGTCATCATCAAACCATGATTTGTTTTCATCAAAAATTACATCTCTACTCATAGAAAATCCTTTATTGGTTGGATTGTACAATCTAAATCCGTTTTGGTCTTGGTCATAACCAATGAATACACACTTCTCTGCCTTGGGATCCAATTTCCCTCTTACTTGAGAAGGAATGTGAGCATAGGCTAAGCATCCAAAGATTTTACAATGCTCTAGACTAGGTCTTCTTCCATTCCACACTTCGCATGGAGTGGTTCCATCAAGTAACTTAGATGGAAGTCTATTTATGAGATATGTGGATGTAGACACAGCCTCTGCCCATAGGTAGTTTGGCAATCCCTTTTCGTTGAGCATGGACCATGCAGCTTTGACAATAGCTATGTTCCTCCTCTCTGCTACACCATTGAGTTCCGGTGTATACCTCGTACTGACTTCCCTTTTAATGCCTCTTTCATGGAAGAAGGCATCAAATTTAGAAGAGAAGTATTCTCCTCCACCATCTCATCTGAGTCTTTTCAAAGTCCTACCTGTTTGGTTTTCAACAAGAGCAATATACTTCTTAAAGAAATTAAACACTTCATCCCCACGAGCTTTCGAACGAGCCTAACATCACCCCGAACAAATTTCGTATGAGGAAGTTATGACTGTTCAGGGTTCTAGGGTTAAAACAGGGTTCAAACAGGCTATTAGATAATCAGGATTTTTCTCAATTTACTTGTGTAGGGACCTCATAAATCACTAATTGCTTGATAAGTATGCCTAGAATTTAACCCAAAATCTTGGAATAAAAAACCCTAGAAATTTGGCCGAAAATGCCTGTCAATCACGATCGACAGGTCTTTCATTACTTGTTTGATTCCTTCAAGATCATTGCGTGTGATAATAATATCATCAACATACACACATAAATAGATCACTTAAGATCCATTCCTCTTTATGAACAAAGAGGTTTCCACCTTGCTAGCTTTGAATCCTTGGTCCTGCAAATAAGTCACCAATCTAAAATTCCAAGCTCTTGGAGCTTGCTTCAATCCATACAAAGCTTTCTTTAGTTTGCATACATAGTTAGGATAATGTGCATCCTCATATCCAGGAGGTTGTGCCATATACACTTCCTCAGAAATCCATCCATTCAAGAAAGCGTTCTTTACATCAAGTTGATAGAGCTTCCAATTTCTAGATGCAGCAAGACTAATGAGATCCCTAATTGTAGGCATTTATGCAACAGGAGAGAAAGTCTCCTCATAATCAATACCATGGGTTTGAGCAAACCCTTTAGCAACTAACCTTGCTTTGTGTCTATTTATACTTCCATCTGGATTCCTCTTGATTTTGTATATCCATTGAGATCCAATTGCCTTCATAGATGGGTTGTTAGGTACAAGCTCCCAAGTGTCATTCTCCTTCAAGGCTTCCATTTCTTCATCCATTGCATCTCTCCAAGCTTTCTTGCTTTGTGCTTCTTCGAATGTGGTAGGCTCTTCATTGGTTGAATCTTTTGCAATGTAGATTGAGTGCTTTGTGACCAAAGAAGAATCATCAGCAAACCTCTCGGGTTTCTTCTTCTCCCTTGAAGACCTTCTAAGTGGTTGATGTGAGCTCTCGGGTCCATATGTAGCATCCTGCATCTTTGCTTTACCTTTGTTCTTCCATAGCTTTAGCCTTTCCAAGTCTTCTAGGTAAATCTCCGAATCACTTTCTTCAATCTACTTTGGCTCCTTTGGTTGAAGTGATGAAAAATATTCATCCAAGTCATATGGCACCTTCACTTTCCTGTCATCATCAAACCATGATTTGTTTTCATCAAAAATTAGATCTCTACTCATAGAAAATCCTTTATTGGTTGGATTGTACAATCTATATCCTTTTTGGTTTTGGTCATAACCAATGAATACACACTTCTCTGCCTTGGGATCAAATTTCCCTCTTACTTGAGAAGGAATGTGAGCATAGGATAAGCATCCAAAGATTTTACAATGCTCTAGACTAGGTCTTCTTCCATTCCACACTTCATATGGAGTGGTTCCATCCAGTGACTTAGATGGAAGTCTATTTATGAGATATGTGGATGTAGACACAGCCTCTGCCCATAGGTAGTTTGGCAATCCCTTTTCGTTGAGCATGGACCTTGCAGCTTTGACAATAGCTATGTTCCTTCTCTCTGCTACACCATTGAGTTCCGGTGTATACCTTGTACTAACTTCCCTTTTAATGCCTCTTTCATGGAAGAAGGCATCAAATTTAGAAGAGAAGTATTCTCCTCCACCATCTCATCTGAGTCTTTTCAAAGTCCTACCTGTTTGGTTTTCAACAAGAGCAATATACTTCTTAAAGAAATTAAACACTTCATCCCCACGAGCTTTCCAACGAGCCTAAGATCACCCCAAACAAATTTCGTATGAGGAAGTTATGACTATTCAGGGTTCTAGGGTTCAAACAGGGTTCAAACAGGCTATTAGATAATCAAGGTTTTTCTCAATTTACTTGTGTAGGGACCTCATAAATCACTAATTGCTTGATAAGTATGCCTAGAATTTAACCCAAAATCTTGGAATAAAAAACCCTAGAAATTTGGCCGAAAATGCCTGTCAATCGCGATCGACAGGTCTTTCATTACCTGTTTGATTCCTTCAAGATCATTGCCTGTGATAATAATATCATCAACATACACACATAAATAGATCACTTCAGATCCATTCCTCTTTATGAACAAAGAGGTTTCCACCTTGCTAGCTTTGAATCCTTGGTCCTGCAAATAAGTCACCAATCTAAAATTCCAAGCTCTTGGAGCTTGCTTCAATCCATACAAAGCTTTCTTTAGTTTGCATACATAGTTAGGATAATGTGCATCCTCATATCCAGGAGGTTGTGCCATATACACTTCCTCAGAAATCCATCCATTCAAGAAAGCATTCTTTACATGAAGTTGATAGAGCTTCCAATTTCTAGATGCAGCAAGACTAATGAGAACCCTAATTGTAGGCATTTTTGCAACAGGAGAGATAGTCTCCTCATAATCAATACCATGGGTTTGAGCAAACCCTTTAGCAACTAACCTTGCTTTGTGTCTATTTATACTTCCATCTGGATTCCTCTTGATTTTGTATATCGATCGAGATCGAATTACCTTCATAGATGGCTTGTTAGGTACAAGCTCCCAAGTGTCATTCTCCTTCAAGGCTTCCATTTCTTCATCCATTGCATCTCTCCAAGCTTTCTTGCTTTGTGCTTCTTCGAATGTGGTAGGCTCTTCATTGGTTGAATCTTTTGCAATGTAGATTGAGTGCTTTGTGACCAAAGAAGCATCATAAGCAAACCTCTCAGGTTTCTTCTTCTCCCTTGAAGACCTTGTAAGTGGTTGATGTGAGCTCTCGGGTCCATATGTAGCATCCTGCATCTTTGCTTTACCTTTGTTCTTCCATAGCTTTAGCCTTTCCAAGTCTTCTAGGTAAATCTCCGAATCACTTTCTTCAATCTGCTTTGGCTCCTTTGGTTGAAGTGATGAAAAATCTTCATCCAAGTCATATGGCACCTTCACTTTCTTGTCATCATCAAACCATGATTTGTTTTCATCAAAAATTACATCTCTACTCATAGAAAATCCTTTATTGGTTGGATTGTACAATCTATATCCTTTTTGGTTTTGGTCATAACCAATGAATACACACTTCTCTGCCTTGGGATCCAATTTCCCTCTTACTTGAGAAGGAATGTGAGCATAGGCTAAGCATCCAAAGATTTTACAATGCTCTAGACTAGGTCTTCTTCCATTCCACACTTCATATGGAGTGGTTCCATCCAGTGACTTAGATGGAAGTCTATTTATGAGATATGTGGATGTAGACACAGCCTCTGCCCATAGGTAGGTTGGCAATCCCTTTTCGTTGAGCATGGACCTTGCAGCTTTGACAATAGCTATGTTCCTCCTCTCTGCTACACCATTGCGTTCCGGTGTATACCTTGTAGTGACTTCCCTTTTAATGCCTCTTTCATGGAAGAAGGCATCAAATTTAGAAGAGAAGTATTCTCCTCCACCATCTCATATGAGTCTTTTCAAAGTCCTACCTGTTTGGTTTTCAACAAGAGCAATATACTTCTTAAAGAAATTAAACACTTCATCCCCACGAGCTTTCCAACGAGCCTAACATCACCCCGAACAAATTTCGTATGAGGAAGTTATGACTGTTCAGGGTTCTAGGGTTAAAACAGGGTTCAAACAGGCTATTAGATAATCAGGATTTTTCTCAATTTACTTGTGTAGGGACCTCATAAATCACTAATTGCTTGATAAGTATGCCTAGAATTTAACCCAAAATCTTGGAATAAAAAACCCTAGAAATTTGGCCGAAAATGCCTCTCAATCACGATCGACAGGTCTTTCATTACCTGTTTGATTCCTTCAAGATCGTGTCCTGTGATAATAATATCATCAACATACACACATAAATAGATCACTTCAGATCCATTCCTCTTTATGAACAAAGAGGTTTCCACCTTGCTAGCTTTGAATCCTTGGTCCTGCAAATAAGTCACCAATCTAAAATTCCAAGCTCTTGGAGCTTGCTTCAATCCATACAAAGCTTTCTTTAGTTTGCATACATAGTTAGGATAATGTGCATCTTCATATCCAGGAGGTTGTGCCATATACACTTCCTCAGAAATCCATCCATTCAAGAAAGCATTCTTTACATCAAGTTGATAGAGCTTCCAATTTCAAGATGCAGCAAGACTAATGAGAACCCTATTTGTAGGCATTTTTACAACAGGAGAGAAAGTCTCCTCATAATCAATACCATGGGTTTGAGCAAACCCTTTAGCATCTAACCTTGCTTTGTGTCTATTTATACTTCCATCTGGATTCCTCTTGATTTTGTATATCCATTGAGATCCAATTACCTTCATAGATGGCTTGTTAGGTACAAGCTCCCAAGTGTCATTCTCCTTCAAGGCTTCCATTTCTTCATCCATTGCATCTCTCCAAGCTTTCTTGATTTGTGCTTCTTCGAATGTGGTAGGCTCTTCATTGGTTAAATCTTTTGCAATGTAGATTGAGTGCTTTGTGACCAAAGAAGCATCATAAGCATATCTCTCGGGTTTCTTCTTCTCCCTTGAAGACCTTCCAAGTGGTTGATGTGAGCTCTCGGGTCCATATGTAGCATCCTGCATCTTTGCTTTACCTTTGTTCTTCCATAGCTTTAGCCTTTCCAAGTCTTCTAGGTAAATCTCCGAATCACTTTCTTCAATCTGCTTTGGCTCCTTTGGTTGAAGTGATGAAAAATCTTCATCCAAGTCATATGGAAGCTTCACTTTCCTATCATCATCAAACCATGATTTGTTTTCATCAAAAATTACATCTCTACTCATAGAAAATCCTTTATTGGTTGGATTGTACAATCTTTATCCTTTTTGGTTTTGGTCATAACCAATGAATACACACTTCTCTGCCTTGGAATTTAATTTCCCTCTTACTTGAGAAGGAATGTGAGCATAGGCTAAGCATCCAAAGATTTTACAATGCTCTAGACTAGGTCTTCTTCCATTCCACACTTCATATGGAGTGGTTCCATCCAGTGACTTAGATGGAAGTCTATTTATGAGATATGTGGATGTAGACACAGCCTCTACCCATAGGTAGTTTGGCAATCCCTTTTCGTTGAGCATGGACCATGCAGCTTTGACAATAGCTATGTTCCTCCTCTCTGCTACACCATTGAGTTCCGGTGTATACCTTGTACTGACTTCCCTTTTAATGCCTCTTTCATGGAAGAAGGCATCAAATTTAGAAGAGAAGTATTCTCCTCCACCATCTCATCTGAGTCTTCTCAAAGTCCTACCTGTTTGGTTTTCAACAAGAGCAATATACTTCTTAAAGAAATTAAACACTTCATCCCAACGAGCTTTCGAACGAGCGTAACATCACCCCGAACAAATTTCGTATGAGGAAGTTATGACTGTTCAGGGTTCTAGGGTTAAAACAGGGTTCAAACAGGCTATTAGATAATCAGGATTTTTCTCAATTTACTTGTGTAGGGACCTCATAAATCACTAATTGCTTGATAAGTATGCCTAGAATTTAACCCAAAATCTTGGAATAAAAAACCCTAGAAATTTGGCCGAAAATGCCTGTCAATCGCGATCGACAGGTCTTTCATTACCTGTTTGATTCCTTCAAGATCATTGCCTGTGATAATAATATCATCAACATACACACATAAATAGATCACTTCAGATCCATTCCTCTTTATGAACAAAGAGGTTTCCACCTTGCTAGCTTTGAATCCTTGGTCCTGCAAATAAGTCACCAATCTAAAATTCCAAGCTCTTGGAGCTTGCTTCAATCCATACAAAGCTTTCTTTAGTTTGCATACATAGTTAGGATAATGTGCATCCTCATATCCAGGAGGTTGTGCCATATACACTTCCTCATAAATCCATCCATTCAAGAAAGCGTTCTTTACATCAAGTTGATAGAGCTTCCAATTTCTAGATGGAGCAAGACTAATGAGAACCCTATTTATAGCCATTTTTACAACAGGAGAGAAAGTCTCCTCATAATCAATACCATGGGTTTGAGCAAACCCTTTAGCATCTAACCTTGCTTTGTGTCTATTTATACTTCCATCTGGATTCCTCTTGATTTTGTATATCCATCGAGATCCAATTACCTTCATAAATGGCTTGTTAGGTACAAGCTCCCAAGTGTCATTCTCCTTCAAGGCTTCCATTTCTTCATCCATTGCATCTCTCCAAGCTTTCTTGATTTGTGCTTCTTCGAATGTGGTAGGCTCTTCATTGGTTAAATCTTTTGCAATGTAGATTGAGTGCTTTGTGACCAAAGAAGAATCATAAGCAAACCTCTCGGGTTTCTTCTTCTCCCTTGAAGACCTTCCAAGTGGTTGATGTCAGCTCTCGGGTCCCATATGTAGCATCCTGCATCTTTGCTTTACCTTTGTTCTTCCATATCTTTAGCCTTTCCAAGCCTTCTAGGTAAATCTCCGAATCAGTTTCTTCAATCTGCTTTGGCTCCTTTGGTTGAAGTGATGAAAAATATTCATCCAAGTCATATGGAATCTTCACTTTCATGTCATCATCAAACCATGATTTGTTTTAATCAAAAATTACATCTCTACTCATAGAAAATCCTTTATTGGTTGGATTGTACAATCTATATCCTTTTTGGTTTTGGTCATAACCAATGAATACACACTTCTCTGCCTTGGGATCCAATTTCCCTCTTACTTGAGAAGGAATGTGAGCATAGGCTAAGCATCCAAGGATTTTACAATGCTCTAGACTAGGTCTTCTTCCATTCCACACTTCATATGGAGTGGTTCCATCCAGTGACTTAGATGGAAGTCTATTTATGAGATATGTGGATGTAGACACAGCCTCTGCCCATAGGTAGTTTTGCAATCCCTTTTCGTTGAGCATGGACCTTGCAGCTTTGACAATAGCTATGTTCCTCCTCTCTGCTACACCATTGAGTTCCGGTGTATACCTTGTACTAACTTCCCTTTTAATGCCTCTTTCATGGAAGAAGGCATCAAATTTAGAAGAGAAGTATTCTCCTCCACCATCTCATCTGAGTCTTCTCAAAGTCCTACCTGTTTGGTTTTCAACGAGAGCAATATACTTCTTAAAGAAATTAAACACTTCATCCCCACGAGCTTTCCAACGAGCCTAAGATCACCCCGAACAAATTTCGTATGAGGAAGTTATGACTATTCAGGGTTCTAGGGTTCAAACAGGGTTCAAACAGGCTATTAGATAATCAGGATTTTTCTCAATTTACTTGTGTAGGGACCTCATAAATCACTAATTGCTTGATAAGTATGCCTAGAATTTAACCCAAAATCTTGGAATAAAAAACCCTAGAAATTTGGCCGAAAATGCTTGTCAATCGCGATCGACAGGTCTTTCATTACCTGTTTGATTCCTTCAAGATCATTGCCTGTGATAATAATATCATCAACATACACACATAAATAGATCACTTAAGATCCATTCCTCTTTATGAACAAAGAGGTTTCCACCTTGCTAGCTTTGAATCCTTGGTCCTGCAAATAAGTCACCAATCTAAAATTCCAAGCTCTTGGAGCTTGCTTCAATCCATACAAAGCTTTCTTTAGTTTGCATACATAGTTAGGATAATGTGCATCCTCATATCCAGGAGGTTGTGCCATATACACTTCCTCAGAAATCCATCCATTCAAGAAAGCGTTCTTTACATCAAGTTGATAGAGCTTCCAATTTCTAGATGCAGCAAGACTAATGAGAACCCTAATTGTAGGCATTTTTGCAACAGGAGAGAAAGTCTCCTCATAATCAATACCATGGGTTTGAGCAAACCCTTTAGCAACTAACCTTGCTTTGTGTCTATTTATACTTCCATCTGGATTCCTCTTGTTTTTGTATATCCATCGAGATCCAATTACCTTCATAGATGACTTGTTAGGTACAAGCTCCCAAGTGTCATTCTCCTTCAAGGCTTCCATTTCTTCATCCATTGCATCTCTCCAAGCTTTCTTGCTTTGTGCTTCTTCGAATGTGGTAGGCTCTTCATTGGTTGAATCTTTTGCAATGTAGATTGAGTGCTTTGTGACCAAAGAAGCATCATAAGCAAACCTCTCGGGTTCCTTCTTCTCCCTTGAAGACCTTCTAAGTGGTTGATGTGAGCTCTCGGGTCCATATGTAGCATCCTGCATCTTTGCTTTACCTTTGTTCTTCCATAGCTTTAGCCTTTCCAAGTCTTCTAGGTAAATCTCTGAATCACTTTCTTCAATCTGCTTTGGCTCCTTTGGTTGAAGTGATGAAAAATCTTCATCCAAGTCATATGGCACCTTCACTTTCCTGTCATCATCAAACCATGATTTGTTTTCATCAAAAATTACATCTCTACTCATAGAAAATCCTTTATTGGTTGGATTGTACAATCTATATCCTTTTTGGTTTTGGTCATAACCAATGAATACACACTTCTCTGCCTTGGGATCCAATTTCCCTCTTACTTGAGAAGGAATGTGAGCATAGGCTAAGCATCCAAAGATTTTACAATGCTCTAGACTAGGTCTTCTTCCATTCCACACTTCATATGGAGTGGTTCCATCCAGTGACTTAGATGGAAGTCTATTTATGAGATATGTGGATGTAGACACAGCCTCTGCCCATAGGTAGTTTGGCAATCCCTTTTCGTTGAGCATGGACCTTGCAGCTTTGACAATAGCTATGTTCCTCCTCTCTGCTACACCATTGAGTTCCGGTGTATACCTTGTAGTGACTTCCCTTTTAATGCCTCTTTCATGGAAGAAGGCATCAAATTTAGAAGAGAAGTATTCTCCTCCACCATCTCATATGAGTCTTTTCAAAGTCCTACCTGTTTGGTTTTCAACAAGAGCAATATACTTCTTAAAGAAATTAAACACTTCATCCCCTTGAGCTTTCCAACGAGCCTAACATCACCCCGAACAAATTTCGTATGAGGAAGTTATGACTTCTCAGCGTTCTAGGGTTAAAACACGGTTCAAACAGGCTATTAGATAATCAGGATTTTTCTCAATTTACTTGTGTAGGGACCTCATAAATCACTAATTGCTTGATAAGTATTCCTAGAATTTAACCCAAAATCTTGGAATAAAAAACCCTAGAAATTTGGTCGAAAATTCTTGTCAATCGCGATCGACAGGTCTTTCATTACCTGTTTGATTCCTTCAAGATCATTGCCTGTGATAATAATATCATCAACATACACACATAAATAGATCACTTCAGATCCTTTCCTCGTTATGAACAAAGAGGTTTCCACCTTGCTAGCTTTGAATCCTTGGTCCTGCAAATAAGTACCAATCTAAAATTCCAAGCTCTTGGAGCTTGCTTCAATCCATACAAAGCTTTCTTTAGTTTGCATACATAGTTAGGATAATGTGCATCCTCATATCCAGGAGGTTGTGCCATATACACTTCCTCAGAAATCCATCCATTCAAGAAAGCGTTCTTTACAACAAGTTGGTAGAGCTTCCAATTTCTAGATGCAGCAAGACTAATGAGAACCCTATTTGTAGGCACTTTTACAACAGGAGAGAAAGTCTCCTCATAATCAATACCATGCGTTTGAGCAAACCCTTTAGCATCTAACCTTGCTTTGTGTCTATTTATACTTCCATCTGGATTCCTCTTGATTTTGTATATCCATCGAGATCCAATTACCTTCATAGATGGCTTGTTAGGTACAAGCTCCCAAGTGTCATTCTCCTTCAAGGCTTCCATTTCTTCATCCATTGCATCTCTCCAAGATTTCTTGATTTGTGCTTCTTCGAATGTGGCAGGCTCTTCATTGGTTAAATCTTTTGCAATGTAGATTGAGTGCTTTGTGACCAAAGAAGCATCATAAGCAAAACTCTCGGGTTTCTTCTTCTCCCTTGAAGACCTTCCAAGTGGTTGATGTGAGCTCTCGGGTCCATATGTAGCATCCTGCATCTTTGCTTTACCTTTGTTCTTCCATAGCTTTAGCCTTTCCAAGTCTTCTAGGTAAATCTCCGAATCACTTTCTTCAATCTGCTTTGGCTCCTTTGGTTGAAGTGATGAAAAATCTTCATCCAAGTCATATGGCAGCTTCACTTTCCTGTCATCATCAAACCATGATTTTTTTTCATCAAAAATTACATCTCTACTCGTAGAAAATCCTTTATTGGTTGGATTGTACAATCTATATCCTTTTTGGTTTTGGTCATAACCAATGAATACACACTTCTCTGCCTTGGGATCCAATTTCCCTCTTACTTGAGAAGGAATGTGAGCATAGGCTAAGCATCCAAAGATTTTACAATGCTCTAGACTAGGTCTTCTTCCATTCCACACTTCATGTGGAGTGGTTCCATCCAGTGACTTAGATGGAAGTCTATTTATGAGATATGTGGATGTAGACAGAGCCTCTGCCCATAGGTAGTTTGGCAATCCCTTTTCGTTGAGCATGGACCTTGTAGCTTTGACAATAGCTATGTTCCTCCTCTCTGCTACACCATTGAGTTCCGGTGTATACCTTGTACTGACTTCCCTTTTAATTCCTCTTTCATGGAAGAAGGCATCAAATTTAGAAGAGAAGTATTCTCCTCCACCATCTCATCTGAGTCTTTTAAAAGTCCTACCTGTTTGGTTTTCAACAAGAGCAATATACTTCATAAAGAAATTAAACACTTCATCCCCACGAGCTTTCCAACGAGCCTAAGATCACCCCGAACAAATTTCGTATGAGGAAGTTATGACTGTTCAGGGATCTAGGGTTAAAACAGGGTTCAAACAGGCTATTAGATAATCAGGATTTTTCTCAATTTACTTGTGTAGGGACCTCATAAATCACTAATTGCTTGATAAGTATGCCTAGAATTTAACCCAAAATCTTGGAATAAAAAACCCTAGAAATTTGGCCGAAAATGCCTGTCAATCGCGATCGACAGGTCTTTCATTACCTGTTTGATTCCTTCAAGATCATTGTCTGTGATAATAATATCATCAACATACACACATAAATAGATCACTTCAGATCCATTCCTCTTTATGAACAAAGAGGTTTCCACCTTGCTAGCTTTGAATCCTTGGTCCTGCAACTAAGTCACCAATCTAAAATTCCAAGCTCTTGGAGCTTGCTTCAATCCATACAAAGCTTTCTTTAGTTTGCATACATAGTTAGGATAATGTGCATCCTCATATCGAGGAGGTTGTGCCATATACACTTCCTCAGAAATCCATCCATTCAAGAAAGCGTTCTTTACATCAAGTTGATAGAGCTTCCAATTTCTAGATGCAGCAAGACTAATGAGAACCCTATTTGTAGGCATTTTTACAACAAGAGAGAAAGTCTCCTCATAATCAATACCATGGGTTTGAGCAAACCCTTTAGCATCTAACCTTGCTTTGTGTCTATTTATACTTCCATCTGGATTCCTCTTGATTTTGTATATCCATCAAGATCCAATTACCTTCATAGATGGCTTGTTAGGTACAAGCTCCAAGGTGTCATTCTCCTTCAAGGCTTCCATTTCTTCATCCATTGCATCTCTCCAAGCTTTCTTGATTTGTGCTTCTTCGAATGTGGTAGGCTCTTCATTGGTTAAATCTTTTGCAATGTAGATTGAGTGTTTTGTGACCAAAGAAGCATCATAAGCAAACCTCTCGGGTTTCTTCTTCTCCCTTGAAGACCTTCCAAGTGGTTGATGTGAGCTCTCGGGTCCATATGTAGCAACCTGCATCTTTGCTTTACCTTTGTTCTTCCATATCTTTAGCCTTTCCAAGTCTTCTAGGTAAATCTCCGAATCACTTTCTTCAATCTGCTTTGGCTCCTTTGGTTGAAGTGATGAAAAATATTCATCCGAGTCATATGGAAGCTTCACTTTCATGTCATCATCAAACCATGATTTGTTTTCATCAAAAATTACATCTCTACTCATAGAAAATCCTTTATTGGTTGGATTGTACAATCTATATCCTTTTTGGTTTTGGTCATAACCAATGAATACACACTTCTCTACCTTGGGATCCAATTTCCCTCTTACTTGAGAAGGAATGTGAGCATAGGCTAAGCATCCAAAGATTTTACAATGCTCTAGACTAGGTCTTCTTCCATTCCACACTTCATATGGAGTGGTTCCATCCAGTGACTTGGATGGAAGTCTATTTATGAGATATGTGGATGTAGACACAGCCTCTGCCCATAGGTAGTTTGGCAATCCCTTTTCGTTGAGCATGGACCTTGCAGCTTTGACAATAGCTATGTTCCTCCTCTCTGCTACACCATTGAGTTCCGGTGTATACCTTGTACTAACTTCCCTTTTAATGCCTCTTTCATGGAAGAAGGCATCAAATTTAGAAGAGAAGTATTCTCCTCCACCATCTCATCTGAGTCTTTTCAAAGTCCTACCTGTTTGGTTTTCAACAAGAGCAATATACTTCTTAAAGAAATTAAACACTTCATCCCCACGAGCTTTCCAACGAGCCTAAGATCACCCCGAACAAATTTCATATGAGGAAGTTATGACTATTCAGGGTTCTAGGGTTCAAACAGGGTTCAAACAGGCTATTAGATAATAAGGATTTTTCTCAATTTACTTGTGTAGGGACCTCATAAATCACTAATTGCTTGATAAGTATGCCTAGAATTTAACCCAAAATCTTGGAATAAAAAACCCTAGAAATTTGGCCGAAATGCCTGTCAATCGCGATCGACAAGTCTTTCATTACCTGTTTGATTCCTTCAAGATCATTGCCTGTGATAATAATATCATCAACATACACACATAAATAGATCACTTCAGATCCATTCCTCCTTATGAACAAAGAGGTTTCCACCTTGCTAGCTTTGAATCCTTGGTCCTGCAAATAAGTCACCAATCTAAAATTCCAAGCTCTTGGAGCTTGCTTCAATCCATACAAAGCTTTCTTTATTTTGCATACATAGTTAGGATAATGTGCATCCTCATATCCAGGAGGTTGTGCCATATACACTTCCTCAGAAATCCATCCATTCAAGAAAGCGGTCTTTACATCAAGTTGATAGAGCTTCCAATTTCTAGATGCAGCAAGACTAATGAGAACCCTAATTGTAGGCATTTTTGCAACAGGAGAGAAAGTCTCCTCATAATCAATACCATGGGTTTGAGCAAACCCTTTAGCAACTAACCTTGCTTTGTGTCTATTTATACTTCCATCTGAATTCCTCTTGATTTTGTATATCCATCAAGATCCAATTACCTTCATAGATGGCTTGTTAGGTACAAGCTCCCAAGTGTCATTCTCCTTCAAGGCTTCCATTTCTTCATCCATTGCATCTCTCCAAGCTTTCTTGCTTTGTGCTTCTTCGAATGTGGTAGGCTCTTCATTGGTTGAATCTTTTGCAATGTAGATTGAGTGCTTTGTGACCAAAGAAGCATCATAAGCAAACCTCTCGGGTTTCTTCTTCTCCCTTGAAGACCTTCTAAGTGGTTGATGTGAGCTCTCGGGTCCATATGTAGCATCCTGCATCTTTGCTTTACCTTTGTTCTTCCATAGCTTTGGCCTTTCCAAGTGTTCTAGGTAAATCTCCGAATCACTTTCTTCAATCTGCTTTGGCTCCTTTGGTTGAAGTGATGAAAAATCTTCATCCAAGTCATATGGCACCTTCACTTTCCTGTCATCATCAAACCATGATTTGTTTTCATCAAAAATTACATCTCTACTCATAGAAAATCCTTTATTGGTTGGATTGTACAATCTATATCCTTTTTGGTTTTGTTCATAACCAATGAATACACACGTCTCTGCCTTGGGATCCAATTTCCCTCTTACTTGAGAAGGAATGTGAGCATAGGCTAAGCATCCAAAGATTTTACAATGCTCTAGACTAGGTCTTCTTCCATTCCACACTTCATATGGAGTGGTTCCATCCAGTGACTTAGATGGAAGTCTATTTATGAGATATGTGGATGTAGACACAGCCTCTGCCCATAGGTAGTTTGGCAATCCCTTTTCGTTGAGCATGGACCTTGCAGCTTTGACAATAGCTATGTTCCTCCTCTCTGCTACACCATTGAGTTCCGGTGTATACCTTGTAGTGACTTCCCTTTTAATGCCTCTTTCATGGAAGAAGGCATCAAATTTAGAAGAGAAGTATTCTCCTCCACCATCTCATATGAGTCTTTTCGAAGTCCTACCTGTTTGGTTTTCAACAAGAGCAATATACTTCTTAAAGAAATTAAACACTTCATCCCCACGAGCTTTCCAACGAGCCTAACATCACCCCGAACAAATTTCGTATGAGGAAGTTATGACTGTTCAGGGTTCTAGGGTTAAAACAGGGTTCAAACAGGCTATTAGATAATCAGGATTTTTCTCAATTAACTTGTGTAGGGACCTCATAAATCACTAATTACTTGATAAGTATGCCTAGAATTTATCCCAAAATCTTGGAATAAAAAACCCTAGAAATTTGGCCGAAAATGCCTGTCAATCGCGATCGACAGGTCTTTCATTACCTGTTTGATTCCTTCAAGATCATTGCCTGTGATAATAATATCATCAACATAAACACATAAATAGATCACTTCAGATCCATTCCTCTTTATGAACAAATAGGTTTCCACCTTGCTAGCTTTGAATCCTTGGAACTGCAAATAAGTCACCAATCTAAAATTCCAAGCTCCATGATTTGTTTTCATCAAAAATTACATCTCTACTCATAGAAAATCCTTTATTGGTTGGATTGTACAATCTATATCCTTTTTGGTTTTGGTCATAACCAATGAATACACACTTCTCTGCCTTGGGATCCAATTTCCCTCTTACTTGAGAAGGAATGTGAGCATAGGCTAAGCATCCAAAGATTTTACAATGCTCTAGACTAGGTCTTCTTCCATTCCACACTTCATATGGAGTGGTTCCATCCAGTGACTTAGATGGAAGTCTATTTATGAGAAATGTGGATGTAGACACAGCCTCTGCCCATAGGTAGTTTGGCAATCCCTTTTCGTTGAGCATGGACCTTGCAGCTTTGACAATAGCTATGTTCCTCCTCTCTACTACACCATTGAGTTCCGGTGTATACCTTGTACTGACTTCCCTTTAATGCCTCTTTCATGGAAGAAGGCATCAAATTTAGAAGAGAAGTATTCTCCTCCACCATCTCATCTGAGTCTTTTCAAAGTCCTACCTGTTTGGTTTTCAACAAGAGCAATATACTTCTTAAAGAAATTAAACACTTCATCCCCACGAGCTTTCCAACGAGCCTAAGATCACCTCGAACAAATTTCGTATGAGGAAGTTATGACTGTTCAGGTGTCTAGGGTTAAAACAGGGTTCAAACAGGCTATTAGATAATCAGGATTTTTCTCAATTTACTTGTGTAGGGACCTCATAAATCACTAATTGCTTGATAAGTATGCCTAGAATTTAACCCAAAATCTTGGAATAAAAAACCCTAGAAATTTGGTCGAAAATGCCTGTCAATCGCGATCGACAGGTCTTTCATTACCTGTTTGATTCCTTCAAGATCATTGCCTGTGATAATAATATCATCAACATACACACATAAATAGATCACTTCAGATCCATTCCTCTTTATGAACAAAGAGGTTTCCACCTTGCTAGCTTTGAATCCTTGGTCCTGCAAATAAGTCACCAATCTAAAATTCCAAGCTCTTGGAGCTTGCTTCAATCCATACAAAGCTTTCTTTAGTTTGCATACATAGTTAGGATAATGTGCATCCTCATATCCAGGAGGTTGTGCCATATACACTTCCTCAGAAATCCATCCATTCAAGAAAGCGTTCTTTACATCAAGTTGATAGAGCTTCCAATTTCTAGATGCAGCAAGACTAATGAGAACCCTAATTGTAGGCATTTTTGCAACAAGAGAGAAAGTCTCCTCATAATCAATACCATGGATTTGAGCAAACCCTTTAGCAACTAACCTTGCTTTGTGTCTATTTATACTTCCATCTGGATTCCTCTTGATTTTGTATATCCATCGAGATCCAATTACCTTCATAGATGGCTTGTTAGGTACAAGCTCCCAAGTGTCATTCTCCTTCAAGGCTTCCATTTCTTCATCCATTGCATCTCTCCAAGCTTTCTTGCTTTGTGCTTCTTCGAATGTGGTAGGCTCTTCATTGGTTGAATCTTTTGCAATGTAGATTGAGTGCTTTGTGACCAAAGAACCATCATAAGCAAACCTCTCGGGTTTGTTCTTCTCCCTTGAAGACCTTCCAAGTGGTTGATGTGAGCTCTTGGGTCCATATGTAGCATCCTGCATCTTTGCTTTACCTTTGTTCTTCCATAGCTTTAGCCTTTCCAAGTCTTCTAGGTAAATCTCCGAATCACTTTCTTCAATCTGCTTTGGCTCCTTTGGTTGAAGTGATGAAAAATCTTCATCCAAGTCATATGGCAGCTTCACTTTCCTATCATCATCAAACCATGATTTGTTTTCATCAAAAATTACATCTCTTCTCATAGAAAATCCTTTATTGGTTGGATTGTTTAATCTATATCCTTTTTGGTTTTGGTCATAACCAATGAATACACACTTCTCTGCCTTGGGATCCAATTTCCCTCTTACTTGAGAAGGAATGTGAGCATAGGCTAAGCATCCAAAGATTTTACAATGCTCTAGACTAGGTCTTCTTCCATTCCACACTTCATATGGAGTGGTTCCATCCAGTGACTTAGATGGAAGTCTATTTATGAGATATGTGGATGTAGACACAGCCTCTGCCCATAGGTAGTTTGGCAATCCCTTTTTGTTGAGCATGGACCTTGCAGCTTTGACAATAACTATGTTCCTCCTCTCTGCTACACCATTGAGTTCCGGTGTATACCTTGTACTGACTTCCCTTTTAATGCCTATTTCATGGAAGAAGGCATCAAATTTAGAAGAGAAGTATTCTCCTCCACCATCTCATCTGAGTCTTTTCAAACTCCTACCTGTTTGGTTTTCAACAAGAGAAATATACTTCTTAAAGAAATTAAACACTTCATCCCCACGAGCTTTCCAACGAGCCTAAGATCACCCCGAACAAATTTCGTATGAGGAAGCTATGACTGTTCAGGGTTCTAGGGTTAAAACAAGGTTCAAATAGGCTATTAGATAATCAGGATTTTTCTCAATTTACTTGTGTAGGGACCTCATAAATCACTAGTTGCTTGATAAGTATGCCTAGAATTTAACCCAAAATCTTGGAATAAAAAACCCTAGAAATTTGGCCGAAAATGCCTGTCAATCGCGATCGACAGGTCTTTCATTACCTGTTTGATTCCTTCAAGATCATTGCCTGTGATAATAATATCATCAACATACACACATAAATAGATCACTTCAGATCCATTCCTCTTTATGAACAAAGAGGTTTCCACCTTGCTAGCTTTGAATCCTTGGTCCTGCAAATAAGTCACCAATCTAAAATTCCAAGCTCTTGGAGCTTGCTTCAATCCATACAAAGCTTTCTTTAGTTTGCATACATAGTTAGGATAATGTTCATCCTCATATCCAGGAGGTTGTGCCATATACACTTCCTCAGAAATCCATTCATTCAAGAAAGCGTTCTTTACATCAAGTTGATAGAGCTTCCAATTTCTAGATGCAGCAAGACTAATGAGAACCCTAATTGTAGGCATTTTTGCAACAGGAGAGAAAGTCTCCTCATAATCAATACCATGGGTTTGACCAAACCCTTTAGCAACTAACCTTGCTTTGTCTCTATTTATACTTCCATCTGGATTCCTCTTGATTTTGTATATCCATCGAGATCCAATTACCTTCATAGATGGCTTGTTAGGTACAAGCTCCCAAGTGTCATTCTCCTTCAAGGCTTCCATTTCTTCATCCATTGCATCTCTCCAAGCTTTCTTGCTTTGTGCTTCTTCGAATGTGGTAGGCTCTTCATTGGTTGAATCTTTTGCAATGTAGATTGAGTGCTTTGTGACCAAAGAAGTATCATAAGCAAACCTCTCGGGTTTCTTCTTCTCCCTTGAAGACCTTCTAAGTGGTTGATGTGAGCTCTCGGGTCCATATGTAGCATCCTACATCTTTTCTTTACCTTTGTTCTTCCATAGCTTTAGCCTTTCCAAGTATTCTAGGTAAATCTCCGAATCACTTTCTTCAATCTGCTTTGGCTCCTTTGGTTGAAGTGATGAAAAATCTTCATCCAAGTCATATGGCAGCTTCACTTTCCTGTTATCATCAAACCATGATATGGTTGAAGTGATGAAAAATCTTCATCCAAGTCATATGGCAGCTTCACTTTCCTGTCATCATCAAACCATGATTTGTTTTCATCAAAAATTACATCTCTACTCATAGAAAATCCTTTATTGGTTGGATTGTACAATCTATATCCTTTTTGGTTTTGGTCATAACCAATGAATACACACTTCTCTGCCTTGGGATCCAATTTCCCTCTTACTTGAGAAGGAATGTGAGCATAGGCTAAGCATCCAAAGATTTTACAATGCTCTAGACTAGGTCTTCTTCCATTCCACACTTCATATGGAGTGGTTCCGTCTAGTGACTTAGATGGAAGTCTATTTATGAGATATGTGGATGTAGGCACAGCCTCTGCCCATAGGTAGTTTGGCAATCCCTTTTCGTTGAGCATGGACGTTGCAGCTTTGACAATAGCTATGTTCCTCCTCTCTGCTACACCATTGAGTTCGGGTGTATACCTTGTAGTGACTTCCCTTTTAATGCCACTTCATGGAAGAAGGCATCAAATTTAGAAGAGAAGTATTCTCCTCCACCATCTCATCTGAGTCTTTTCAAAGTCCTACCTGTTTTGTTTTCAACAAGAGCAATATACTTCTTAAAGAAATTAAACACTTCATCCCCACAAGCTTTCAAACGAGCCAAAGATCACCCCGAACAGATTTCGTATGAGGAAGTTATGATTGTTCAGGGTTCTAGGGTTAAAACAGGGTTCAAACACGCTATTAGATAATCAGGATTTTTCTCAATTTACTTGTGTAGGGACCTCATAAATCACTAATTGCTTGATAAGTATGCCTAGAATTTACCGCAGAATCTTGGAATAAGAAACCCTAGAAATTTGGCCGAAAATGCCTGTCACTCACGATCGACAGGTCTGTCATTACCTGTTTGATTCCTTCAAGATCATTGCCTGTGATAATAATATCATCAACATACACATATAAATAGATCACTTCAGATCCATTCCTCTTTATGAACAAAGAGGTATCCACCTTGCTAGCTTTGAATCCTTGGTCCTGCAAATAAGTCACCAATCTGAAATTCCAAGCTCTTGGAGCTTGCTTCAATCCATACAAAGCTCTCTTTAGTTTGCATACATAGTTAGGATAATGTGCATCCTCATATCCAGGAGGTAGGCATTTTTGCAACAGGAGAGAAAGTCTCCTCATAATCAATACCATGGGTTTGAGCAAACCCTTTAGCAACTAACCTTGCTTTGTGTCTATTTATACTTCCATCTAGATTCCTCTTGATTTTGTATATCCATGGAGATCCAATTACCTTCATAGATGGCTTGTTAGGTACAAGCTCCCAAGTGTCATTCTCCTTCAAGGCTTCCATATCTTCATCCATTGCATCTCTCCAAGCTTTCTTGCTTTGTGCTTCTTCGAATGTGGTAGGCTCTTCATTGGTTGAATCTTTTGCAATGTAGATTGAGTGCTTTGTGACCAAAGAAGTATCATAAGCAAACCTCTCGGGTTTCTTCTTCTCCCTTGAAGACCTTCTAAATGGTTGATGTGAGCTCTCGGGTCCATATGTAGCATCCTACATCTTTGCTTTACCTTTGTTCTTCCATAGCTTTAGCCTTTCCAAGTCTTCTAGGTAAATCTCCGAATCACTTTCTTCAATCTGCTTTGGCTCCTTTGGTTGAAGTGATGAAAAATCTTCATCCAAGTCATATGGCAGCTTCACTTTCTTGTCATCATCAAACCATGATTTGTTTTCATCAAAAATTACATCTCTACTCATAGAAAATCCTTTATTGGTTGGATTTTACAATCTATATCCTTTTTGGTTTTCGTCATAACCAATGAATACACACTTCTCTGCCTTGGGATCCAATTTCCCTCTTACTTGAGAAGGAATGTGAGCATAGGCTAAGCATCCAAAGATTTTACAATGCTCTAGACTAGGTCTTCTTCCATTCCACACTTCATATGGAGTGGTTCCATCTAGTGACTTAGATGGAAGTCTATTTATGAGATATGTGGATGTAGACACAGCCTCTGCCCATAGGTAGTTTGGCAATCCCTTTTCGTTGAGCATGGACCTTGCAGCTTTGACAATAGCTCTGTTCCTCCTCTCTGCTACACCATTGAGTTCGGGTGTATACCTTGTAGTGACTTCCCTTTTAATGCCTCTTTCATGGAAGAAGGCATCAAATTTAGAAGAGAAGTATTCTCCTCCACCATCTCATATGAGTCTTTTCAAAGTCCTACCTGTTTGGTTTTCAACAAGAGCAATATACTTCTTAAAGAAATTAAACACTTCATCCCCACGAGCTTTCCAACGAGCCTAAGATCACCCCGAACAGATTTCGTATGAGGAAGTTATGACTGTTCAGGGTTCTAGGGTTAAATCAGGGTTCAAACAGGCTATTAGATAATCAGGATTTTTCTCAATTTACTTGTGTAGGGACCTCATAAATAACTAATTGCTTGATAAGTATGCCTAGAATTTACCCCAAAATCTTGGAATAAAAAACCCTAGAAATTTGGCGAAAAATGCCTGTCAATCGCGATCGACAGGTCTGTCATTACCTGTTTGATTCCTTCAAGATCATTGCCTGTGATAATAATATCATCAACATACACACATAAATAGATCACTTCAGATCCATTCCTCTTTATGAACAAAGAGGTATCCACCTTGCTAGCTTTGAATCCTTGGTCCTGCAAATAAGTCACCAATCTCAAATTCCAAGCTCTTGGAGCTTGCTTCAATCCATACAAAGCTTTCTTTAGTTTGCATACATAGTTAGGATAATGTGCATCCTCATATCCAGGAGGTTGTGCCATATACACTTCCTCATAAATCCATCCATTCAAGAAAGCGTTCTTTACATCAAGTTGATAGAGCTTCCAATTTCTAGATGCAGCAAGACTAATGAGAACCCTAATGCTAGGCATTTTTGCAACAGGAGAGAAAGTCTCCTCATAATCAATACCATGGGTTTGAGCAAACCCTTTAGCAACTAACCTTGCTTTGTCTCTATTTATACTTCCATCTGGATTCCTCTTGATTTTGTATATCCATCGAGATCCAATTACCTTCATAGATGGCTTGTTAGGTACAAGCTCCCAAGTGTCATTCTCCTTCAAGGCTTCCATTTCTTCATCCATTGCATCTCTCCAAGCTTTCTTGCTTTGTGCTTCTTCGAATGTGGTAGGCTCATCATTGGTTGATTCTTTTGCAATGTAGATTGAGTGCTTTGTGACCAAAGAAGTTTCATAAGCAAACCTCTCCGGTTTCTTCTTCTTCCTTGAAGACCTTCTAAGTGGTTGATGTGAGCTCTCGAGTCCATATGCAGCATCCTGCATCTTTGCTTTACCTTTGTTCTTCCATAGCTTTAGCCTTTCCAAGTTTTCTAGGTAAATCTCCGAATCACTTTCTTCACTCTGCTTTGGCTCCTTTGGTTGAAGTGATGAAAAATCTTCATCCAAGTCATATGGCACCTTCACTTTCCTGTCATCATCAAACCATGATTTGTTTTAATCAAAAATTACATCTCTATTCATAGAAAATCCTTTATTCGTTGGATTGTACAATCTATATCCTTTTTGGTTTTGGTCATAACCAATGAATACACACTTCTCTGCCTTGGGATCCAATTTCCCTCTTACTTGAGAAGGAATATGAGCATAGGCTAAGCATCCAAAGATTTTACAATGCTCTAGACTAGGTCTTCTTCCATTCCACACTTCATATGGAGTGGTTCCATCTAGTGACTTAGATGGAAGTCTATTTATGAGATATGTGGATGTAGACACAGCCTCTGCCCATAGGTAGTTTGGCAATCCCTTTTCGTTGAGCATGGACCTTGCAGCTTTGACAATAGCTCTGTTCCTCGTCTCTGCTACACCATTGAGTTTGGGTGTATACCTTGTAGTGACTTCCCTTTTAATGCCTCTTTCATGGAAGAAGGCTTCAAATTTAGAAGAAAAGTATTCTCCTCCACCATCTCATCTGAGTCTTTTCAAAGTCCTACCTGTTTGGTTTTCAACAAGAGCAATATACTTCTTAAAGAAATTAAACACTTCATCCCCACGAGCTTTCCAACGAGCCTAAGATCACCCCGAACAAATTTCGTATGAGGAAGTTATGACTGTTCAGGGTTCTAGGGTTAAAACAGGGTTCAAACAGGCTATTAGATAATCAGGGATTTTCTGAATATACTTGTGTAGGGACCTCATAAATCACTAATTGCTTGATAAGTATGCCTAGAATTTACCCCAATATCTTGGAATAAAAAACCCTAGAAATTTGGCCAAAAATGCCTGTCAATCGCGATCGACAGGTCTGTCATTACCTGTTTGATTCCTTCAAGATCATTGCCTGTGATAATAATATCATCAACATACACACATAAATAGATCACTTCAGATCCATTCCTCTTTATGAACAAAGAGGTATCCACCTTGCTAGCTTTGAATCCTTGGTCCTGCAAATAAGTCACCAATCTGAAATTCCAAGCTCTTGGAGCTTGCTTCAATCCATACAAAGCTTTCTTTAGTTTGCATACATAGTTAGGATAATGTGCATCTTCATATCCAGGAGGTTGTGCCATATACACTTCCTCAAAAATCCATCCATTCAAGAAAGCGTTCTTTACATCAAGTTGATAGAGCTTCCAATTTCTAGATGCAGCAAGACTAATGAGAACCCTAATGTATCATCAAACTATGATTTGTTTTCATCAAAAATTACATCTCTACTCATAGAAAATCCTTTATTGGTTGGATTGTACAATCTATATCCTTTCTTGTTTTGGTCATAACGAATGAATACACACTTCCTTGCCTTGGGATCCATATTTCCTCTTACTTGAGAAGGAATGTGAGCATAGGCTAAGCATCCAAAGATTTTACAATGCTCTAGACTAGGTCTTCTTCCATTCCACACTTCATATCGAGTGGTTCCATCTAGTGACTTAGATGGAAGTCTGTTTATGAGATATGTGGATGTAGACACAGCCTCTGCCCATAGGTAGTTTGGCAATCCCTTTTCGTTGAGCATGGACCTTGCAGCTTTGACAATAGCTCTGTTCCTCCTCTCTGCTACACCATTGAGTTCGGGTGTATACCTTGTAGTGACTTCCATTTTAATGCCTCTTTCATGGAAGAAGGCATCAAATTTAGAAGAGAATTATTCTCCTCCACCATCTCATCTGAGTCTTTTCAAAGTCCTACCTGTTTGGTTTTCAACAAGAGCAATATACTTCTTAAAGAAATTAAACACTTCATCCCCACGAGGTTTCCAACGAGGCTAAGATCACCCCGAACAGATTTCGTATGAGGAAGTTATGACTGTTTAGGGTTCTAGGGCTAAAATAGGGATCAACATACACACATAAATAGATCACTTCAGATCCATTCCTCTTTATGAACAAAGAGGTATCCACCTTGCTAGCTTTGAATCCTTGGTCCTGCAAATAAGTCACCAATCTGAAATTCCAAGCTCTTGGAGTTTTCTTCAATCCATACAAAGCTTTCTTTAGTTTGCATACATAGTTAGGACAATGTGCATCCTCATATCTAGGAGGTTGTGCCATATACACTTCCTCAGAAATTCATCCATTCAAGAAAGCGTTTTTTACATCAAGTTGATAGAGCTTCCAATTTCTAGATGCAGCTAGACTAATGAGAACCCTAATTGTAGGCATTTCTACAACACGAGAGAAAGTCTCCTCATAATCAATACCATGGGTTTGAGCAAACCCTTTAGCAACTAACCTTGCTTTGTGTCTATTTATACTTCCATCTGGATTCCTCTTGATTTTGTATATCCATCGAGATCCAAATACCTTCATAGATTGCTTGTTAGGTACAAGCTCCCAAGTGTCATTCTCCTTCAAGGCTTCCATTTCTTCATCCATTGCATCTCTCCAAGATTTCTTGCTTTGTGCTTCTTCGAATGTGGTAGACTCTTCATTGGTTGAATCTTTTGCAATGTAGATTGAGTGCTTTGTGACCAAAGATGTATCATAAGCAAACCTCTCGGGTTTCTTCTTCTCCCTTGAAGACCTTCTAAGTGGTTGATGTGAGCTCTCGAGTCCATATGTAGCATCCTGCATCTTTGCTTTACCTTTGTTCTTCCATAGCTTTAGCCTTTCCAAGTCTTCTAGGTAAATCTCCGAATCACTTTCTTCAATCTGCTTTGGCTCCTTTGGTTGAAGTGATGAAAAATCTTCATCCAAGTCATATGGCACCTTCACTTTCCTATCATCATCAAACCATGATTTGTTTTCATCAAAAATTACATCTCTACTCATAGAAAATCCTTTATTGGTTGGATTGTACAATCTATATCCTTTTTGGTTTTGGTCATAACCAATGAATACACACTTCTCTGCCTTGGGATCCAATTTCCCTCTTACTTGAGAAGGAATGTGAGCATAGGCTAAGCATCCAAAGATTTTACAATGCTCTAGACTAGGTCTTCTTCCATTCCACACTTCATATGGAGTGGTTCCATCTAGTGACTTAGATGGAAGTCTATTTATGACTTGAGAAGGAATGTGAGCATAGGCTAAGCATCCAAAGATTTTACAATGCTCTAGACTAGGTCTTCTTCCATTCCACACTTCATATGGAGTGGTTCCATCTAGTGACTTAGATGGAAGTCTATTTATGAGATATGTGGATGTAGACACAGCCTCTGCCCATAGGTAGTTTGGAAATCCCTTTTCGTTGAGCATGGACCTTGCAGCTTTGACAATAGCTCTGTTCCTCCTCTCTGCTACACCATTGAGTTCGGGTGTATACCTTGTAGTGACTTCCCTTTTAATGCCTCTTTCATGGAAGAAGGCGTCAAATTTAGAAGAGAAGTATTCTCCTCCACCATCTCATCTGAGTCTTTTCAAAGTCCTACCTGTTTGGTTTTCAACAAGAGCAATATACTTCTTAAAGAAATTAAACACTTCATCCCCACGAGCTTTCCAACGAGCCTAAGATCACCCCGAACAGATTTCGTATGAGGAAGTTATGACTGTTCAGGGTTCTAGGGTTAAAACAGGGTTCAAACAGGCTATTAGATAATCAGGATTTTTCTCAATTTACTTGTGTAGGGACCTCATAAATCACTAATTGCTTGATAAGTATGCCTAGAATTTACCCCAAAATCTTGGAATAAAAAACCCTAGAAATTTGGCCGAAAATGCCTGTGAATCGCGATTGAGAGAGGTGTCTGTCAGGCCTGTCGGTCATGATCGACACGTCAGTCGTGATTGACAGTGTCAATCGCGATCAACAGAGTTGGTCGTGGGTCTTGTCAATCACGACTGATGGTGTCAATCGCGATCGATACTTTTTCTGAGATTTTCGCTGTGAATTCAGTCAATCGGGGTTCTATCCGTCACGATGGACACGTGGCAACCAGGTCTTTGATTCAATCGTGAATCTTCAGTCGATCGCGATTGACTGAGTCCTTCGTGGCACTCTGTCAGGGTTTGTCAGTCGTGATTGATAGAGTCTGTTGGTCGCGATTGACACAGGCTGTCGATCGCGATTGACAGTGTCGGTCGCGATTGACAGAGAAACACGGAATTTTTTTACTATGATTAGTGATGTTGAGTGTACTCATCATGTAAATTATGTTGGTGCACTTTGTTTTACCAAAAGGTCAAATTTTCTGTCGGTCACGATCGGCAGAGGCCTACGATACAGAGATAGGGCCGAGCTTTTCGGTACCTATGCAAACTTCTGGAGATGATGACACAGCTACACCCTGCAAGATCACTCAAAAAACATGCAACAACATCACAAACAACTCCCTCTCTCGCTCTCTCTCACAAGTTAAATGAGGGAAATGGAAGGGGAAAGGAGATATGGTCAAAAAACTGAAATTTTCGCGATGATGGAGATGGAGATCGGATATGGTGAGGATGATGATGGTGATGATGATGGTGAAGTAAGAAAGAGAAAATTATGAAAAATTAAGGAATTACCTACAACTCCAACGTCACAACTCTACGTCTTACCATCACACGCTCGTCCTAAAAGCTCGATCCCCGGCAACGGCGCTAAAATTTGGTGTAGCTCAGTGATGAGTAGCACGTCCTTTAATGTCAATCCGGGAAGACGTGAGGATGGTATGAAGACCTCTAACAAGTGATGGCACAAGTGTGTGAGTGAGAAGCACACTAACATGCACACACATACACACACGCGCACACAAGGCAAGAACAAAGAGAGAGACAATGGAGTTCTTTTAGATTTCTCAAAAGTGCTCTTACAAGTTCAATTCTACAACAAGCTAACCTCAAAAATGAGTTCTCTAGCTCTTTTTATAGTTTTTTACTAGCTTTGGCCCTGTTCAGACCTAGTGTCCGGCCTAGTTAAGAAATTAGGTTTTAGGCACTATTTGAAGGCTCAAACGGAGTCTAAAAAATATGAAAATTGGTAGGTAGGTACTTCTCATGCTCCTCAAGCTCAAGGACTCCTTGGCTTGCACAAAATGGAGTTACAAAAAGGTGGAATGGTATTTACAATGGTGTGGAGTGACTAGAATCACTATTTTGGAAGTATTAATTCAGGAAAAATTGATAGGCCTATTTGCCAGATCTTCTTTGACTGCTTTGCCTACTTGGCCCTTCCCGCTGGCTCCCTTGTCTTGTAAGTCCTTGACCGCCTTGACCACTACCAACAATGTGTGTGTGTATGTGTGTGTGTGTCTATGTGTGTGTGTGTGTGTCTATGTGTGTATATACATGTGTATCTATATATATATGTGTGTGTTTGTATGCATGTGTATGTGTGTGTGTGTAAATGTTTCTGGATGTGTGTGTGTGTAAGTGTGTATGTGTCTATGTGTGTGTGTAGGTGTGTGTGTTTGTATATGTGTGTGTAGGTGTGTGTGTGTGTGTGTCTATGTGTGTATGCATGTTTCTATGTGTGTATATGTGTGTGTATGCATGTGTGTGTGTAAATCTATGTGTATGTGTGTGTGTGTGTTTGTATGTGTGTATGTGTGTATGTGTGTGTATGTGTCTATGTGTGTATCTATGTGTGTATGTGTATGTGTGTGTATGTGTGTGTGTGTGTATGTGTGTGTATGTGTGTGTCTATGTGTGCATATATGTGTGTATGTGTATATATATGTGTGTATGCATCTGTGTGGAAATGTGTGTGGATGTGTGTTTGTGTGTGTGTGTGTGTAAGTGTATATGTGTCTATGTATGTATGTGTGTGTCTATGTGTGTATGTGTGTGTGTCTATGTGTGCATATATGTGTGTGTGTGTATGCATGTGTATGTGTGTGTGTAAATATGTGTATGTGTGTGTATGTGTGTGTATGTGTGTGTATGTGTGTATGTGTGTGTATGTGTGTGTATGTGAGTGTATGTGTATGTATGTGTCTATGGGTGTATATGTGTGTGTATGTGTGTGTATGTGTGTGTGTCTATGTGTGTATGTGTGTGTGTGTGTGGCTATGTGTGTATGTGTGTGTCTATGTGTATATATGTGTGTGTGTGTATGGATGTGTATGATGGAGAGTGTTAATCTCCAAAAGAACAAGTTAACCTTGAATTTAGATCACCTCTATATCAAGATCAACTTTAGACTCCACCTAATTTAGAGAATCTTCACCAAATTATCAGAAAATTGATTATTCTGAAAATTTCAGTTTCTTCAGAAAAGTCTACTGCAGATTAGTCACTCATTGACTAATCAATCCTGTAAAGTTTTTGATAAAACTTTGCACAACACTTCGCCTTAAGGTTGCGCAACTTTGCCAAGTTAAATCTCTTAAAAAGATTAAGTACACACTGAGAAATGTGTGAAACACTTTACCTATGTCTGAAAGTGCTTCTCTGCAATGGCGACTTTGACACCTGCAACTTCTTAGCACTGGTTCTCCCAAAGTAAATCCTGTTTGATCAAGATCTTTTAGCCATAGATAGCTTACCTTCCAACTTAGATTTTAAGCCCTCATTTGTGTAAAACTTTACACTGTAGACTGAGCAATGATCATTTCATTGAAGATGAAATGTGCGCCAGATTTCTCGACTGTTAGAACATTCTTACATATGAATGTTCCTAATCAAAATTCTCACAGCCTGATTACAATTAATCTCTCAAACTCTAGCCATAGATAGATTAGCTATGGACTTAGATACGTGCAAAAGGATTTCTCAAAAGATTAAACATAGAGGGAGCAGACAGCAAAATATCGGGCGCAAAATTTTTCGATTTCTCAGAAAATTTACATCTAAGTGAGGATGAACAATTCACTCACTCTTCATGTGTCTAATGACACTAATTTCTCTCTCCCTATTCTCAAACCTCTTCTGCTCTCCTTGCCCGACATTTTCAAACATATTTATAGATGAATATATACAAGTGTATGACTTAAACAAGAGTATAAGTCAGCTAATGTACATATGTGTACACATCTTTGAGTTTTCTGAAAATGTCCTTCCTTCAACCATCTGACTTTGTTTCCTTCTTGACTCCTTGACTTCATTTCTCCATAATCCTTCAATTGATGATTGTCATGCACCAACAGCTCCCCCTCAATCATTAATTGAGGTTCTTTTCTATCTTCTTTACTCCAGCCATATCCTTGAATCTTTGTAGTTTTGGTCCATCTAGACTTTTAGTCATCATATCTGCAACTTGATCTTTTGTGGGAGTGTGTATGACTTCAATCTCTTTCTCAATGACCTTCTCTCTCAGAAAATGATACTGTATTTCAATATGCTTAGTTCTAGCATGAAATACAGGATTAGCTGCCAAGTATAATGAACTCATATTGTCTCCACAAATAATAGGAGTACTCTGAATCACATCAAAAACTTTCAAAAGTGTCTTTAGCCATATTACCTCTTTTGCAGCTTCCACCATACCTTTATATTCTGCCTCTGTGGATGACAAAGCAACTGTATGTTGCTTCTTGGAACACCATGAAATCAATTTGTCTCCTACATAGCACAAGTATCCATGTGTTGATCTTCTATCATCCACATTACCTGCCCAATCTGCATCACTATATATCTTGATTCTTGTATCTGAAGTAAACCCATAGTACAACCCTTCTTTGAGTGTACCCTTGATGTACCTAAGTATTCTTTGTCCTGCAATCCAATGTTCCTTTCTAGGACAATGCATGAATTGTGAAAGCACACCAACTGCATATGACAAGTCAGGCCTTGTCAATGTAGCATAAATCAAGCTACCAACCAAACTTTGATAGAGTTTCATATCTCTGAACTCTTCTCCTCCAAACCTAGACAATTTATGGTTCACTTCCAAAGGTGTAGGTGCAACCCTGCAATCTTCCATTTTAAATTTGGTTAGCAAATTTTTAAGATACCTTTCTTGGGTCACATATACTCCATGTTGAGTATAAGAAATCTCCATTCCCAAGAAGAATGATAGGTTCCCCAAATCACTGATTTTGAACTCTTTCTCCATCTGCTTCTTGATCATTTGTATTCCTTTATCATCTGTTCCTGTAAGTATTATGTCATCAACATAAATACAAACATAAATGAACCCATCTTCACTTGCTTTGACTAGCAAGCTACTATCTGCCTTTGATGCTTGAAATCCAAGATCATTCAAGAATTTTACAAGCCTATAATTCCAAGCCCTTGGGGCTTGCTTCAACCCATACAAAGCTCTCTTGAGCTTACACACATAATTTGGACTCACTTGATCTTTGAATCCATCTGGTTGCTCCATGTAGACTTCATCTGAAATGTAACCATTCAAGAAAGCATTTTTAACATCTAATTGAGACAACTTCCAACCTTTACAAGCAGCAATTGCAATGAGTGTCCTGATGGTTGTCATCTTTGCCACAGGACTATAAGTCTCATCATAGTCCACTCCATATGTCTGTGCATACCCTTTCACAACAAGTCTAGCTTTGTACCTAGACACACTTCCATCTGCAAATCTTTTAGTCTTGTAAACCCACTTACATCCAATGATCTTCTGACTATTAGGTTTAGGAACCAAATCCCATGTTTGATTCTCTATCAATGCATCATACTCCTCTTGCATAGCATCTTCCCAATTCTTCTTCCCTTTGGCTTCTTCATATGTAGAAGGGTCTTCATCTGCTTTTACCAAATAAGCATAATCTTTAGTAGTCAAGAATGAAGTGTCATAGCTATACCTTGTAGGTTGCCATTTGTGCCTAGATGATCTCCTAACTTCTGCACTTCTTGAGGTCTCTGGTTCATCACATTCTGGATCAAACCTTGGCCTCTCTTCAACTTCAATCTGCACTTCATTACTCTCACTTTCATCAAGTAATTGAACCTTTGCTTTACCTTTTCTTTGTTCCACTACTTCTTCATCATCTGCATGTACATTATATTTACCTGCATACCAAGTACCTTGCTCATCAAATGTAACATCCTTGGATACAATAAATTGCTTTGTGGATGGACTCCACAACCTGTATCCCATTTGCTTATCATCATAACCAATGAATACATACTTCTCTGCCTTAGGCTCCAACTTATGCCTCAATTGAGATGGCACATATGCATATGCCAAGCATCCAAATATTCTGCAATGATCCAAGGTAGGTTTCTTACCCCACCAAGCTTCATATGGTGTCATACCCTGCAAAGCTTTACAAGGCAATCTATTAACCAAATATGTAGCTGTATTAACAGCCTCAGCCCACAAATAATTTGGGCAATTCTTCTCTTTCATCATGGACCTTGCAAACTCAACAAGAGTCCTATTTCTTCTTTCTGCTACCCCATTTTGTTGAGGAGAGTACCTGCAAGTAACTTCTCTCTTTATACCTGCATTCCACAAATAATCATTGAACTCATTTGAAAAATACTCTCCCCCTCCATCTGACCTTAGTCTCCTCAATTTTTGACCTGTAATCCTTTCTGCATATGCATGATAGTGTTTAAATGTATTAAATACTTCTGACTTTTCCTTAATCACATAAATTGTGATCCACCTGGTAGCATCATCAACATATATGACATAATATCTTGAACCATTTATACTAAAGTCCTTTGAAGGACCCCACACATCTGTATGCACCAATTCAAGTCTTTCTGAATACATAAATCCATGCTTGGAATAGGATTGCTTATGAGCCTTACCTAATTGACATGCCTCACATCTGTATGTCATGTGTTGACCTGCAATGTTAGGCATTCCAAGCACTGAATCATTGTTAATCATTTCTTTGATACCTCTTCCATTAAAGTGTCCAAGTCTTTTGTGCCAAAGATCCAATTCTGACACCTTCTGCTCTCCATATGTGAACATAGCATGTCCAACATTTCCTTGTACCTTCAATGTGAAAAGCCTTCCTTCTTTCTTTCCTGCAATAACTTGTTTATACCCTTGACTAGGGTCTTCCACATAAACTCCATCATTTGTGAACCTTACCTCATATCCTTTTTCCACAATTTGACCTACACTGATCAAATTCTTTGGAATTGTGGGAACATAAAGTACCTTACTCAGAAGAGTGCTCCCATCCTTAGCTTTGACTGAACCAATTGACTTTACCTTATGCTTTGTATTATCACCTGTCTGCACTGTATGATTAATTGCATTATGATCTAGGTCAGTCATCAGAGCAATATTTCCACTTAAATGATTACTACATCCTGAATCAATATAGAACACTCTCATGTCCTCATGTGAGGTTTCACATGTATTCATAATGAGAGTCGAGTCCTCCTTCTGATCTGATGCATAGTTGTAGTAGGTGTTATTATAGGATTGATTTTGGAAGTTTCTTCCACCACCTCTTCCAAAAGAATTCCTACCACCTCTACCTCTGAAGTTTCCTCTCTGAAATCTACCACCTCTTCCTCTTTGATTAAAGTTTTGATAATTACCATTGTTTTTATTATTGTGCCAACAATCATGAGATAGATGATTGGTCTTACCACATATCCAACAAGCTCTTGCATTATCTTTGTTGTTTCTGCCTCTTCCTCTACTTCTGCCATTTCCTCTTCCTCTTATGAAGTTTGCTTGGTTTGATGTACCTTCTTCTTCACCTGATTGTTGCTTCCCTTTGTTGACTTTCTTCTTGTCTTTAGAATACATTGCATGACCTGCACTCTTATCAACATCTCCTTTGATATCATTCTCAAAAGTTAGCATATGACCTAACAATTGATTCAAATCAGGAGTAAAGTGATCTAATGAAAGTTCTGTAGATAAAATGAAAGGCTTCCATTTCTCATCTCCTCTTAGTCCTGTGAGTATTTGTCTTACCAATTTGTCTTCTTCAATATCTTCATCAACTGCACCTAAAGAATCTGCAATGTCCTTCATCTTTGTCACATAATCAGAAATTGATTGTGAGGCCTTCTTTTTGAAGGTAGTAAACTCTGCCCATAGTGAAGCCTTCCTTGATTTGGTTGTATTTTGGAAATGCTCTTCCAAAGCATTCCAAATGTCACAAGCACTTTCAAGTCCTCTAATGTGAGGAAGCAAATAGTCATTGACTGCCATGTAGATGATGCTTCTTGCTTGAGCATCCTTCTTCATCCAATTCTTCAAATCTGCAAGCTCCTCCCTAGTTGGAACACTAGGATCTCTGAATTCTGGCTTTTCTTCATCTCCTGTGATGTATCCTATCAGATCTTTGCTCATAAGGTGAGCTTCCATCCTCATAGACCATGCAGGATAGTTCTCTCTATCCAATTTTTCAATTTGGAGACTATCTCCCATCTTTACTTCACCTGTAGCTTCAAATCTTTAACCTTTACAGATAATAAATGTACCTTTACTTCGAGTCTTGCTTCTTCTGATCCTTCTGATAGCTTCAATGTGTTTTCCTTCAAGTTTTCTTCAACCTTTATCCTTCTGCACCTCCAAAATGTAAAGATTTGTACTTCTGCAATAGTCGGAGTCTTCTTCACTTCAATTTTGACACAACCTGCTCTGATACCACTGATGGAGAGTGTTAATCTCCAAAAGAACAAGTTAACCTTGAATTTAGATCACCTCTATATCAAGATCAACTTTAGACTCCACCTAATTTAGAGAATCTTCACCAAATTATCAGAAAATTGATTATTCTGAAAATTTCAGTTTCTTCAGAAAAGTCTGCTGCAGATTAGTCACTCATTGACTAATCAATCCTGTAAAGTTTTTGATAAAACTTTGCACAACACTTCGCCTTAAGGTTGCGCAACTTTGCCAAGTTAAATCTCTTAAAAAGATTAAGTACACACTGAGAAATGTGTGAAACACTTTACCTATGTCTGAAAGTGCTTCTCTGCAATGGCGACTTTGACACCTGCAACTTCTTAGCACTGGTTCTCCCAAAGTAAATCCCGTTTGATCAAGATCTTTTAGCCATAGATAGCTTACCTTCCAACTTAGATTTTAAGCCCTCATTTGTGTAAAACTTTACACTGTAGACTGAGCAATGATCATTTCATTGAAGATGAAATGTGCGCCAGATTTCTCGACTGTTAGAACATTCTTACATATGAATGTTCCTAATCAAAATTCTCACAGCCTGATTACAATTAATCTCTCAAACTCTAGCCATAGATAGATTAGCTATGGACTTAGATACGTGCAAAAGGATTTCTCAAAAGATTAAACATAGAGGGAGCAGACAGCAAAATATCGGGCGCAAAATTTTTCGATTTCTCAGAAAATTTACATCTAAGTGAGGATGGACAATTCACTCACTCTTCATGTGTCTAATGACACTAATTTCTCTCTCCCTATTCTCAAACCTCTTCTGCTCTCCTTGCCCGACATTTTCAAACATATTTATAGATGAATATATACAAGTGTATGACTTAAACAAGAGTATAAGTCAGCTAATGTACATATGTGTACACATCTTTGAGTTTTCTGAAAATGTCCTTCCTTCAACCATCTGACTTTGTTTCCTTCTTGACTCCTTGACTTCATTTCTCCATAATCCTTCAATTGATGATTGTCATGCACCAACAGTGTATGTGTGTGTGTAAATCTGTGTGTATGTGTGTGTATGTGTGTGTATGTGTGTGTATGTGTCTGTATGTGTGTGTATGTGTCTGTATGTGTGTGTATGTGTGTGTATGTGTGTGTATGTGTCTATGTGTGTGTATGTGTATATGTGTGTGTATGTGTCTATGTGTGTGTATGTGTCTATGTGTGTGTATGTGTCTATGTGTGTATTTGTGTATCTATGTCTATGTGTGTGTGTCTATGTGTGTATGTGTATATGTGTATGTGTATGCATGTGTATGTGTGTGTGTAAATCTGTGTGTATATGTGTGTGTATGTATCTATGTGTGTGTATGTGTTTGTGTGTGTGTATGTGTCTATGTGTGTGTATGTGTCTATGTGTCTATGTGTGTATGTGTATGCATGTATGTATGCATATGCATGTGCATCATGTATGCATATGCATGTGCATCATGTATGCATATGCATGTGCATCATGTATGCATATGTATGCATATGTGTGTATGTGTGTGTATGCATGTAAGTATGTATGTATGCATATGTGTGTATGTGTCTATGTGCATGTGTGTATGTGTGTGTAGGTGTGTGTGTATCTGTGTGTATTTGTGTGTATGTTTGCATGTGTGTGTATGTGTGTGTATGTGTGTATGTGTGTATGCATGTGTATGTGTGTAAATTTGTGTGTATATGTGTGTGTATGTGTGTGTATGTGTGTGTATGTGTGTGTATGTGTGTGTATGTGTGTGTATGTGTGTGTATGTGTGTGTATGTGTGTGTGTATGTGTCTATGTGTATGTATGTGTCTATGTGTGTGTATGTGTCTATGTGTGTGTATGTGTATGCATGTATGTATGCATATGCATGTGCATTATGTATGCATATGTGTGTGTATGTGTGTGTATGCATGTAAGTATGTATGTATGCATATGCATATGCATTACGTATGCATATGTATCCATGTATGTGTATGTGTGTGTATGTCTCTCTATGTGTGTGTGTATGCATATATATATATATATATATATATATATATATATATATATATATATATATATATATATATATATATATATATATATATATATATATATATATATATATATATATGTGTGTGTGTGTGTGTGTGTGTGTGTGTGTGTGTATGTGTGTGTGTATGTGTGTGTGTATGTGTGTGTATGTGTGTATATGTGTGTGTGTATGTGTATGTGTCTGTGTATGTGTGTGTGTGTTTATATGTGTCTATGTGTATGTGTGTATGTGTGTATATGTGTGTATGCATGTAAGCATGTATGTATGTATATGCATGTGCATTATGTATGCATATGTATGCATGTGCATGTATGTGTGTGTACGCATGTAAGTATGCATGTATGCATATGCATATGCATTATGTATGTATATGTATGCATGTATGTGTATGTGTAAGTGTGTGTGTGTGTATATCTCTCTACGTGTGTGTGTGTATGCATATTTGTGTGTGTATGTGTCTATGTGTGTGTGTATGTGTCTATGTGTGTGTATGTGTGTGTGTGTGTGTGTCTATATGTGTATGTGTGTGTGTGTCTATGTGTGTATATACATGTGTATCTATATATGTGTCTGTATGCATGTGTATGTGTGTGTGTAAATGGGTGTGAATGTGTGTGGATGTGTGTGTGTGTGTATGTCTCTATGTGTGTGTACATGTTGTGAAGAGAGATAGTGGATGCAATCCAAAGATGAGTTGGTGCTGCTACAACAAGCTTCACACGAGCAAACTGAGACTTCAGAGTTGATTAGTAGACACTTTGAGCTTCTTAAATCCACCAAAATATCAGCCAAGTACTTTGGAACATGTATCCCAAAAGTTTAAGTCAAGACAGACTAGTTGCAAAATGACTAGCTCCCAAAACTTGCTATTTTTGGACATACACGTGCTGGAAAAACTCAACAATGCTCTCAACCTGGTAATAATTAGATAAATTGCTTTTGGACATAGAAAATAGACTTATCAGGCTTCCCAATCCAAGCTAAAACACTTCAAATGATGGACTGAGCACTGAGAACAAGATTCATCAATTTCTTGAACATGCCCACCATTCTCGGGGCTCTGTAGAGATAAACCAGTGAGCAGTAAAATGCAGATATCTCCAAAACTCTAATTTCAATGACCATGAAAATTCGTATGCAAAAACTAGACAGTACGAGTTATCCAAGGTTTGTCAAAACACTGAAAAAGGTTGAGTATAACTCGAGATATGACCTTTTGAAGTTACTGCTCTAAGTGAGTATAACAGAGAACAAAACAGAGAAGTAGATGATGATAAATGTATAGATTCACATATGATTACAACCACATTGGCAATGAATATTTGCACAATGGGAGTAGAATGATAGATCTATGGAGTAAGCTCTTCAATCTCTACAAACTGACATGACGTGGTCATGTACAAGGCTTGTTAATCGCCTCTTCCTTCTTGCTCTTTTTATAGCTATTCTTGGAGGGAGTTTTAAATTCGAATTTGAATGGCTCCACCTAAAAGTGATCCCCAAAGTTAGGAGATATTCCCTAAGCTCAAAAATTCGTGGTTTTAGGTAGTTAGAGCCACGACTTTGCTTTTACATCATGGATGAGGTAAGCCATCCTTTTCTTTTTTTCCTTTTTCAATTACAAGAGATAAAATGTACTCTTTTACAAGAGGTGTTCACATGACTACACATGTGACTTACAAATGATCATAGTATGAAGCATATCAAGCATATAGGCTTGGGTAAAACGCACCAACAGCTCCCCCTCAAGCCTAACATGCTTGGCCTCCAAATAAGTCTTCAATTGTCCTTGATTTCCTGCAAGCCAATCATCAACTTGAATCTACTTTACTTTGTACCATCAAGAGCTTTAGTCAATATGTCTGCACATTGCATATCTGTAGAGACATAGGATAGTTGAATATCCTTGCTCATTAGCTTCACCCTTACATAATGGTAGTGGACTTCAATATGCTTGGTTCTAGCATGGTATACCGGATTAGCTGCTAGATGTAGTGAGCTTGTGTTATCACCAAAAATGTGAGGTGTTGAAGAATGAAGTCCAAGATCCGTGTACAAAGACTTTAACCACATTATTTCTTGAGTTGCATTAGCCACACCTCTATATTCGACTTCAGTAGAAGATAATGCCACGGTTGGTTACTTCATGGATGACCAAGAGATGATTTTTGAACCTACAAATGATATATACCCGGATGTGCTTCTTCTATCATCTCTAGATCCAGCCCAATCTGCATCTGAGTAGACGTTTAGCTCAATATTTGAAGTAAATGAATAAAACAAACCTTCATTCATGGTCCCCTTTAGGTACTTGAGGACTCTCTTGGCCGCTTGCATATGTGGTCTTCTCGGCTTATGCATAAATTGACTCAATATGCTAACACTATAGCATATATTCTGAGTGTTGCATAGTTTAAACTTCCAACCAAGCTTTGATAGCTTGTGATGTCTTCAATTGGCTCTCCTTCATAAGCACTAAGCTTATGATTTTGCTCCATAGGTGTACGTGCACACTTGGTATTTTCCATCCTAAACTTGACGAGCATGTCATGCACATACTTCCTTTGTGTGATGTATATACCTGAACCTGTGTAGATTAACTCCAATCCAAGAAAATAAGTGAGTGGTCAGAGGTCACTTATTTTGAACTCCTCCTTCATTTGAGTCTTTACCCGTTTGATTCCTTCAAGATCATTGCCTGTTATAATAATATCATCAACATACACACATAAATAGATCACTTCAGATCCATTCCTCTTTATGAACAAAGAGGTTTCCACCTTGCTAGCTTTGAATCCTTGGTCCTGCAAATCAGTCACCAATCTGAAATTCCAAGCTCTTGGAGCTTGCTTCAATCCATACAAAGCTTTCTTTAGTTTGCATACATAGTTAGGATAATGTGCATCCTCATATCCAGGAGGTTGTGCCATATACACTTCCTCAGAAATCCATCCATTCAAGAAAGCGTTCTTTACATCAAGTTGATAGAGCTTCCAATTTCTAGATGCAGCAAGACTAATGAGAACCCTAATTGTAGGCATTTTTGCAACAGGAGAGAAAGTCTCCTCATAATCAATACCATGGGTTTGAGCAAACCCTTTAGCAACTAACCTTGCTTTGTGTCTATTTATACTTCCATCTGGATTCCTCTTGATTTTGTATATCCATCGAGATCCAATTACCTTCATAGATGGCTTGTTAGGTACAAGCTCCCAAGTGTCATTCTCCTTCAAGGCTTCCATTTCTTCATCCATTGCATCTCTCCAAGCTTTCTTGCTTTGTGCTTCTTCGAATGTGGTAGGCTCTTCATTGGTTGAATCTTTTGCAATGTAGATTGAGTGCTTTGTGACCAAAGAAGTATCATAAGCAAACCTCTCGGGTTTCTTCTTCTCCCTTGAAGACCTTCTAAGTGGTTGATGTGAGCTCTCGGGTCCATATGTAGCATCCTGCATCTTTGCTTTACCTTTGTTCTTCCATAGCTTTAGCCTTTCCAAGTCTTCTAGGTAAATCTCCGAATCACTTTCTTCAATCTGCTTTGGCTCCTTTGGTTGAAGTGATGAAAAATCTTCATCCAAGTCATATGGCACCTTCACTTTCCTGTCATCATCAAACCATGATTTGTTTTCATCAAAAATTACATCTCTACTCATAGAAAATCCTTTATTGGTTGGATTGTACAATCTATATCCTTTTTGGTTTTGGTCATAACCAATGAATACACACTTCTCTGCCTTGGGATCCAATTTCCCTCTTACTTGAGAAGGAATGTGAGCATAGGCTAAGCATCCAAAGATTTTACAATGCTCTAGACTGTTGAAGATAAATGTACAAGCTCATTTTAATATGAGCCATGCTTGGATAAATTTACCAAATATAAAGATAAAGGAAAAGTAGAGGAAAAAAGGAAAAAAGGAAAAAATAAGAAAAGAAAAAGTCTAGTCAAAACTTCATGATGAGTAAGAGATACAATATCTTGCCTTGTAGTTAGTAGCATGTAGTGGAGAAAGTGGTGAGTTAAGAAGGAGGCACAAACTTCTTCACATGCTCATTGGTTATAAAAGTGAAGTGGGAGCACATTCAAAACAAGGAGAGAAAGAGGCAAGAGCTCCCAGTAGTCGGATCTAGCCATTTTGTCATTTTGGTTTTCCCTTAGACTCCTTCCAGCCGCACGTCAGTTTGTACATAGCTCTGTTGCAGAGCTCATATCTCAGTACATATGTAACCATTTTGTGCGTTTAAACATTCATTGGAAAGCTTATCTTGTGTACTTTCTGCATATCAAATATCTCTTTGAAAGCTTATGTAGTTTGTGAGATATCAGTGAAAGAGTGAAGTCCAATTTTTTAGTATACCTGTGTAGATAGGTAGTCTATTTTGGTCGGTTCAGTTTCCCAACCAAAACATATCCAAATTGCGTGATTTTTCTCTTGTTGGAAAGCCCTTGGCATCTATTTTTATTATCTCATCCCATTCAGATAATTCATATTCTAAGAGATATCTTTCAGAGAGTAAAGTCTAGTTTTATAGTGTACTTATGTGTGCAGGTGGTCTATCTTGATGAGTTGAGTTTCCTAATCAAAACTCATCCAAATTACTTGCTTTTTAGCTTGTTGGAAAGTTATTTGTGTCTACTTTTTCCATACCAAATATCTTTCTCAAAGAATATATATTCAGAGAGCTATCAATCCGAGAGTGAAGCTCAATTCTTCAGCATACCTGTGTGGATAGGTAGTTCATCTTTGATAGTTGTGTTTCCTAATCAAAAATTGTCCAAATTAAGTCATTTATAGCTTGTTAGAAAGCTCTCTTTGTCTACTTTAATTGACTAAAGTATCAAGTCCATTTGAGTTTTGTGTTGAGAGCAGCAAGCTATCTAAGGTCCAGATGTTTGTCCAAGTGCTGGACATACAAGGGTTCACTACACACTTCCGTTGCGCATAGGAGAACTCATTCTCCACATAGACTAGGTCTTCTTCCATTCCACACTTCATATGGAGTGGTTCCATCTAGTGACTTAGATGGAAGTCTATTTATGAGATATGTGGATGTAGACACAGCCTCTGCCCATAGGTAGTTTGGCAATCCCTTTTCGTTGAGCATGGACCTTGCAGCTTTGACAATAGCTCTATTCCTCCTCTCTGCTACACCATTGAGTTCGAGTGTATACCTTGTAGTGACTTCCCTTTTAATGCCTCTTTCATGGGCATCAAATTTAGAAGAGAAGTATTCTCCTCCACCATCTCATTTGAGTCTTTTCAAAGTCCTACCTGTTTGGTTTTCAACAAGAGCAATATACTTCTTAAAGAAATTAAACACTTCATCCCCACGAGCTTTCCAACAAGCCTAAGATCACCCCGAACAGATTTCGTATGAGGAAGTTATGACTGTTCAGGGTTCTAGGGTTAAAACAAGGTTCAAACAGGCTATTAGATAATCAGGATTTTTCTCAATTTACTTGTGTAGGGACCTCATAAATCACTAATTGCTTGATAAGTATGCCTAAAATTTAAAAATCTTGGAATAAAAAACCCTAGAAATTTGGCCAAAAATGCCTATCAATCGCGATCGACAGGTCTGTCAATCGCGATTGAGAGAGGTGTCCGTCGGGCCTGTCGGTCACGATCGACACGTCAGTCGTGATTGACAGTGTCAATCGCAATCGACAGAGTCGGTCGTGGGTCTTGGCAATCACGACTGATGGTGTCAATCGCGATCGACACTTTTTCTGAGATTTTCGCCGTGAATTAATTCAATCGGGGTTCTATCCGTCGCGATGGACACGTGGCAACACGAGTCTTTGATTCAATCGTGAATCTTTAGTCGATCGCGATTGACTGAGTCCTACGTGCCAGTCCGTCAGGGTCTCTCAGTCGCGATTGATAGAGTCTGTCGGTCGCGATTGACACAAGCTGTTGATCGTGGCTGTTGATCGCGATCGACAGTGTCGGTCGCGATTGACAGAGAAACACGGAATTTTTTTACTATGATTAGTGATGTTGAGTGTACTCATCATGTAGATTATGTTGGTGCAATTTGTTTTACCAAAAGGTCAAATTTTCTGTCGATCACGATCGACAGAGGTCTGCGATACAGAGACAGGGCCGAGCTTTTCCGTACCTATGCAGACTTCTAGAGATGATGACACAGCTACACCCTACAAGATCACTCAAAAAACATGCAACAACAGCACACACAACTCGCTCTCTAGCTCTCTCTCGCAAGTAAAATGAGGGAAATGGAAGGGGAAAGGAGATATGGTCAAAAAACTGAAATTTTCGCGATGATGGAGATGGAGATCGGATATGGTGAGGATGATGATGGTGATGATGATGGTGAAGTAAGAAAGAGAAAAGTAAGAAAAAGTAAGGAATTACCTACAACTCCAATGTCACAACTCTACGTCTTACCATCACACACTCGTCCTAAAAGCTCGATCCCCGGCAACGGCGCCAAAATTTGGTGTAGCTCAGTCATGAGTAGCACCTCCTTTAATGTCAATCTGGGAAGATGTGAGGATGGTATGAAGACCTCGAACAAGTGATGGCACAAGTGTGTGAGTGAGAAGCACACTAACATGCACACATATACACACACGCGCACACAAGGCAAGAACAAAGAGAGAGACAATGAAGTTCTTTTAGATTTCTCAAAAGTGCTCTTACAAGTTCAATTCTACAACAAGCTAACCTCAAAAATGAGTGCTCTAGCTCTTTTTATAGTTTTTGACTAGCTTTGGCCCTGTTCAGACCTAGTCTCCGGCCTAGTTAAGAAATTAGGTTTTAGGGCCTATTTGAAGGCTCAAACGGAGTCTAAAAAATATGAAAAAATTTGATAGGTAGGTACTTCTCATGCTCCTCAAGCTCAAGGACTCCTTGGCTTGCACAAAATGGAGTTACAAAAAGGTGGAATGGTATTTACAATGGTGTGGAGTGACTAGAATCACTATTTGGGAAGTATTAATTCAAGAAAAATTGATAGGCCTATTTGCCAGATCTTCTTTGACTGCTTTGCCTACTTGGCCCTTCTCGTTGGCTCCCTTGTCTTGTAAGTCCTTGACCGCCCTGACCACTGCCAACAATGTGTGTGTGTATGTGTGTGTGTGTCTATGTGTGTATATACATGTGTATCTATATATATGTGTGTTTGTATGCATGTGTATGTGTGTGTGTAAATGTTTCTTGATGTGTGTGTGTGTGTAAGTGTGTATGTGTCTATGTGTGTGTGTATATGTGTGTGTGTATATGTGTGTGTAGGTGTGTGTGTGTGTGTGTCTATGTGTGTATGCATGTTTCTATGTGTGTATATGTGTGTGTATGCATGTGTGTGTGTGTAAATCTGTGTGTATGTGTGTGTGTGTGTTTGTATGTGTGTATGTGTGTATGTGTGTGTATGTGTCTATGTGTGTATCTATGTGTGTATGTGTGTGTCTATGTGTGCATATACGTGTGTATGTGTATATATATGTGTGTATGCATCTGTGTGGAAATGTGTGTGGATGTGTGTTTGTGTGTGTGTGTGTAAGTGTATATGTGTCTATGTATGTATGTGTGTGTATGTGTGTGTATGTGTGTGTATGTGTGTGTCTATGTGTGTATGTGTGTGTGTGTCTATGTGTGCATATATGTGTCTGTGTGTATGCATGTGTATGTGTGTGTGTAAATATGTGTATGTGTGTGTATGTGTGTGTATGTGAGTGTATGTGTATGTATGTGTCTATGGGTGTATATGTGTGTGTATGTGTGTGTATGTGTGTGTATGTGTGTGTATGTGTGTGTATGTGTGTGTGTGTCTATGTGTGTATGTGTGTGTGTGTGTGTGTGTGTGTGTCTATGTGTGTATGTGTGTGTCTATGTGTATATATGTGTGTGTGTATGGATGTGTGTGTGTGTGTAAATCTGTGCGTGTATGTGTGTGTGTATGTGTGTTTATGTGTGTGTATGTGTGTGTATGTGTGTGTATGTGTGTGTATGTGTGTGTATGTGTGTGTATGTGTGTGTATGTGTGTCTATGTGTCTATGTGTCTATGTGTCTATGTGTGTGTATGGTCTATGTGTGTGTATGTGTCTATGTGTGTGTATGTGTCTATGTGTGTGTATGTGTCTATGTGTGTATTTGTGTATCTGTGTCTATGTGTGTGTGTCTATGTGTGTATGTGTATATGTGTATGTGTATGCATGTGTATGTGTGTGTGTAAATCTGTGTGTATATGTGTGTGTATGTGTGTGTATGTATCTATGTGTGTGTATGTGTTTATGTGTGCGTATGTGTCTATGTGTGTGTATGTGTCTATGTGTGTATGTGTATGCATGTATGTATGCATATGCATGTGCATCATGTATGCATATGCATGTGCATCATGTATGCATATGCATGTGCATCATGTATGCATATGCATGTGCATCATGTATGCATATGCATGTGCATCATGTATGCATATGCATGTGCATCATGTATGCATATGCATGTGCATCATGTATGCATATGCATGTGCATCATGTATGCATATGCATGTGCATCATGTATGCATATGCATGTGCATCATGTATGCATATGCATGTGCATCATGTATGCATATGCATGTGCATCATGTATGCATATGTATGCATATGTGTGTGTATGTGTGTGTATGCATGTAAGTATGTATGTATGTATGCATATGCATATGCATTATGTGTGTATGTGTCTATGTGCATGTGTGTGTATGTGTGTGTAGGTGTGTGTGTGTGTATCTGTGTGTATTTGTGTGTATGTTTGCATGTGTGTGTATGTGTGTGTATGTGTGTATGTGTGTATGCATGTGTATGTGTGTAAATTTGTGTGTATATGTGTGTATATGTGTGTGTATGTGTGTATATGTGTGTGTATGTGTGTGTATGTGTCTATGTGTCTATGTGTATGTATGTGTCTATGTGTGTGTATGTGTCTATGTGTGTGTATGTGTATGCATGTATGTATGCATATGCATGTGCATTATGTATGCATATGTGTGTGTATGTGTGTGTATGCATGTAAGTATGTATGTATGCATATGCATATGCATTATGTATGCATATGTATCCATGTATGTGTATGTGTGTGTATGTGTCTCTATGTGTGTGTGTATGCATATATATATATATATATATATATATATATATATATATATATATATATATATATATATATATATATATATATATATATATATATATATATATATATATATATATATATATATATATATATATATATATATATATATATGTGTGTGTGTGTGTGTGTGTGTGTGTGTGTGTGTGTGTGTATGTGTGTGTATGTGTGTGTATGTGTGTGTGTATGTGTGTGTATGTGTGTGTGTATGTGTGTGTGTGTGTATGTGTATGTGTGTATATGTGTGTATGCATGTAAGCATGTATGTATGTATATGCATGTGCATTATGTATGCATATGTATGCATGTGCATGTATGTGTGTGTACGCATGTAAGTATGCATGTATGCATATGCATATGCATTATGTATGTATATGTATGCATGTATGTGTATGTGTATGTGTGTGTGTATATCTCTCTACACGTGTGTGTGTGTGTGTATGCATATTTGTGTGTGTATGTGTCTATGTGTGTGTGTATGTGTCTATGTGTGTGTGTATGTGTGTGTGTGTCTATATGTGTATGTGTGTGTGTGTCTATGTATGTGTGTGTCTATGTGTGTATGTGTGTGTCTATGTGTGTATATACATGTGTATCTATATATGTGTCTGTATGCATGTGTATGTGTGTGTGTAAATGGGTGTGAATGTGTGTGTGTGTATGTCTCTATGTGTGTGTACATGTTGTGAAGAGAGATGGTGGATGCAATCCAAAGATGAGTTGGTGCTGCTACAACAAGCTTCACACCAGCCAACTGAGACTTCAGAGTTGTATAGTAGACCCTTTGAGCTTCCTAAATCCACCAAAATATCAGCCAAGTACTTTGGAACATGTATCCCAAAAGTTTAAGTCAAGACAGACTAGTTGCAAAATGACTAGCTCCCAAAACTTGCTATTTTTGGACATACACGTGCTAGAGAAACTCAACAGTGCTCTCAACCTGGTAAGAATTAGATAAATTGCTTTTGGACATAGCAAATAGACTTAGCAAGCTTCCCAATCCAAGTTAAAACACTTCAAATGATGGACTGAGCGCTGAGAACAAGATTCATCAATTTCTTGAACATGCCCACCATTCTCGGGGCTCTGGAGAGATAAACCAGTGAGCAGTAAAATGCAGATATCTCCAAAACTCTAAATCCAATGACCATGAAAATTGGTATGCAAAAACTAGACAGTACGAGTTATCCAAGGTTTGTTAAAACACTCAAAAAGGTTGAGTATAACTTGAGATAAGACCTTCTGAAGTTACTGCTCTGAGTGAGTATAACAGAGAACAAAACAGAGAAGTAGATGATGATAAATGTATAGATTCACATATGATTACAACCACATTGGCAATGAATATTTGCACAATGGGAGTAGAATGATAGATCTATGGAGTAAGCTCTTCAATCTCTACAAAATGACATGAAGTGGTCACGTAGAAGGCTTGCTAATCGCCTCTTCCTTCTTGCTCTTTTTATAGCTATTCTTGGAGGGAGTTTTGAATTCGAATTTGAATGGCTCCACCTAAAAGTGATCCCCCAAAGCTAGGAGATATTCCTTAAGCTCAAAAATTCGTGGTTTTAGGTAGTTAGAGCCACGACTTTGCTTTTACATCATGGATGAGGTAAGCCATCCTTTTCTTTTTTTCCTTTTTCAATTACAAGAGATAAAATGTACTCTTTTTACAAGAGGTGTTCACATGACTACACATGTGACTTACAAATGATCATAGTATCAAGCATATCAAGCATGTAGGCTTGGTTAAAACGCACCAACAGCTCCCCCTCAAACCTAACATGCTTGGCCTCCAAATAAGTCTTCAATTGTCCTTGATTTCCTGCAAGCCAATCATCAACTTGAATCTACTTAACTTTGTACCATCAAGAGCTTTAGTCAACATGTCTGCACATTGCATATCTGTAGAGACATAGGATAGTTGAATATCCTTGCTCATTAGCTTCTCCCTTACATAATGGTAGTGGACTTCAATATGCTTGGTTCTAGCATGGTATACTGGATTAGCTGCTAGATGTAGTGAGCTTGTGTTATCACCAAAAATGTGAGGTGTTGAAGAATGAAGTCCAAGATCCGTGTACAAAGACTTTAACCACATGATTTCTTGAGTTGCATTAGCCAAACCTCTATGATTCATAATCAACAATGAATCTTCTTGACTTTGTTCCTCTGCATAGTTATTGTAATCTCTTCTTCCTCTATGGCCACTTTGATAGTTGTTGTTGTTGTAATTGTTGTTGTAGTAGTTGTTGTTGTAGCCTCCATTGTACCTGCCTCTATTTGATCCATAGCCACCTCTATTGAATCCTCTTCCTCTTGAGTTCCTCGGGTTCTTGAAACATTCTTCAGTAGTATGATTAGATAAGCCACATATATTGCAAGGTTGAGATGATTGGAATCTCCCCCTGCCTTGCTTTCCACCTCTACCTCTTCCTCTGCTGTTCTTCTATCTACAAAGTTTGCTAGAGCTACCTTCATCTTCATTCTTCCTATTCTTTGACTTGTCCTTGACCTTAGCTTTATCAGAATATAAGGCAGAAGTTTGATTACCTCTTGAGGACTCACCACCTTTGCTAATCTTTGCTTCATGAGTGAAGAATTGGCCCATGAGTGTGTTGAGGTCGGGTACATGCATATCCATGTATAAATCCATGGTTGTTGTGAATGACTCCCACTTGTCGTCTGCTTTGATTCCATTTATGATTTGTCTAATGATTTGATCCTCTTCAATTATCTCTCCAATGCTTCCAATTTGGTCGGAAATCTCCTTCATTTTTGTGACATAATCAGTCACACTTTGCTTCGGGCTTTTCTTCATTGTTGTGAACTCCATCCACAATTGGTTCTTCCTTGCTCGAGTGTTGGAAGAGAAGAAAGAAGCAACTGCATTCCAGGTCTCTCTTGATGTCTTGCATCCCTTGACATGAGGTAAAAGAGAATCAGAGATTGAATTTAGAATATAGGACCTTGCAAGTGCATCTTTCGAACACCAATTTGAAAGTCCTTCCACTTCTTCATGTGATGGTTGCCCTTTGTTTCTCATGGTTGGCATTGCTTCATCTCCGGATATGAATCTATATAGATTCCTCCCTTGAAGGTAAGCCTCCATCCTTAAAGACCATGCCGGGTAGTTTTTTTATCCAATTTGACAATTGTTGATGGAAATCCATCTCCCATGTTGCTTGACTACGCTCTGATACCACTATGAAGAAGATGGTGGATGCAATCCAAATATGAGTTGGTGCTGCTACAACCAGCTTCACACCAGCCAACTGAGAATTCAGAGTTGATTAGTAGAACCTTTGAGCTTCCTTAATCCACCAAAATATCATCCAAGTACTTTGGAACATGTATCCCAAAAGTTTAAGTCAATACAGACTAGTTGCAAAATGACTAGCTCCCAAAACTTGCTATTTTTGGACATACACGTGCTAGAAAAACTCAACAGTGCTCTCAACATAGCAAATAGACTTAGCAAGCTTCCCAATCCAAGTTAAAACACTTCAAATGATGGACTTAGCACTGAGAACAAGATTCATCAATTTCTGGAACATGCCCACCATTCTTGGGGCTCTACAGAGATAGACCAGTGAGCAGTAAAATGCAGATATCTCCAAAATTGTAGATCCAATGACCATGAAAATTGATATGCAGAAACTAGACAGTATGAGCTATCCAACGCTCATTAAAACACTGAAAAATGTTGAGTATAACTCGAGATATGACCTTCTGAAGTTACTGCTCTGAGTGAGTATAACAAAGAACAAAACAGAGAAGTAGATGATGATAAATGTATAGATTCACATATGATTACAACCACATTGGAAATGAATATTTGCACAATGGGAGTAGAAAGATAGAGCTATGGAGTAAGCTCTTCAATCTCTACAAAATGACATGAAGTGGTCATGTACAAGGCCTGCTAATCGCCTCTTCCTTCTTGCTCTTATTATAGCTATTCTTGGAGGGAGTTTTGAATTCGAATTCGAATGGCTCCACCTAAAAGTGATCCCCAAAGTTAGGAGATATTCCCTCAGCTCAAAAATTTGTGGTTTTAGGTAGTTAGAGCCACGACTTTGCTTTTACATCATGGATGAGGTAAGCCATCCTTTTCTTTTTTTCCTTTTTCAATTACAAGAGATAAAATCTACTCTTTTACAAGAGGTGTTCACATGACTACACATGTGACTTACAAATGATCATAGTATCAAGCATATCAAGCATGTAGGCTTGGGTAAAATGCACCAACATATGTGTGTGTGTATGTGTGTGTGTATGTGTGTGTGTATGTGTGTGTGTCTATGTGTGTATGTGTATATCTGTGTATGTGTGTATGTGTGTATGTGTGTGTCTGTGTGTATATGTGTATGTGTGTGTGAAAATTAGTGTGTATATGTGTGTGTGTAAATCTTTGTGTATGTGTGTCTATGTGTCTATGTGTGTATGTGTGTGTATCTATGTGTGTATGTGTGTGTCTTTGTGCATATACGTGTGTATGTGTGTATGCATGTGTATGTGTGTGTGGAAATGTGTGTGGATGTGTGTTTGTGTGTTTGTGTGTGTGTAAGTGTGTATGTGTCTATGTATGTATGTGTGTGTGTGTGTGTGTCTATGTGTGTATGTGTGTGTGTCTATGTGTGTATGTGTGTGTATGTGTGTGTATGTGTGTGTATGTGTGTGTATGTGTGTGTATGTGTGTGTATGTGTGTGTATGTGTGTGTATGTGTGTGTATGTGTGTGTATGTGTGTGTGTCTATGTGTATGTGTGTGTGTGTGTGTCTATGTGTGTATATGTGTGTGTGTGTATGCATGTGTACATGTGTGTGTAAATCTGTGTGTGTATGTGTGTGTGTGAGCGTACCTTGCTTCCTTTGAGGTTGTGTGCAGTAAACCGGTAGCTAGCTCTCTCTCTCTCTCTCTCTCTCTCTCTCTCTCTCTCTCTCTCTCTCTCTCTCCCTCCCTCCCTCCCTCCCTCCCTCCCTCCCTCCCTCCCTCCCTCCCTCCCTCCCTCCCTCCCTCCCTCCCTCCCTCCCTCCCTCCCTCCCTCCCTCCCTCCCTCCCTCCCTCCCTCCCTCCCTCCCTCCCTCCCTCCCTCCCTCCCTCCCTCCCTCCCTCCCTCCCTCCCTCCCTCCCTCCCTCTCTCTCTCTCTCTCTCTCTCTCTCTCTCTCTCTCTCTCTCTCTCTCTCTCTCTCTCTCTCTCTCTCTCTCTCTCTCTCTCTCTCTCTCTCTCTCTCTCTCTCTCGTCTTAATCCGGGCTCAAATGTGCCGGGAGAAATCGAAAATTTCTTTTAACATTCCAGAGTGTTGCTTATGCGATGCTTTGAAATATCAGGAATTCGTTTATGCGACGCTCTAGCATCGCAGGCACTTTGCCAACATCAGTAAGAGCGTCGCTAAATAGCGATGCTCCTTGCGATGCACATTTGTAGCGTCTCATAAGAAATGCAGTGCATCGCTTATGTGACGAATCGTGTTTTTTTTTAATAAAAAAATTCTCATCGCTTATGCGATGCTAGCATCACATAAGCGATGAGATCCGCTTTTTTTTCATTGGGGGCATCGCTACACCCCCCCCCCCCTATTTCTAGTACTGAATGATGTAATATTCAATGAAAGTAAGATGCATAAAGATCCCATAAAGAAACTCTAAGTGTGAAGATTAGTTGTTGAGTATGTTAGACTTAAGTCCTATGCACATGCACAAGAATCCTTCACAAAGAAGTGTTGGAAAAAATGTTACACAATAATTATCTACCAACATATCTAATCACCAAACTTTGAGATTATCTTAATGTCTCTCATCCGCCGGATAGTCTGTGTTAGGCTTGGATTTCATCATGATGAGAAAATGCAAGTGATCCCTCTTGCTATAAAGAGTCCATGTAGATAGATGATCATGTCAATTGGGAGTGTGCCATGAAAAGTTAGTTAGACTTTATTCACAAGAATGGCATTTGGAAGTTGATTCATTTGCTAAAGGTAGAAGAGCTTTGCCTTGTAAATGGGTTCACAAGATGAAATTTCCCTCAAATACTACTTTCCTTATATATAAAGCATGACTAGTTGCAAAGAGATTCAAGCAGTAGAGGGTTGATTTTGAAGAACTCTTCTCTCCAATGATCAGGATGACTATATTACACATGCTACTTGGATGACTTGCAAAAGAGGACTTAGAGCTCTTCCACATGGATATGAATATTTTTTTCTCGCATGGATGTCTTAAAAATGAAATCTATATCGAACAACCAAAGGGTTGTGTTGTTCCTAGCAAAGAAAGACCTTGTAAGCTCAAGAACGGATTGTATGGACTCTAAAAACCATTTAGATAATGGTATCAAAATTTTGATTATTTTATGAAGTGCCAAGGCTATTCTAAGGCCAATGAGGAACATTCTCTTTATGCTAATAAATTTTCATATGGAAATTGGATATGTTTGATATTTTAGGTAAATCATAGGATTATTTTCAAAAATCCTAAGATAGCTTATTACTATTGAAGAAAAAATTGAGATAGGCATCTAATATGACATACTTGGGGGATCCCAAACATATTCTAAGCATGAGAATTACTCATCATGTGAGTAAAAGATGCATATATTTGTCTTAAAGTGATTATATATCTAACGTGCTTGACAAGTTCAATATGCATGGTGGGAAGGCCTTGAGTACACCATTGCCTACATATGTGAATTTGAGAAAGGATGTTTCTCTCAAATTTGATGAGAATAAGGAATTCATAAAGAAGATATTATTATATGATCAATGTCTACACCTCATGATTGTATGTTGTATTTCACATTTGTAACACTACATGTGGGGGGGACCCCATGTGTTGCCTACCTATGGGAAGGAGACCACTATGCCAATGGTAACCACCCATATTTAGCCAACCATAAAGTTGTATGGCCAGTGCAAAGAATCCAATATTTCATGCTCAAACATGACACATACGTCAAGTATGACTAAATCCATGAGATCATAGACGATGAAATTGTGGAGTTGTAATATTGCTCTACAAAAGGCAATAGTGTTGATATATATGGTAAATGGGAGAAATGAAGCTCCATAGACATCTTCAATAGATGGGAATAGGATTCATACCTACCTATACCCCTTTATGAGAAGAGGACAATCATGCATTACCCTCTTGGCAGAAATTCCAACTTACATGTTGCATGAAATGATGTTGTATTTGATATTGATGAGAATTTTTCCAAGTTATGTTAGATGTGTATTCTCCTCTTCTATAGCATTCATATAACTTGCATAATTTCTTTATTACATCGAATTCCTTATCAATTTATTATTCGTGGTCTCATATATGCTACTAGACCAAACGTTGAATTTGTAATGAGAGTCATGAGGCAAATATAATGTAAAGCAAGATACAATGTAAAGCAACCAAAATGGAATTTAGATCATTGTTGCACTAAAGATAAGTGTATATGCTTGGGTAGAGATGGTGCATGCGTTCTTGTATATACATATTCTAACTACGTTGGTTACATAAACAACAAATATGTATATGATATATGTTCTTCACTTCACAAGAGATGATATTTCTTATAAGTCTTGTCTTCAAGAATGCATAGTTGTTTCTACTACAAAAAAAGATCATAATGCAATAATGAGACATGCAAGGAAGCATTGTGGCTTTTTGGACTAGTATCTGACATGAGCATACCTCAGCATGGACCTCTATTTCAATGACATTCAAAGTGCTATCACATTGGCTAATAATATGGTCTATCATCCGAAGACCAAATACATTGAAGTCCAACAATATCACTTCATTCTTGATTGCTTAACCATTGAGTGCATTTCAATTGACAAAGTTCACACTCAAAAAAATGTAGTAGATACTATGACCAAAGATCTCCACAAAATATATTTAGACAATGTTGTCACTTGGTGGAGGTCAATTAATTCCTACTTTTGCACAGCCCATCATGTGGAAGGTATATGTTATATACTCAAATATTCTTTATCATTCTTAATTTTTCTTCTTTGCCTCATGTCAATCATATGAGCCTTTAGTGGGAGAATGTTATCATTAGTATCTATGTGGAAGGACAACCCACAATTGGACACTTTTGTAAATGCATTATAAAACATAGAAATGTTAAACTCATAAATAAAAACCTTCTGCACTATCATTTTCAAGGCCACCATACCTTCAAAAAATATCCAATTTTTTTCTTATTGGACCCTTCTATATCAATCATATATGGTGATAATGGATGATAAACAATCTCTTTTTCTGACACAAAAGCTTAAATCGTATTCAAAAAAATAAAAATAATTGAATATTTGTATGAGTTACAATGCAAGTCTATGAAATTGTTGTCCCCTTTGTGGAAGGTCCATTTCATTTCTAAGATTGTCACGAATTAAAAGATCATCATCTATTGAAAGGTGGCTTACTTTTGTAGTTCTCAATTCTTCTACCAACGTCATGCGAGATATTTTCTTTGAAGAGCTCTTTGGATGTGTTACACAAGAAAAAGAGGTGTCTAATGTCTTCCTTTATCTTGAAGCATCTCTTACACCATGATAGGGACCTACACAACTCGTGAGCTTTGGTGTCAGTCCAAATACCATGATGGAGGATCCATCAGAGCAAAACTGCTTCAATCCAAATCTCTCAAAGACTTTGTCAGAACACTTCCTTCTCCTCGATTAAATGGTGCTAGAAGCCTTGAAACTTCAACTCCCATTGAATCCAAGGTGGCATTGTGCAACATCTTTTATTCAATTTAAGGTGGAAATCCAACTTTTTGTTGACTATGATGATTTTCTCAACTTTATTCTCATTATTCCACCTTAAACATCTCGTGTGGAAATCACTTACATATGAAATAAGCCTCACGTCCTTAGAGCAGGGCCGCTTATATAGAAAAGCCTCACATCTTCTCCTCTTTCCCCAAATCCAAGATACATCTATCTCACAAGAACCAATCATCATATTCTGGTGCTGACATCAATTTCCTTCCATCTAATGTAATCATTTCTATCATAGTCCACAGATGTTTTTGATGCAAAAATACCTTGGAGTAGAGTTTCTTGGCTCTTGAGATTTCCAATTCCAATGATAGGGAACCACATCAAATCATATTGTTGTATGCCAACCACCCATCTCTACTCATTGCTAAGGTAGCGATGAAGCCATCTTGTTCTATGCTTGGAACAAACTCTTGAGCCATTCATTATCGCTTTCAAAAAGGAAAAGGAGCAATGTAATAAGATCTTGGATTTTCAAACATCAAGAGCTTGTGAGAACCTTCGTTGTGCACAAGACTCATCAATCCTTGACTAAAGCCTTGATCACCAACTCATAGTCTACCTATCTATCAAAGCAATCACATCGAGGCTTCCCAACCTGTCCTTACCCTTTAGGTAGACCACATATGTCCTAGTTTACCTTAGGAATACCTCTTCAATTCGAATCCCCCATCTAGATAAGTTCCTACACGTTACTTCCAACTTGAGAAGCTTTAATAAACGTGGTTTTCCTTCTCACATTAAGTTGCATGCCTTTCCAGTGGAGAAGCTTGGTTTCTAATCTGTTGAAAATCGAATCCCATCATTGACTCGATGGAAACTCAAAAATCCATTGGGATTCCCAATCTATAGTATTTTGGCCTAGTGCAATCTCCTAAAAACCCTAGTCAAGAATAAATTGCAACAAAGGCCAAACAAGGTTCTTGATTGTATTTTTCCCATTGTTGATCTTAAAATATGAAACAATACAAGATGTTACCAAAAACTATGCGATGTGCTTCATCATTTAGAATTAAAAACATTGGTATCTTCAACAAACATTCTAAGCACAAGATCCTAACCCTTGGCAAGTTAACACCCTTGGCAAGTTAACACCCTTGATCGAACCCAACCAAAAATATTCCTCCACCACGCAACTAAGATTGTCTGCAACAATTACAAAGAAGAAGGGGACCAAGCGCCAACCTTGCCTAATCGTTCGCTTGAAAGGAAAAACACGAAGGCTTACCATTTATATTAATTTGTTGAGGGGCATTACTCTAAAGGGTTGGAAATCATCATATGAAACCATTGCCGAGGCCTATGTACTTAAATCATCATATGAAACCATTGCCGAGGCCTATGTACTTAGTGATTGGAGAATGAAATCCCCCCCCTAGTCTTCCATAAGTTTTGTCCACATCAATCTCCAATGATTGTGCCATATGTGCAGCATTGTTATCAATCTCCAATGCTCGTTAACGCTCTTGCTTCCTTTCTTATGAGTGAGATGTCCATCCCTTCTTTTGGACCAAGGAATGAGTTGTTTAAGAGTTTAGCATCCATCTCCAAATAAATTTGCACCCATCATCACACTCTCATCCCTTAACCAAGTACATTTGTTCACTTGAGCCTATACACCTACAAAAGTGGTGTCCAAAGAGAAGATATTCAACTTGTGAAGCATTACAACCCCTTTCAGTAGTCAATCAGGCATACCATAAATCTTTGTCCCCAGAGACACCAAATCTTCAAACGCTGTCAAAAGTTGTTCTAAATCCCCAATATCTCATCGACTTCAATATAATGGATCCAAAGCCAAAAAGATTCATTTTCACAAGTACTAGCTAACAAACCACTTCTTCTTGTAAAGTCCACCTTCAAACTCTTTATGACTAACAGCCACTCAAGCTTCTTGAACTCCCAAATCCAACCATTCACATCTTTGCTAGAACCATCAGCACAGATGGAAACCAACATATGGCTTCTTTAAATGCTAAGCTACCTCCTCATTGATTCTATTTCCAAGTTCCTATTTGCAAAAGAGTCCAGACTTTCAAGATAATGTATGCTTTTTTCCCAAACAAACTGAAAGCCAAAATGGAAAAGAATAAAGTCAAAAAAAAAAAAAAACAATTCCGCTCTCTTTTGCCTTCTAGCCTCTTGATATCATAATTGATAAGGCTTGATCAAACACAGTAAAACTTTTTCTGCACTTTTCTTTTTTATCAGCCATCTACATATTCCTAGATAAAATTTTGTTGTTACATTATTGAATCCTATACTTGGTTCAGAGCATGTTTTACTACAATTTAAAAGAAAAATGAAGCACGAAGTAAGAAAACTTACAAATGAACAATGCAACTGGAAATTTTGGTTAAGTGCTTGTTTATTTGCTCCCTTAGAAACGACATGGCTAATGAAGTTCAAAGACTAGGAAATAAACCAAAAATGCAAGTTCAAAGACCATTCTATTTCCAGATGAATTGAAAAACACCCACTACATTTCAAAAACATAACACATGTACAAGTAAACCATATTTACTCAGAGAAAATAAAGGACACTACACCATTACCTTCAAATAAGTAGTATCAGATACAATGAAGACTAAGCCTGTAACTTGCAAAAGTTTGCTGAAACTTTCAAACTCAATCAGCTACAGTAGACAGTGATCCATCTCTTAGTGGTATCACTTTTTTGTGATCATGCACTAAAATACAAATAGTCAATAGATAAATTAAGGTACTGTTTATTGCCTTCTGAAAATAACTAACCTACCTTCCAGTCCTTGAAAACTCAGATCAACAACATAGTAGAGTGAGCAGGACAAGATGCACAAACTGAACGAAATCATACAACACAAATGGGGGCATGCACAGTAACAGAACGAATCAAAACCAAAAAGATTCTCATTTTTTGAGTTTTTACCAAAAATTCAGGTTCTAAAACAATTTGACATAAGAGAAGATGCCCAAGAAACAATGAACATTACTTCAGATTCCACAAACATTTACCTACTCCACCTGATTACAAGTAAATCATTGCCTTCTAAGGACAGAGTTCTTCCAAGAATCACATCTACACAACTTGTATCTGCACATTCACCTGATGGAATTTCTACAACAGCAGACAACTGAACTTGCTTCATGAAACTTAACCCCGTAAAAACTCAATAAGAAAATAGAGAACACAACACAGAAAAAATCAACAAAAGCTATCTAAAATAGGAACATAGGATAGACAGATTAGTTCAATACAATTCCACATATGGATCAGTGAAAGTCAAATTAAACTTCCAAGTGAGAATTTATTTTATTGCTAAGCACACATCAAGGCATGAAATAATGAGTAGAAGCTCACATGTGTCACTGCTTCTAAAGCCAAAGCTGAAAACCAGCAAAATATCCAAAGAACAGAAAATAAAACCACATTTTCCGTGCTTTACATGGTAACCTGAAAGAGACAATATTGACGAAAATTGTCTATTATAAAGTCAAACCCCATCCTTCTATCTCAGTAGACTTCAGACCACACATCTTAGCAGTGAGCTTGTATATGGCTTTCACTAGTGTGTTTGATAAATGGTGCCAGTTTCAAAAAAAAATAAACATGACATTACATATATCCAAATTATAAGGGCAAGATCAAACATTCCCAAAATGAAAAATTATGGAACGAAAGCAGGACTCCAACCTGAAGCTTTCAAAAGCCTTCAAACACAAGTGAGGATGGCACAGCACCAGCCTACCATGAGGAGCTTGTGCAGCACCTTTCAGCCTTCAGGTGATCAGATGGAACCAATTCACAAGAGCTGTGCATACCCTCTATCTCTCTGCATGAAATGACTAAATCTTGCCACTTCCTCTGCGATAATTAACTAGATCATCCGATCTGGGGATCCAGAGTATCGCCGGCTTCGATGGCGGCTAGGAGACCTGGAATCAGATCCCGTGCGAGATCTTGTTCTTGAGTAATCTCTCTCTCTCCTATCTCTATCATGACCTCTCTCTCTTCCTCCATTATGATCTGCATATCTAGCCCTCCCATGGTGCTTGTAATCTCTTTCTATTGCTCCGTGATAGTAAACATCCCTTTCCCTACCACGTTCACGAAAATCCTCTCTTCCATTGCCCCTGGTTCTCTCTGAAACCCTCTCCCTCTTTCTTCTTTCCTCTGATCTCTTTTCGTTTGCTAATTTTTCCTCTTCTTTCTCTTTATCTTGCTTTTCCTAAACAACATTCACAAAGCCGTAAGTTCTTGAAAAGAACAAAATGATACAAAATTTGATAAATCAAAAATCATGTCACAAATGCCTATTACTCTGTATTCTGCAAGATAATCGCGAACCATGCTATAGCCTAGGTG